>JAYKAV010001887.1:2702194-2915545 GCA_035582835.1 Phoebastria nigripes
ACCCCAGGGAGCTTTCCTGGCTGCTGCCCGGCCAGCCCAGCCCTGCCCCGCAGCCTCTTTGATGCCAGCCCACGCTGGCACCCTCCCAGTGCCTGCTGGTATCACAGCCCCCTCCTGGGGGGCCATCCAGCACTGTCAGGGGGCCCGCTGGGTGAGAGGTTTCTGGTTTCTTTCAAACCAACACAGGAGCAATACGGCTGCCATCGGCATGCCCCCTCGGCCAGCTTGCTTGTGTTACATACGGCTCTGGGGTGAAGCCCAGGGGTGAGTTTTGCAGCCACATGCCACCCCATTGCTCTGAAGGGTCACAGACACAAAGGTGCTGGCCCGCCCTGGCCGGTGGGACAGGCGCCCAGGAGCCAGCCCGGCCCTGGAGCCAGCCCTGGCATCACAGCCACCCTAACAGCTCGYGTGGGAAACCTCCATTCCAGCCAAGGGCAGAGAGCGGTGGTCAGTGCTTGTAAACGTAATGGCAGCAGAGAAGTCAAACCCTCACTTGAGGCTGTCGCTGCGCTCATCACCACGGGATTCCCRGGAGAGAGGCCATGCAGAAGTCCTAAAGAGGCCAAAACATGGACGAATGACAAACAACTGAGGTTCCTTGTGCAATGCCATGCACAAAGGGGCAGGGAAGACTCAAGTCACCTGGCCCCCAGTTTATCCAACCTGACTCATCTCAGCATCCCAGTGTTTGTAATGAATCCGCTCTGATTGGACTGACACCAAAGTTGAAGGGCTCTTTCCTCCCTAAATCCTCCTGGGAAGCAGAAGGGGTCCTTTGTGGCCACCCGCCCTTAGGGACAGACTTCTGCAAAACCCGCATGTGGATTTGCAGACTGGGCAGTGGCCAGGAAGGGCAGCTGCTCGGCAAAGGACGGGAATTGAAACGTATCCAGCGAGCAGCCACCGAGCCAAACAGAAGAAGTCTTTAGTAATAATAAACGCTTTGTATTTACAAAGATTTTTTCCCCACAGTAAATAAATCTGATTAGTGTAAACAACATTAACACTTCTTGGATAAAATACACAAAACCATTCCTCAGTCAGGTTTCCTCTCCCCGGGGAGTGCCTCACTGCTGCCTCCATCTAAGTAGATAAATCATGAAGTCTTACCTACAAAGGCTCATGACTCCAGCCTAAAAAACAAGAAATAAAGGTTTCAGGTCTTCTGGAGAAAAAGGTGAGGTTTTGAACCCTCTTAGGTATTGCCTAACCCGAGCCTTTCTCAGCTGCACCTCTGTGAAATGGAGGTATTTTATGAGTGCCTCCAGTGCTCTGTTTAAAAGGGAAGAGTGATCTACGCTCTCCCCAGAAAGGCGTGACTTGGTTCCCCGGCTCTGGGAAAAGATTTAGGGCTGCGAAGCCTGATCTGATGGATGTGCATTTTTCCAGGCCAGAGTTAGACCCCGCGGCCCCAGAAGGGAACAAGCATTAAAATTCACTCCTCCTCTACCAGCTATAGTAACTTATTGTCAGGGAAAGGCTTAAAGCTCCTAAAAAGTGAAACGAAAAGAGGAGGGAGATCACAGCAAAGGCATTGCCAACTGCTGAGTCCTCTGAAAACAGCAGCCAGTTGCAATTTCTCTGCAAAGAACAGTGAAGCTCCCACGTGGTGGCAGGGCCAAGCACCTGGACATAGACAGGCTCCTGCCTTGTCTCCCCCATGCTAGACTGCCGTTTCGGGAATGGCAGGGTCCCTCTCATTCGCACAGCTGGTTTACAGCCCTGTGAGCTTCTCTCCTGGACACCCCCAAGGAGCAGGAACCCCAGCTCCTCGGAAGAGCATCCTCCCCCAGGAGCAGAGGGCTGCCTGTCCTAGGATGAGCTCCCCAGGATCACCATGTTCCTGTTATGACCTTCCAAAACGAGGGCTGATGTCCTCGAGACACCAAACCCCGCACTGTAGTCAGCAGAAGTTTGTTGAACCCAAAAGGTTGGAAATGAACTTGGCAAAGATCTTTCTCAGTGAAGTGTTTTCCTGGAAACTAAGCAAACACTGGGTGAGGAGGGACAAGCGGCTGCGAGGGGTCAGGGCTGAGCGCGGGGAGGGATGGGACAGCCCCGCCGCCTTCCTGCGCCCAGCGCTGGCACGCATCCTGGGTCCCCCGAGCGACACGCTGCTCCTCCTGCCCCAGAAAGTCTGGATTGGTTGTGCCGAGAGACACAGAGCAAGGCAAAGGCAGGACGGGAAAACACTCGCTGCGCGGCCAGGTGGGCAGAGCCAGTGCATTTGCCATTTGGGCAGCAGAGAGCTCACGTGGACAAGCATCTCCCGCAAACCCGGCGGGCAAATGCACTGTTTTTCTCTACCACTGCTGGTTTCCTTCCTCCCCATCCCTCCCTCCCGGTCCTGCTGCCTCCTCGTTCTTCTCCAGTGCATCCTTATTCATTATTCCTCTCCAGCAGGACTCTCTGTACTGACTAAGCCTTCAATTAGCTTCTGTGAATTTGTTTGAGAGCGGTTCAACTGTTGCAAAGAAATATTCAAATATACCAGGCTATCAGACTGTGACAAACCCATTTGTGAATGACCATTGCTTTGGTTTGCACTTGTTTTAACCTCTGCTTTCAGACGGATGTTTAGTTTGAAATGAAATCCATGTGCAGTGGACTCTCTGCACACTCATACAAATACTCTAAAATCAATCACGTAGAAAATTGCACTTACACAAATAGACACTTCTATACACATTTCAGAGTAAGCAATAAGCAGAAATAACAGCTGCTCCACCAAAAGGGAGGAATCGCAAGACATACCCTAAGCCAAAACGAAGAAATCTTCAGCAATAATAAACATCTATTATTTAAAAAGCTTTTCCTGTATAAACATATCTGAAGGCTGAAATTACTGAATCATTAAGACCATAAATATTTTTTACTTTGTTCCATGAGCTGCACAGAAAGGCCAGGAGACCTTGTAAAGAAAAACCACCTTTCCACCTCTCTAGTAATAGTTTTAGGAGAAACGATCAACAGCATAGAATTAAAAGGGGTTTTGTATTTGCCTGCCTGTTAAATTTCTACTATCCTCTTAATAGTATAAGCAATAATTCCCATAATAAAAAGTTATAGTGACATTTGGTAAAACCCACATCCCTGCAACAAGCTGAATCTCCATTTCATTTCGATCTCCAGTTAATGGGGATTTSAGGTCGGATGTTTTTTTTCCCAGACTAGCCTCCGCTCTCATTTTCACAGACTCTGAGCAAAAGCACTGGAAATAGCTCTGAGCGTGTTTGTTGTGCTTCTGTTTTAAACTCAGCAGAATTTATTCAGAAGAATAAATAGATGATCCTTCATTCATTTTACTCTCGGGGCGTTTGTGAAATGCCCGGCGGGCGGATCGCTGCTGCGGCTGGAGGCGCAGCCCTCCACGGGACATGGCAGGACGCGAGCGGATCTGGCACAAAAGGGGCTGAAGCAAAGAAAAAACGATCCAGACAGATGGAATCAGAATATCGCAGAAAAATATTCCCTGGTGCTAGCGGCACTGACAGCCAGCGGTTTGTGCCTGGCTTGGGTCGGGAGTTCGGCAGAGGGGTTGGTTAACTGGTGGGAAATGACCTTAACCATGAGCCTGTTAATATACTGGTATAAAATATATCCCATCTCATCCCACACTCCCACTTTGTTATCTGTTTTCACTATCAATACTAATTTCGAGGGAAAAGATTTCCCTTCTGTGTCTTTTTAGGTCTTTTTTGAACAACTCCTTCGCCCCAAATGCTCCCGCACTCGCCTTTTGCGTCTTCTTTCCATGTCCCACGTGTTAACGACGTGGCAGATGCTCCTTCACACCACGCTCTTGCTTTCACACATCAGTCTTGTAAAGAGATCCCGATAAAGATCACATAATCCTCTTCGTTTCCCTTTGTAGACAGCTCCATTTGATGTGTCCAGAGCCTGCTGAAAAAGGAAGAGAACTAATCCCGCTTGCCTCCGCCGCACACGGTGGGGAATTCACGGGATTTACGTTCCAGCTCCGCTCAAAACTGTGTCCAAAAGGCCCTCTATATGTGTAAAGTGTTATTATAATGTACAGTAACATCTAGGTCAGCAATCGGAATAGAGGCAGGCAGCTTGAGCTGTCTTTGAAACCTCAGAAGAGCCTGTCCAGCCCTTTAGAGATGTGACATGTGGTGAAAATTCAGAATAAAATAAAAATCAGGGTAGTGTTTGGGGGAGGAAGAGTGGGGAAGAACAGAAAGAAGCAAAAATGAAACATGCTTTGGGTATCAAATTTAGTGCGGGGGACCAGAGCTTCGTTAGAGCCCGAGAAAATGAAAGCTGCCTGCTCACAGCTGCGGTGGCACAGCCAACTTATCCCTGTCAAAAGGCATGAAACTCTGCCAGTTCCTCAGTCTACAGCATCCACACAGGGCCTTCATCGCGAGCTACAGAGAGTTTGGGTACCCAGCAGTTCACAGACCACGCGTTTGCCTGGGAGGAGCCGCGATGCTCCGTGGCGAAGGCAGCGCAAGCCCAATTCTGACGCATCCCCCAAAAAGTTGCTTGAAGGAAATCGGGTACGGTTACTGTTTGTTTTCTCTCTCCTTTCTGATTAAGGGCGATGTTACTGCTGAATGTCTTGTTAGGTCTGGCCAAATTAATCTACTCTGAGCGATGCTAAACTGCCTCCCCACAAGCATTTAAGCAGGGTAGCTTCCCTGTGCTAGCTCGCGAGCTTTAAAAGGCACCCCGTCGTCCCGTCCCTAGGGGCCTCGGGGAGCGCTAGCCAAAAAGGCAATTACACACAATATTCTGCTTCCTTTTAATATGTCACTGAGATGGAAGAAATATGTGCTTTATCTTCTCTGGTATAAACAAAACAATTCTCTTACCTCATCATATAAGCTTGTAATTATCTTCCCACATTAGATACTTTGAGATAAATCTTTTTAAGAACGCCTCTCCGTTGCTGTTCCTCTCTCGTGCGCCGACAGGCACACACACAAAATAAACCCATTGAAGCTCATGAGTAGTGCTACGGGGCCAAGCTGATATCCCCTCATCTGTTTTCTATTTTCCCCTCCTTTCCCCTGCCCCATATTGCAGATATATGATACAGTAAAATTATAGAGCAGGAAGTCACAAGAAGTAGCAATTCAACTTTCAGGGAATAATTCAGTGTCACTTAGTCATATTGTCCATATATGAAAAAGAAAAAAGAGAGRTAGAAAACAGCTCCCACAAGGCATTTCTAGCTCTCACATGTTCTCATTTTATTCCTTATCCTGCAATTTATCTTCTTGTTTTCAGCAAGCCAGCAAGGAAGCAGAAAAACCTTAAGAAATCTTAGTCTGACATATCTTTCTGGGGAGTATTCATTTCCACGCATAGCTGCCTAAGCCATGGAAAAGTCTGTAGCATCACTGGAGAGCAAACCACTTGACGAGCAGAGTCTACAGACCTTAAAATGGATAAAAGCAAGTTTTTTCTGGCCTGCTTCAACTGATTTAAAGGTCTGATAGACGCCCAACGTCAGTGCAGTAATCTGCTGAGGTTGGCTGTAGGCCATTTTGTAATGCAGGAAGAGAGCAAACGTTTGAGCATCCTGAGCCAAATTACAACAGACTGTTATTTTGGGATGCTAAGCTTTCAAATCTGAATTCATTTAGTTTGTTATGATATACTGGAACTTCCTAAAAAAAAAAAAAAAAAAAAGCTACTCATTAACTTCAGTTAAATAGAACAGGCAGAAGAAACCATTCCCTGCCAAAAAGATACACAAACTACATTATGTCAATAGACCATCTTGTAACTGGAGATGCGTAGCCAGAAGGCTGCTTCTGTTAGCCTATAGACTTTGGATGAAATTCAGTTCACTGAAAGCATRACAAAACTCTGACTTCAAGACCAACCTCAAAATGTCCCTCCGTAGCTCAGCACAATAATTTCTTCAGAAAGATTTAAGGAGCCATTTTCTTCTTCATCTCTCTATCATAACAGTATGCTACACCCAGCATGACAAGGTGGTCATTACCTACTGATCACAGGGCCTCTGCACAATCATCTCTCAATACATTTCACATGGTGTTAATGAAGCAAAGGAAAAGAGACATTAGAGCATGAGTGCAGCATATTCCCTGCTGTACGTTTTCCAACACGCTATCCATATCTCTGAAGTAAACCTGAGGGTTTGGAGAACAGTAGAGTATGTGGCAAGGCTGCAATGCCTTGTTTGATTCACACYCTCATCAGCAGGAAAATGCAGCATCTAAGAGAAGAAAGAGAAAGAACCTTAAATAATAATTAAAAAATGATTGGTAGCTGTTTCACGTAGCATTTGCACATCACTGATATCCCAGTTCTGTAAAGTTATACAAGTGCTGGGTGGTTTTTTCTGGTTACTCCATTCTTCAGACAACAGCCTCAAGCACCAAGGTGAAGCAGGTACGTAACAAAGCGCAGGTCGGAAGACCAAGCGAGCAGTAATGAAYTTTAGGAAAAGTAGGTCCTAATACAGAAAAGTCTCCCTTTTTAATGAAGAGAGAACAAACTTCAATGACACTAGAAGGACATCTCACAACACACCCAGTCGTGTCTCGWGCCAGGCCACCACTGAGGAGGCACAGCCCTCTCCCACCGTGCATCAGACCATCGGACCCAGCAACTGCCCTCCTTCTGTGTGATCACAGACCTGACATCAGAGAGGGCTGGTACAGCTGGGTGGGAGGAAGCTGAGCAACCTCCCCTCTTGCTTTCAGGAACAGCTTGGACAGGCATCTACTGGGAGGAGAAAGCTAGAGCCGAGCCAGCCTTGGGATGGGGAGATGGACTAGATGACCTGAGCTGTCAGTGTGGATTAGATCCACTTACACACTCCTGGACCAGTTTCTGCTGGGTAAAGTGAGACGTTACGGCCGACTTGCTCCAAAAAGGATGCTCCTCCCTCTCCCACGCACCAGCTCTTCTCCTGCCTCCATCAGCCCAGCACAGTGGCCACAGGCAGCTCCTTTCCCTCCAGCACGGTGGGACCCACTTTGCAGGTCCAGCTTCCTGCTGGATTCATGGGCTGAACTGGCTGCCCAGCAGTAAGACCCTTTCTGGAGGCAGGAGGCAGGATGGGCAGGAGCAGGCACCGGGAAGTGAACGATACCAGCAGTAGCAGGCACTYGTGCACGGGCTCTGCCTGCCCCAGCTTTCCCGTGCTGGCCACCTCCACACCCATCCCCACAGGGTTGGACCGTGGTAGGTACAAGAGCAAAACAATCCCACCCAACATGCTCTCCTGCCTGGCATCACACCGGCAGCAGCAGAAGACCTTCTCAGGCTTTCCTTCAGCTTTGAGACTGCGCACTGAAGGTGGTGATATACCTCATCAGCTCCTTCATGTCTGGATTTTACCTTTTCCTTTTGCTTCCTCGTGGCTAGAAAACTCAGACAGAGACATCCCGTTCACTGCTGTCTGCTTTGGGGGGCTGCGTGCCAAGCAGAGCTTCACCCAAGCCCGTGATTCTGGAGCATTTCTATCTGCATACATGTGCACATACAAACACAAAAACCATACAGACACGTACTTCTTGATTAGGTATTGTGAGTTCATCATCGCTGTGAGGAATTATAGGGGACATATGGCTTAATTTAGTTGCAGTGGTTTTGTAGTTACAGCTGAGTAGATAACATGACAAGGCTAGTAATCGTTTCTAAGAGAGAATGATTTAGTAATATAATCTACAGCGCTTGTAAGGGCTCCTTGATAAAGGGCCAGGCAGAGTTGGAACAGTTTGGATCCATTTCCTCACCACTGCTGAGAACGAATGTTGCAATATGTGTTAGGAGGGTTGAATGGAAAATAATTGCCTTCATTATGTAAGTTCAACGTACAGACATATGTTCCTGGATAAACCACTTCTACAACTAGCCAGGTCCACGTAGCTTATTTTCCATAAAATATAAGGAGCAGCATTTTCTACAGGTTTCAGTCAAGTATTTGAAACAGGCATGCGCTGTTTTATCCAGCAAAGCATACGCACATTTCTGAGGTTCACATGCACGTAGGTTTATTGCTTTTTACAAGTGATGCAGGTGTGGGAATAGGTCTCGTAGAGGATGTCTGAACATGCACCAGGACTTTGCCGTATCCAAAGCAGAGAGAAACTGGAGACATGGATTTTTATAGGAAACAGCACATTGTAAAGCAAGATATCTTGGGCCAAATCCAGTTCCTCTTGTTTAGGCAAACTGACCTCTTGATTTCAGTGGTGCTTCTCACTCAGGCAAGGTAAACAGAAACTCAGCTTTGGGCATTTATGGGAAGAATCAGAGAAGTGTTTTCTTTAGTATGATACAATAGGACTTTGTATTAGCATTAGCCCCAAGTGCCTGGAAATCTGGAATTCAAATGAAGCAAAACCTCATTACAAATAGAGCTGCTTAAAATCAAAGTTGTTTCCACCACTACTTTTAAAAAGCAGAGTTGCCAGCTACTGAGAAAGTGAATAAGTGATGGTCTGGCCTGGGACGATTCCAGTAGGATTAGTCTGGCAGTTGTAGCACAATCAAGACAGACTAATTTCTTCATTATCAGTTTTTAATTCTTCTAAGTCTGCTTTTCACAATGGTTTGGCACCATCTGCCCTCATCACTCTCCGACTCCGAAGCTGGCAAGCGGACACATTTGCTTTCTTCTTTTATTATAGCGGAGGGATGGGCTAATTTAGACCAGGAGTCCGGTGTGCCTGTGAAGCTCCTCCGGAGCCCTGGGAGAAGCGGGAAGGCAACGCTCCCTCACCCCAGCTGCTGCAGGAGAGACGTTTTGTCCATGAGCAGGAACAAATATTTGTCAGACAGGCTTTCCAGTCATATGGTCCTAATCCTCGCAGCAATGTGAAACTCCCAGGATGAGGTCATGGTTGTTTAATCCCAAACTGCACTTTTTTTCTAGAGGCCAGATCAGGTAGGTAGGAGATGGAGTGCTCTTCTCCCYGCCTGGGGCTCACCGAGAGCAAACCGCAGGGTTTGAGGGACACGGCGATGTGCAAATACACACCCACAAACATGCCGAAGACTTGCTCCAGAGCACAACGGGGCTGCCAGGGCACAACATTAAATTTCCAGCACCAACACTGGGTACCTGTTGCTCTGAGTTTTCAGAACTTGTCAAAATCCAATTGTCAAACTCCCTGAAAGCTTCTTTAAACAAAAGACATTCTCAAAAGCAAAAAAAAGAATAAGATAAAATGGTTTTTTAAAGGTCATCAGAAGATTCTCCCAGCTGATTACTGCGGGGAATACTTTCAGGTGGTTGAGGTATCTTTGGTTTGCTCATCAGCCTTTACGCTGGACTTTGGTGATTCACACTTTAAACCAAAGAACCAGGGAATTCCCTGACCATTTTCCTCCAGGGACTGCTTGGATCAGGAATTATCCAAATTAGGAATTGTATCTGAATCCTGCCGAGGTCTGAGCTAACAGACTGGCTCATGACTCCCGGACAGACCCTTATTATTTTAGCCCAGATGGTACTAAAAAAAGACCATCTCAAAARCATGAGACATCCAACAGCATGTTTTAGGACTGTAAGTTAAACACACAGACCAGCTATATTCCTTCAGCTTTCTCCTTACATAAAGAGAGGTGTGCCATGCATATGATAATATTCCAAATATTGTGTGATATTAAGTGAAACAACTCAAAATATGTCGCTCATCAATGTACAGCAGCACTGTGTCTAGGGACAAGGTTTTCTTGAGCAGGACTGAACCAAGGGAAAGAGCACAACCAACGTATTATGTGTTGCGTTTTCAGCTGGAAGGTTTCCCAAACCTCGGACAAGATGAAATTTGGGTCACTCCCAGAAGAACCTGACAGCCAAGTAATCAAGGAGGTTGGAAAGTCGGATCATGTCTCTTATTTTGAACCAGCCTTTGGCTCTGCAATTTCACGTAGGATTGAGTAATTTCTGAGCGTGACTAACGCGGAGCAGCCCGATTACCTGCAGCCAAGTGCGTCCCAAGAGGGGAGCTTGGGTCTCCCACAGCCCAGGTGAGCCCCAACCACCAAGCACCAGATTTGGCTTTGGGAAATCTCTCTCTTTCTCTGAACAGTTTTTTCCAGAAGTCTTGGGTTTTATGTCACACCAAAAGAAAAACAACAATTAAAACCTCTGGGTTTCCGT
The DNA here is from genome assembly GCA_035582835.1 of Phoebastria nigripes. Taxonomy (NCBI): domain Eukaryota; kingdom Metazoa; phylum Chordata; class Aves; order Procellariiformes; family Diomedeidae; genus Phoebastria; species Phoebastria nigripes. The sequence continues at coordinate 2,712,315 of JAYKAV010001887.1, forward strand.
CTCTCTCCCCTACATCCGCGGCAGGACTCCCACATTCATCTCTGATCAGCGATGGGGTCTGCTTGGGTCATGCCATTGAGTAGATGCACAAGGTTACTGGGCCAAGGGCAGGGTCACAGGTTGAGCCTCAAATGTACTCACAAAATCTGGATGAGGGTTTGTACCAGGGGGTGGTTTGGGGTTTAGTTAAAGCTCTGCTCACCACCTCCCCAGGACGAGCATCACTGAGCCCCAAACGCTCAGTCCAAGAGGGGAAGGTGGCTGGGCAGCCAGCGCGGGGGAGAGCTGCTGAGCCCCCCGCTACACTGCAGAAACCCGGACCCCACGGGGCTGAGCACGTTTTGCTTTCAGTGCATTGTAGTCACCTCTGTTGAATAACAGGAGAAGGGAAAAGCAAGAGAAAGCGGTTGATGCGGCAGAGCTGGGTTGTTTACCCTCTTTCTTGAGCAGGTCCTTTATTTATTTCACATGTGGCAAGAATCAACCCTTGGATCTTCAGTTTTCTTTTCTCCTTCTACCTCATTCCCTTTGAATCCATCAGCCAGGGAGAATAGCGGTGTCACAGGAACCAGACCTTTCTGCTAAATCCCTTCCAGATGTCGAGAGCCACAAACATGTCAGTCATTGACAAGAGCCTAATGACAAGTTGCTCCCTGTTCGTTAGCGATGGCTACTGTTCCCTGGCAGAAAAGCTTTTTCTTCCCCCTGCAGAAAGCTCTGAAAGCAGTTTTTGCAGAGAGGGTTTCTTCTTCCTTCCCCAGGAACAGGGCTGCAATCTGACAGCTCACGAGGAGCTCCCTGGCCCGACTGCCATCGAGAGCTGCTCTCAGCTCCCCCAGCGCTGCCACAGGAAAACCAGGCACAAGGCACTGCATCGCGAAGGCRTTTTAGGATCTGCAGAGAAGAAACAAGTGCCAGACCTGGATGCAGACGGTGGGGTTTGACAAGTCCCAGGCTGTGAGGTTCTCCAAAAGCTTGGTGGCATTAGACAATGCTTTTTTTGTGTTGGCAATCCCAGCTCCAAGGAGCCAGGTATGAACTCGAGCAGACACCGAGGTCAGGATGGCTTTGGAAAAGCCAGGCAGGTAGGAGGGCTTTCTGGGAGCAGTTCAGGATAGAAGAGAGGGAAATCTGTGACTATTCCTTTCTCCTAAGCAAGAAGAACCATGCAGTGATGTTCCTGTCTCGCTAAAGGAGAAGGCCAGGAGTTGGGTGTCGAGGGGCTCTCTCAAGCACATGATGCAACAGGATTTTGGCTCCAAGCCTGGAAGCCAGGTCTTCCTTTCTGCTTGCCCAAAGACAAGTCATGGTTTTCTCAACCTGTTGCAATACTCATATTAAATTTCACACCCTTCAAGTGCATTTTGATCAGTCTGTGATTGCTATGTTGGATTTGTCTTATACCCCCAGCTCCTCATAAGCTCAGGAGGTACTTTTCCAGGCTAAAAGGTATCCTCAGAAAAATCAATACTATCCATTGTGGATATTCCTGATGTTTGTATTTTCCCCTCCTTTCGTCTCAGTTGAYGCATAGAATTAAAAAAGTGCATCTGGCCAGGAAAGGCTGTTTCTTCCATGGAAAGTGCCAGTCTCCTTGCTGGGATGGGCAGGCGGGATGGACTGATGCAACATCCTTTGCCATGCTCCCAACCGCACCACCACAAGGAAATGATATTCAGCAGCTCGTCCCACCTTGGCACAGAAGCTGCAGTGAGATGCCAAGCCAAAACTTGTGCTGAAGTCTCCGAGAACTGCTCTTTTAATGTAGCTGCTTATTAACATGACCCTGGTTGGGGAGATTTCTTCCTTTTTCCTTTGAATTACGAAAACCATTTCAAAACTTGATCCCCATGAAGGTTGGGCATTGTGTCAGCTTTAAGAAGCTGAAAATAGTGGCGGGTTCTTTGCAGTGTGCAAAAAAAACCCACTTGGAGTCTGTCATTTGGATTTATGAATGTAAAGTCTGCTCTTTTGACATAATCTTCTTGATTTAAGCTTGTGGTTTCCGCACACAGTTTCCATTAAAATTAATGTAAGTCATCTGGGCAAATCTCTCCCAGGTTGACAGGACGAAAGGTTTGACTCCTGGAGCTTTATTCCTCGTTTATGGGTTCAACGCAGACCTGTGCAGGATCCAGCCCACAGCCTGGGTTGGAGTCTCCCATCCCCACTCAGCGGGACCCTCAGTGATTGGGTACGAGGTGCCTGATCTGGACACCCAAAGCAGCAGGGAAGGTTAGCAAATGCCTCTGGAAACTGTGCTCCTGAGTGCAGCCTGAGAACAAGCACCAGATATTTGCTAGATAAACCAGAAAGTCAGGCCTTGCTCACCTCTTTATGCTGCAGAGCTGTTGTGGGTTGAGATGCTCTGCCTGATGTGAAACCAGCTTCAGCATTGCTCCTGCAGCAATGTACCATAAGTGGGTGAAGCAGAAAATAGAGCAACTCAGAAAAAATCCCAAACCGAGAGGTTTGGTTGCAAAACAATACAAATATGTGCTGTGAAAGAGCATACAGATATCTCCTCAAAGACATTAGCGCCTCATTTGAAGTCAAACCCACCAGTTTTGCAGAGGATCGCTCACATCACAGCCGTTTGAAAAGCAGCTGGAGGCTGAACCCTTCCCAGATTCAGGTCATCTACGTGAGCCCACCACAGCCAGCCCAGGAGAGCATTGCTTGAGAACCAGTCCTCCAAATTTCCCCAGATAAAACCACTAGAAGATGCAGCTCGTTTGACGGCGAGCCCACAAGTGCTGACGCAGCTCATTGCCTCTCACACAGTTCCCAGTGATGATTTATTTCCTTTTTTTCTCCTCTACAATCACATCCCTGAGCCCAGGAAAGGACCTTTAGCACTCTCCAAATCAAGACCTGTCTCTCCTTCCCAGCACACATTAACACACATTCGCTGAGCACTCAGAAGTAGGGTGCTTTGTGTTTTCCCCAAGGAAATTTGGAGAAACTTGTCTCCCAAAGCCCTCTTTCTCCTTCCCCCCCCAGGAGGTGGTTTGTTTCTCCATCCCACAGCCCCCAGCCCTGCCCCATTGCTCCCCGTTCCCTTCCCCAATGCCCTGTGGGGGGATGCCTCTCATGGAAATTGTTTCTTAAAGCAAATGGACGTAAAGAAAATCTCACCAAAACCCCACAAACCTGCAATATTGGGATCCCCCTGTGCTAATATAACAGCACTTCTCCTCTCCCTTGAGCCCTGTGCATCCCCAAGCCTGCACCCACCCAGATCTGCCACCGAACGCCTCCCAGTCGCTCCCTCCTGTACACTTCAGGCTGCCTCCTCCTCCTCTTCCTCCCACAGCTCATCTCAGTGATGGAGAGCAAATATCTCAGAGCCGGACCACAACTCAGTTTTCTCCTGAGGTGCAGACAAGTGTGGTGGAAAACACAAATGTAACCTTATTCCTCCCCATGAAGGACAAAACCATGCAATTTTTTCCAGTAAGTGATACAGCTGGTCCAGAAAACGCAGCACCCTCCAGGCATTGGCTCCAGTTTGGGGAGCAAGGTGGGATGGAAGGACAGAAAACCAGAGTGAAAAATGAGATAGGTGAAACCAGGGAGCAGAGCTCTCTGCAAAAGTTTTGCTTTGACACTTGTAACAGTGGTTATTCATTTTCCAGTAACTTTATACTGCTCTTAACCAAAACAGTCAGTGCAAAAAAATGGCATTACGAGCGCTTGAGGATTTACGTGAAGTGTTCATATCAGAGCACCCGTGTGTGGGGAGAGTCCTGTGGTGGCTGCGATTGCTCCATGGCATGGGGACAGCCTGCAAACGGGGACCGCTCGTCCCCAGGAGCAGCAGCCCTGGGAGAGGTCCTCACCGCAGCCCCCCAGATTTGCACCATGCCTCAACACATGCCCGGGACCGAAAACAGGGCTAATAACCTCCACCAAGTAAATGTTTTGGATTCCTCGGTTGTGACAGCAAGAGCCTGATGTGCCCATATATTCTGATTAATGGATTAATGAACAACTCCATTACATAATTGCCAATTATTATTTTTTAAGAATGATTAAATAAATAAGAATAATTTTTTTTTCCTAAATATTGGAAGTCTCTAAGTAGCCTAAAGGAAGAAAGGGGGATGTGTGGCAATACTGATTTTACTAGGAGGATAAGTCCAATGCCATTTAAGTGACTGAATTTAAACTAAAAATTAGAAAAGGAAGCAGGGTCCATACCTACCATGGGCTATTTGTTTCTCGTTGCTCTGGCTTCCCTGCTATCCTCCAGCTCTCTTGCCTTTTACATAGCACACACTGCACTATTGTCTCATAAAAGCCTTACTTCAGCAAATGAGAAACATATTGCGGAGTCTGACATAATTGCAGGCCATGATTCATCCGCATCCCGGTACCTACAGTAGACTCCTTGCTGCTATCGAGGGCTGCTTCTCATTCCCAGCCACCGGCGGAGGCGTGGAGGGGACCCGAGGCTGCGGCTCTGGGTATTACGTGTGGGAGGATGAAATCATCATGGTTAGCACGAACAGCGAGAGGAGAGAGAGGGGAATATATCACAACTGCTTATTGCCATGCAATATCTGGAATTAACCTATTACATCAAATTGTCACCTGCAAGCATAGGCCAAGCCTGTGCTCTCCACTAAGAGCAGGTTCAGCAGACTATCAATCCCAGTGTAATACAACGCTAACGAACCAGCAGCACCATGAAATGGAGATGCCTCACTGGTGCTCACCAATCCGTACGCACTGATGGTAGCTGAGTACCTGGCCCAAGCGCTGCCTTAGACCCTTGGGCATCTTCACTGAGGATTTCTCATTTTTTACAGCTAGAATTTGACTTTCCCATTTTGTCTGCTCACTGGGAAAAGTCTGGCACTAACATTAGTCCCTGGTGCTATTGCCTCACATTCTGCTTAGACTGTAAAAAGCAGAAAAGGAGGAAGAAAAAGTCTTTCCCATTTAAAGGAAAAAAGAAAAGAAAGGTAGAGTGAGGAGAAGCAAACTCAAAAATGTAGAAATTGTGAAATCTAGTCTGTAAGACACTCATCAAGAAAATTTCCTGCTAAGTCATAGCTCAGATTTCTCTTTATCTAGAAAAAACATTTCCCTTTCTTCCAAGGGCTATCACGTTTTTCAGAATAAAAAGCAAACGACGAGCCTAAGGTGAGGAATTTGAACTAATGTTGTAAACCCTGTAAGCTCTTAAATAATTAGAGGCCTTCATTGGTATTACCCGAAGATAAATGATTCCATATAGTCCAAAGCTGATCTGTACTCCTCCTAAGTACCTTAGTCTTGGGTAACTGTAGGAATAAAGAAAGATTGAGTATAAATCTCTCCATGGTGTTTTCATACAGAAAAATAAAGTGCAGTTGGTTTTGAAGAAGATCAATGGAGTTGCTGTTTTCTTCTTATTTTATTATGCAAGTATGCCATGTGGGAATTTGGACAACAAATGGTTTGTGAAAYGTAAGAAATACATTTGTTGGCATTAGAGTAATAAGCAGGATTTTTGATCAGTGCTAATGTATTATTCTTTCATATATATATACACACATATGCATATATGTTTGCAACATGTTACCATAAATCATGTGAAAACGTAGAGCAGATGTTCTGTAGTAGCTGGGATTATCGTGCCTTGGTTCTGCTTTCATGGGAACCAACCCACCGCAGGCTCAGCAGAACATGCCTTATGTATATAGTAATGGGGCTACTTGAAAAGAATATTTACACATGGGGCTAACCTAGTTTTTTTAAACATGAGAGGTGACTTGTCTTCTTAGTCTGCTTTTAGATGAGTCAGACTGTATACAGACGGTTTCATTAGAGGAATATTTTCCAGTAATTAGTCATTTGTAATTGTCTGCACATCCAGAGGACAGGTTTTCTCAGCCATTTCCCCAGCCCATGAAGGGGGATGCAGCGAGACGAAGCTTGGCCGCGTCTGAAACGCTGCTGGACCCAAAAGATAAAAAGCCAGAACAGGCTGAGTTAAAAACTATTGGTCAGAAAGAGGTTTACAAAAACTCCTGAGGTTCACATCTTTGTTTCTGGTGGGGAACTGCACATTGGGTGGAAACTGGTCCTATTTAACCCCACTGCGCCCAAGCCAAGGGATTTTTGTATCTGCATCCCAAAAAGGCAGCCTGAGGGAAGATCAAAATAACTGTTCTTCTGGCTAAACTGCTTAAATTATGCTTGGTTGGCTGCCCATATTTCTAAGGACAATACAGTGACTGCTGCAGAGATGTATCACTTTGCCATCCGTGTTTCTCTACAGCAGAGGTTATAGGGACTAAAATCATAATACTCTCTCTCTCTTTATATATATATAGCAATTTATAAGAAACTAAGGATTAACGCAGCAAAATCCTCAGCAGTACCAAATAAAATACAGAAACAAATGCACCTTTAAGCAGCATCAGAGAGAATATAGCACAAAATTTCAGAAACACCAATCTTTCTTACAAATCCACGTTTCTTAGATTCTTCCGGTCTAGAGTTAATCTGCCATCGCAGCTCCCACGTTTGAAAAATGATCAAAACACCATAACTGGACATTTGTGAGGAAGTCAGCACAAGGGGATACCAACAGAGAGGTCAAATACAAAGATTTACGTATAGAAAGAGAGGTCCCAGCAGTGATGGGCGAACGAAGGGGTCACACACCCGCAGCCCCTCTGCATGCCGGTTTGGCCCTTGGCAGCATTTCCAGCAACTTTTTCCCCGTGTTTGGGGATCTCCCCTCAGAGCATGTGAATTTGGGGCTGCCAAGAGCACGTTTCTGTGAGACAGAGGTGGCGAGGGACACCTTGGCACAGCGGCGCCCACGGTGCAAGGAGAGGTCATCTCGGCAAGGCGAGGTGGGACCGCAAACGAAACGTGGGAGACATTGCAACACCCCTGCAAATATTTTCCACGTCTCAGAGCAGACAGTCAGCAATGAATGAAAAAATTAGAGATTTCACATGCGTACATGCTTTTTTTTTTTTAAAAGAAGAAAAAAACCACCAGTTTCTATGCCGTGCTTGCCAAGGGGCAGCTCTAATTCATCCCCTTGGCCATCTCTGTTGAATTTTCCTCTCTACAATTTGCTAAACAGCCGGATTTCCATGGTTACCACAGCTCACTACTGATACGCCTCAAACATACTGTACATTTTTGCTGGGGAGATGCAGACACCACGTCGTTCCTGCACAACAGCCCGGAGCAGCGGGCTGCAGCCGAGCCCTGCGACAGCCACTGCCGGGCTCTGCTGAGGGCACAAAGGTGATGGCAGGGACTAACCCAGGTGATGGGTGATGGGGGAGATGGTGCTTCACCCTGGCCCCTCCTTGCTCTGGGGAAGAGACATCACATAGCCACCCTACATGGCTTTAAACRACTGGCACGGGCCACAGGATTGTGCCGCGGGAGCCCCTGAATCCCCTCTTCTGGCCTTACCCCCTGTACATGCACCAGCATCTCTGGCTAAGGAATCAGCATGGCTTGGCGTGGCCGACTCCCAACATCCAAATCTTTTTCCCCCATTTCGTTTTTGGCACACATGCGCATAAACACACATACACATATTGCATCGGTGGTGGGTTCATAGGAGGGAATTGCTATGTTAAATTCAGACTTTTTTAAAAAAAAAAAAAAACAACAATGCAATAATTAATTTCCACCAAGAGATCATATATTTTTCTACTTTTGATGTCTAATAAGCTAATTTCAATCAAGAGGTTGTATAATCTCCTGCTTTTGAAGTCTAATGAGTAAATTGCATGGAAACCTCCATAAAGCACAGAACTCATTAATAAATGTATAGTCCCTTTGTCCAAGACTTCCAACTTTAAATCAAACGCACAACAACCAGATGTTTTTCACATTACTGCATTTCAAGATTTTACTGGAAGTGATCTCATCATACATACTTAATGTAGGTGTCCAACTGTGCATGTTATTCGTATCACGAATCAGACCTTGCAGCTTTAGGACACTGTGTGGCAAACACAACTATTGTTTAAAGTGGATAAAATTTATGCTAAGCTTGCCATGGGGATATGAAGGAGACCAAATTGGATACAATATGCTGATTTTGATGAGTGTCAGAAGTGAGGAAATTATATCATTCAAACATTTGAACTTATTGTTAGGAAACACTGAGCCACTGTTTCTGGGAAAGATATTGAATTTAGCCAATCTAGTAAATCAAAGACTTTTCTGTTCTTCTTTGAAGTAGGAAATTAACTGCAAATGCAAAAGATTGAGACCATGACAGAGCTGAAACGAGATGTACGTTTTTCAAAGAGAATGAAAACGAAGGCTTGCTTGCAGGGAGGGGTGGAATAACATTTTAGTAGGAAAACATTGCTTCATCATTTTTGAAGAAAATATATACAGTTAAGTTAGGATTTGAACTTTTTGCTAGGAAGCATGGCGAGCCAGTGGAGCARAGCTTCCTTCCCTGAAGGGATGGAGAGCGCAGGATGCAGCTCAGTCGGCGCGCTTGCATGCCATGGCTTCAGCTTGCTTTGGTCATTAGGGAAATACCCACTATGGACTCCAACCTACAAGTACTAATTAGTCACCTATTAATTACCAGCAAGAGTCAGCTGAAGGTTCTGTTCAGGACTGTTTATCATCAGAGTTGAGCAGTGGGAAGCCTTTTGCCAGAGGCAAGCTCACACCTCTGGTTCATTGCAGAAGAGCCCTAGCAACTCCCCTCCTCTTCCCCCCATGTCTGAATAAGATTGAGTTTCCTCAAGACTGTAAAAAAAATCTCACAGGAAGGTTTCTCAGGGGCCTTCATACTCTTTTTGGTTCCTCCTCCAACTGAAAACACCATCGGAGCTCAAATCATGCAGAGCATCCCGTGGGGCATTTGCTGAAACAGAGTTGCTGAGGCACTCACCCACCCTGGCTCCACTCTGAACCAAGGGGCCATGGGAGGCAAGGAAGAAGGAAAACAAGTGTTTAATTTGAGAAATGGGTGAAATTATCTCATCTTGCCCTCCCCATCAATTCATCCCAACCTGCTTTGATGCCATCTTCCTACAGAGATCAGGTTCCTCCGTACTGCTCTGCCACAGCTTTCTGGGACATCCTCAACAGCAAAGGGAGGGCTCACAGCCTTTCTACAGAGAAACGACCATCAGAAATGAAAATGCTGCCACTTCCTATTGGGTCAGCTTTGACTCACAGCACAAGTAATGGGGAAGCAGGAATACTGACCAGCATCTGGCTAGTTTCCTCTTTCAGAGATGTGGGAAGTTCACCCAATTTCTCAGCCCATTCATTGGGAAGGAAAGGAGGAAGCAGAAATGACTCATTTTCTCTTTCTATCAGGAGAACAGCGTCAAGGAGCTGCTGAATTTGTGCCTCTTACTTGCAGCCAGATTGTCTGAGCCCAACACATCTGAGCAGGTTCAGTGGAAGTTGTCCAAGTCCTGGTGTAACAACAAGGATCATGTTGGCACGTATAAACACAAAGAAGTGTCACATTTAAATGAGGAAATTTTCTCCTTTTAGAGAAATAATAGGCTTTTCAAACACATTAGCAAGTCCTTTAGTGATGTCTAGAGACAGCTTAAAATAAATAGATAAATCACACAACCATGAGCAGGAAAGCACGTGGTCCCAGGCTGTACCCAGACCTGAGGTCCTTGGCATAGCCTTAAGATGTCAGTGGGACCAGCAGGTCTGAATATGGGAGTTGAATTGCTCAGTGCAGTTCCTGAAGGAATTAGATCACTTTTTGGCCCTCATTAGATTAATACACACGGCTGTTAGAGCAGCCGAGGCGATGAGGGGTGCTCTGCCTGGGTGCAGCTAGCACGCAGCATTGCCGAGGTCTTGGCTCTCTCTTCCTTTGCAAGAGGAATAAATTTGGCACATTGCTCACAACACACTCACTGATATCCCGTCAACAACCTCTGTAAGATCTGTAGCTCATTATGAAGAGAATATAGACTTGAATTAGGAGACTGAATCCAATTAGGCTGCACTGAGTTGCAATGTTCCAGGTCTTAAAGAGACCACGAAAGCCCGATCCCATTTGAGATGTACAGTTTACATGCTGGATGTTTGCAAAGAGCAGATTTTGCAAACCCTCAGATCATTTTTGCAGCAGTCCTCATTATCCCCATGCCAATTTCTGTCAATCATAACTGGCACTATAAAATAAATAAATCCCAATACTTCTACAAAGGGGTTGCAACCTTCTGGAGACTTGGCACTCCTGTCGCACTGCTCGCCAGTGGGTGAACTCAGCACAAAAGCCCACTGCTATGAGAATAACAAGGCCTTGATCAACTCAGCCTTCAGCATCAAGCCCTGGTCTGTAATCTAGTGAAATTATCCTCTGCCACTTCTCACCGGGCGCTGGCGTACAAAGGCAGCAGTGTGCCTGGGCAAGCACATAGCGAGGTTGCCCAACTCACACCGGTGCTGCTCCTGCCCAATCAGGGGCAAAATGCCTGCTGGCTTTTTGCAGGACCAGTGTTTGGTGGTTTGTTTTTGTTGGTTTTTTCCTTTTTTTTTTTTTTTTCTTTCTTAAAAAAAAGTGTCAAAACAGACTTTGCTGGTCAAAGCAATTGCTTGATCCCTGGCAGTTCTCCAGCGCCGTTTGGCTGACCCTTGGTGGCAGAGAAATTATTCACGACTGGTTGATATAAGGATCATAACCAAGCGACTTCTGAACCCGGTCCTACAAAGGAGGGCTTCATAATTGTGGTATCAAGTTCTTCCTTCCCAACTGTGCGTATTGTGTGGGCGGTTTTTAAAGCCTGTTATTCCAGGAGAAAAAGCTCATGTCAGTCCATACAGACACTGGAAGGAGCAGCCGCTGAGCACTGGGAGAGGTTTCGTACTTGATTCATAGGAGAGCTAACTTTGCACAGTATTTGCATTTTGAAAGCAAGAGTATAAAGATTCAAATGATGCGCCAGGTAATGCTCTCCTGCGGCATCTGTGACACTGAGAACTCGTAACATGGGGAAAGCAATATCCTGCCCTTGCTACAAACCCTGGGAACAGCACACCCCAAAAAGCATTACAAAATTTTAACRACCCCAACACAATTTGATATGTAAAAGCTTCATAAAAGCATACAAAATTAAATATAAAAGAACACTTACAAACCTCCCACCCGTTGCCTATTGACAAACGTTTCACATAGTTGAATATCAGAGAGTGTTTTCTGAGTGAACTATAATGCTGCTATACTTTTCTCTAAAATTAAGTAAAGATTGTTTTTGATACGGGCATTAAATAATTTCAGTTTTCAGACAGCAAAAGGGCCCTGCAATCTCTTTCTCCCTTTTAAAAAAAGAATAAGCAAAAGTGAGGGATGAAGCCATCCCTTCGCTGAAAACCAGCCGTGCAGACAGGAAAAGCCACTGCACCCTCTGCCGGAGACCGCCCAGTCCTTCAGATAAGCTGCGTACATTATATGTTGTCCTGTACAAGAGAAATTAATTTTTCCTGAAGATGTCTTTCCAATTGTACAGCACAGATGAAACCACAACATGGCTCAAAGCAGCTCTCATCCCAGTTAGAGATGACCAGCAGTGCAAACTGTGCTCTGGGTACCAGGAATGATAAATCCAGCATCGAGCCACGACTAGGAGTAGATGACAAGTTTGCTTCCAGCAATAACTAAAATTAAGCATCTTTTAGCCTAAGTATCACTGAGAGTGGCTCAGGGGACAGCCTTGCAGCACCCAGGAGAAAACAGGGGAGATGCATCCAGCACTCCTGGTCTGGGGGCATCTGGGTCAGAAACACCAGAGAGGGGCCAAGCACCCCTCGCTGCCCGAGGAGCACCCACCAGCCAGCCGAAATGGCCCAGGGCATCCTCCCCCCYGCACCAGGTTTTGGGGATCCACAGTCCTGTGTGAACTGGACTCACCCCACAGCTCTTGGTGGGACATGGTCCACTGCTGAGGGGCAACAGGGCAAAACTGAGAGGCATCATCCAGCTCCTGAGCTGCATAACCATGGCTTGAGAATAAAGCACTCCGGGTTTTCCATAACAAACCATTAGTCCATTTTCTAGAGCCACAAGTCTCCCCCATTTCACAATACGACTGACTAAACCAAAGCTGCGTGTCCAAGAAGGACCTTGCAAACAAGTAGGAGTTTCTTATGAGAGCTGCAGGAGCATGCAGACTACCTGCAGACACTTGATTGTTTCTTAAAAGGAAAAAAAAAGCTTCCCTAGCCTTTGTTGCATCAAAGCAACAAAGCCTAGGGAGGTTTTAATTAATCCTCATGTGCCAACGGAAGGAAATGCATAGCAGGAAAGACTGTTTTCTGAAAGAAGCCATACAGGAAAGTTATCAGCAACCCAAGTGATAAAATACAAGGGCAGGGAATGAACTCTGGATTTAATGGCGCAAGRAGGAGTTACTTACAAACCCTCTCTTAATGGTGCAGCATAGTTATCTAACCTGAAGTACGCGWTCAGCAGCGGGGGGGCTGATACCGCTGGAAGTGACATTTAAGGTATCGCACAGCAGCTGTGTCACCTCAAATGCAGCAAYGGGGGACCCTGGGTGTGCTCACGTCCTCAAGTCTGAGGTTAGTTGCCCAGAAGAAAGAGTTACTGCTGGGTACTCCTTGGCAGTGTTTAAATTAAATGGGATGATTTTTCTAGTTTAAACTAGAATTAATTTGGCTGACTTCAATAGTCCACTCTGGTTTCAGTGTTTCTGGCTCCAAGGTAGGATGTCTCCTCACTCAGAGGAGCCTGGGCTCATTTTCTGGCTTGTCAATGTAACCACATCACTCCTCTCTCCATGACTCCCCCTCTGTCACGTCAAACATGCCAATTCATCTCCATCTCAAGGCTCTTCACAGCACATCCCCACACTGGCCATCTCCCACATGCTGTCAAGCCATCAGCGCCCACCTCCAATCTGCCAGCACCACTCGGCTCCACTGCCAACAGCAAACTCTCCAGCCGGCCCCCTGCCCTGTCCCCTGCTTGGCTCTGTGCAGAAGACCTCTTCTCCATCACCCAACGACCCTCCTCAGATGTCCCCTGGAAGTTTGCTCCTCCATGACACCTATGAAAAAGCAGGCTAAGCCCTTTGCTCATGGTGCTGGCCAACGTGGCCTCCCTGCTGCTTTCACCCTCCTGCAGGTCCAGCCCACCAGACCGCTCACCCTGTGCACAGGTCTCCTTCAGGGGGCTTTCACACAGCCCTGAGCACGAGGGACCAGAGTGGTGTGATGGGGACCATCAGCCATGACCACGGAGCAATAAATCACCAAACACGCAAACAGGATAACAGAGAAAGTAGACCAGCTTGCCTTAACATTCAAAGTAGAAAAGTCTGCTAAAGTGTAGATATCTGTCTAAATATCATTTCTCTTACATACTTCCATTGCACATACCTGCTTTTGCCAGAGTGGAGGCAAGCAGCGAAGGAGCTTCCAGCAAAACTTCCACGCAAACTTCCAGCTTCTGGCTTTTTTCTTTGCCGGGTGAGCGACAGTTTAACGATGCCTTCCCATCATTACCAAGAGACTTGTGTTAAAAACAAACAAATCGAAGCTCTTGAGCCAGCTCTGCTGCACAGCTGGATTCGTGAGCCAGGAACAGCCTTGGCCAAGGCACTGCCTATGGAAGCAGCTCCTTTGCTGCTTGCCTCCACTCTGGCAAAAGCAGGTATGTGCAATGGAAGTATGTAAGAGAAATGATATTTAGACAGATATCTACATTTTAGCAGTAGCAGACTTTTCTACTTTGAATGTTAAGGCAAGCTGGTCTTCTTTCTCCGTACCCGTACTCCAGGCCCAATCCTCTTCCATGGAAAGGCTTAGGTAGAGGAGAGCAGAGAGGCTTCATCATAACAAACATTTAAGCAAATGGTTAATTTTCCCGAATCAGGACCATAGACTTTAGGAGGGATTACTTGACCTCGAGTCAGCAGCTTTTTCCACCAATACTAAAAATACCCTTGAATGAGCCGTGGAAATACGATAGCTTAAACACTTAGCAGTACTTTAGGCTAGACAGTGGTTTATAATTATATGGTTTCCGTTCAGAGACCTGCCAAGGAGCCATTCTCATACAGTCTTTATTTTTGAGAGGGCAGGGCTCTGCCAGCCCAAAGGTAAGGGCGATAGGCAGTATCTGCCTTTGCCTATCAGCAAAACCAGCCTCAGCTCCTGCACCACATTTTCTGTCTGCAGCTTTTTAAAATCCAACAACAGCTCCTCTTAAAGTGTAAAAGAAAATCTGCTGAACACGAAAGAGTAACAATCACCACAACAGCTGTATCACTTATTTTTATAGTCATCTTTATGTGCTTTCATATTTAAATACCCAGTATATTGCAGTTCTCTGTGCTGCTGATGCCAAAGTACTGAGAAGCGATTTGTGGGCTGGTGCTGGAGGCTGGGCTCTCTGGACAGGGGAGATTTGGGATCCTGGGCACCACAAGACCTGGTTGGGGATTTTGAATTAAACTATTTGTGGTGAGATAAATGTCTCTCTTCCTTCTTCCAAATGAAAGCAAAGGTGCTGGAGCACAGCCCTGGATGGCAGGAGGTATGGGAGCATATAGATGTGCAATGAAGGAAAAGCAAAGCAACATTTCCATTTCTGCCCACGAACCTCTGTTAATAGCAGCCACCAGGTCAGCATTTAATGTCAGATAAAGAGCACGTCCCCGGCAGGGGACTCATTCTGCACTATGCACCCCTTCCTCAGCACATGGGCATGGGAGGGATTGCACATGCAAAGCAGAAAAGGAAAGAAAAAAGGATCACGGGGCATCTGAGCAGCCAGTGGCTGCACACACAAGTTCATCCCAGTCCCAGTGGGCAGATGCTGGTGAGCATCCCCATAAACCCCAGCACTGGGGCTGGGCTGCCCTTAGTCAGAGAAGGTGGCAAATATACATACAGACATTTTATCTCTGTCTATATATGTAGATATAAAGATCCAGGGAGACAAGGAAGGGCTGCTCAGCAGGACTGTGTTCGCCTGCTTTCCATCAGAGGGCAGTGGCAGCCCAGCCATTTTCACCATCCCCAGCACGGTCCAGTTCATCTCATGAACACCTTTATGCTCTGGGGGATGAGTGCTGCCCTTCCTGGTTTCTCAGGTGTCCAAAGCCAAGACCTGGCTGGGACCAGGTTTCCACAGGCTTCTCCTGGATGAGCCCAGCTGTGCCAAGATGAGCTCTTGCTCAATAGGTTTTTTGGAAAGGAAAAAAAAAAAAACAACAACAAAAAGAACACCTCACAAAATGCTCCCAAACTCAGCAACAGGACAAGAGCAGAGACAAGGCCACTGATGGAGAAGACGCAGAGGGTGACCGTTACCCTGGGACACGAGGGGCATCTCGGGGCTGATGCCCCGCAGAGGGGAGGAAGGGACATGGGGCTCTGCAGCTCATCCCACTGCACCCTGCCACGCTGACGGGGACCAGGGACCCCAAAGAAATTTCTTTCTGCAAGAGCCAACAGGCAGCTGTGCACAGTAAACTGTGGGGTTTAAAGCTAACAACAGACTGAATTAAATACTGGGTGCAAAGCCTCACAAACCGCACCTCGCCTGGGCTCAGAGGGGCATCTCGCGGGGCAGCCCGGCAGCAGCTCTCCATCGGCTAGGGACGCGCTGGAGAGACAAGTGCGTTTTCATGATTGCACACAGCATCTTCGGTTGCTCACATTAACTAATAAAAAACCACTACGTGTTTCTACAGATTGAAGCAAGGCTTTTTGAGGAACCACAAACCCTTTCTTTTCCACAGGCTGAACGTTTCTAAACTATTTCCCGCAAAACTCTGCAGTAAAGTTTCTCTCTGAATTACACTCATTAATTAAATTGGGTTTCATTACCATCCTTTCCCTCGGTGCCCATTACACCAGCTAGATGCTGCATTTCAGGAATCCATTACATGCTAACAACAAAAATGTTGCCTTTTAAAARAATAAAAAATAATAAAAAAAGACTTTTTGGTAATAAACTAGTTCCTATTTCTTTAAAGGTCCAAGATGTTATCAGAGAAGGGGAGGAAGATGAAACAGCTGCTTTTGGACACCAGAGCGCTCTCTACAATGCCCTGTTCTTCCAATTTTTTTTTTTTTTTTTTATAAGCATAATTAACAGAAGCAATAAGTTGTTATCCACATAGTCAGTTTTTTGAGTAATCCAGGCCCTCTTTTATGCACTYGGCAGTCTCTAGGAAACTTGGGCAGCACAACCCAGCACAGCATGGGTAAAGTGTGCTGGCGCATGGGATCACAGCTAGTCACCTCTTTGAGCAGTTCATATGTGACATTTGCCACCATCAAAAAAAAAAAAAGAGAAGAAAAATAAGACATTGATAATAGACATCTGTAGCACCATGCCTTGGGGCTTACTTCCCTAGAAATTAAACGAGAATCTTGCAAAATCTGGATATTTCAAAAACCTGACATTTAGGTAACCAAACTGCCCTCTCTTCTTTACTGCAATCTACCCGTACCCAGGGATTTCACTCTATTTTAATCTGAAGGTCTTTTAAGCATATTTAGGTGTTTCAGGTTGTACTAAGTGATGAACAGAAGAAATTGAGAAGGCTCCTGTCTGTTGGGTTTATATGTTGGGTAATTCTAGTAAAGCAAGAACCAGAGCAGGCTGTGAGCTTCAGCATACCTGTGTTACCAAAAGCTCAAAATTGAAGGGGTGGGAGGGAGGAACAAAGAGCATTTTTAGCATAAGTTAGTTGGGCTGAGAATTCACAACCTTTAGAGCATTGCCAACAAACTCAGTCATGCCTTGGTACTTGGTAAAACAGAAAGGAAACTGTTACAGCTATTTGCATCCCTTCCATAACATGGGGAAAAAAACCCCTCGTATCACTAAGTGACAGGCTGAGTCAAACACTTCTTCTTTAATGAAAACTTTATTAGATCCCAGCATGGTTACAATTTTGGAAATTGCTTTTAGTGAGTTTGATGGGTTTTGGAGCTAGGATTTAATGTCATTGCCTTTTAAATTTGATCTTACTCAAAATACTTTTAATTTGATCGTGCTGTGGTGCCTACTTGCATATGAGCATTTTACCATTTTGCTACTTATTCACCCCTTGGCAGGCAAGACACCGACCTCCCCCGGTGTTACCCCCAAAGACAGCACAGTGGGTATTCAGAAACCACAGGGTGTCCTGCAAAGCCCACAAAGCTGCAGCGTTTGGGGTTTTTTCCCCTCCAAACATACAGCTACCCAGGCTCTGCAGCTACTGCTGAAGAGGATTGCCTTTCCCCACACACACACATTTTAACCTCTATTTCTCAGTGGCTCCCAGCATCACGTGAGATGAGGAAAAGCCCTGTCCTGCCTCACTTACCTCCCACATGGTTTCCCCATCRCCTCCCCAGGGAGCCCTTCATCCCCTGCATTGCACAGGCTCTACCCTTGGTTTTGCTCCCTCTGTCCTGCTTTAACTCTTTCACACACCTGCCATCAATGCAAGATTAAGTAACTGCCAATCGCTGCCACCTTTCTGCAAAGAAAAAAAAAAAACTTTGGCTGCAGCTGGCAACAAGCAAAATGTGAAGAAATTGGTAGGTTATGCGCACTGCTTCAGTCCTTGGAATGTTGTTCAAACACAGAATAAGGCTGTAGCCCCCGTGAAACGCAGTGTGGTGGGCGCAGAGAAGGCGAGCAAAGCATCCGCTGCTCTTGCACGGTTCACACAAAATCTACATTAATCACTCGTTACCTCCCTGATCTTTATTTCAGGGCATAATGTAAAACGTCAGCAAATAATTTAGTCTTTACCGTTTAATTCACTCAATTAGCTCTGTAAAAACTTTTCAACTCGGTTAGCAAAGTCAAAACAAAGCCAAAAAAGTCACGGAGGGGTTCAGGGAGTCAAGCCTTGCAGACCTTAGCAGTCTTCCCATCCTCCGCACACCAGAGGCAGGAGGGCAGTAGCTTATTAAAAGACCCTGGAGAAACCAATATCCAACCTGGGAATCCAGATTTCCAAAAGCTCTTAACCCAAATTTCCCAGTGTGACGCAAGAGCAGATGCACATTTTCTACAGTCTACATGGCCAAGTGTATTGGTGACACCGCTAATGTAGGACATGAACAGAAGTTAGCTGTTGTGGCTGCTCTCATGAGTCAGGGGAATATCGGAGATGGCATGGGCTGATGGCCAAGAGACCTTACTGTTGTTTTTGAAGAATGCCCTTGAAGCTGGTGGGTTTTCCTGTTGCGTCTCACCATGGTACGTTCACCTCCGCTGCACTAAACTGAGTCTGCAACTTGAAACTGAGAAAGTATCTGGCCTTCAGGGTATTTATTAGTAACAGAATTAGGAAAAAAARCTAATTTTCTGAGCCTCTGAGGAAATGCACAGAATTACTTCACTCATTCTTTTCTCCTCTTTGATCTCAATTGGTAGGTCTCTAACAAAATTAGTAATTAAAAAAATGAATTCAAGATAATGCAATTTTATCTGGATCGGTTTAGCTGAGCCCTGGGCATGAGAAGCATTGCACAGAGAGCTAGGTACTGTCATTTTTTTTCCTACATACTCTGTCTAAACATATTGTTTCAAAATGTTACTCTCAAATAGATTTTTCCCCTCTCTACACATAACATCTGATGAGCAGGAAAACAGTAAACCAGGAGTGTTTCTTCTGGAGAAAAAAATGACGCAGGGATTCAAATGGGAGTGTGGGGTGTGGGAAGGCAGCAGCAGGTTTAAAACCCCTCGTGTAGCAGGACCGGCACAACCCTCCTCCTCGTCTTGCTCATTTGCAGTGGGTTGTCCGGCGCTGAAACATCTCACATGGTGTCCACCAGGCTATGAAGCCCACTCCAGCCAGGCTTCAGCTGGGTTCAGGCGTTGGCTCTGTCCAAGCCAAGCTGTCACCCTGTCACTGTTACTGTATGACAGACATAAGTGACGTAGTTGGATGACACTTCACGGGGAGAAGGGGAAAGGAGAAGGCAGCACATGTGTCTTGAAGCCATCCTGATGGGTTCACCTTCTTTTCCCATGAAATACAACTTCTGTTCAGGGGTATCCATCAGCAGCTGATGTTTCCATCGCTGGCAAAGATGGGTTTGAATCCTGTGCAGCAGAACTGCTCTTGGTTCAGTTTTGGGATGTAAGGCCAGTCTTCACCTATCTGGTGCCACGAAAGAGAGACAGCAAGAGCACAGCATCCCGTCTGAGAGCCCCAACCCAAAGGCATATCTAACCCAGGCTCCTGGTTTTTATTGCACAGGGAAACAAAACGGTCAGTGGCTTCCAGTGGCACAGACCGGGCGGCCAAAGACCTGAGAAGACAAACAACTTCCAGCTCCTGGCTGTAAACCAGGGCATCGTGTTCCCTCCCTTCCCAGAAACAACACTCGAGGTGGCCTTGTTCATGCTCCAGTGTTCTCTTCTTCAATTTCCTGTAATTTTGCTCAGCCACAATATTATAGGTTTTCTAACATTTTCTGTTCAGGCACAGAGAAGATTGTAAACACGTGCCTCTCCCACTGTCAATGCCAAAGGTTCATCATCAGCAACATGGTAATATCTGGGACCCATTAATGAAGCCAGCTAATAAAAATGGGGTGCAAGGGTCTCATTTCACAGGTCACCTAATCAGATTTTTCCAGCATGAGGTTGGGTGTGATGCATGGCACCTGGCTGAACTTCTTTCCATGAAGCAACAGCCATGGTGGGAGGGCAAGGTATCCATCTGGCCAGGTATTTTTTTAAGTTCATTTGAACTCTTTTCCCTTTCTCCACCCCAGTTATCTTGCTTAACTTCAGGATTGTGCAAGAGGCAGGAATGAAGAGAAATAGTTACAAATTGTCCTTAAAATTTGGGTTTAATATTCATGGTTTCATTGTAAACAAAAGCAAACAAAACCACGTAGCTGCTATTGCTAAATAGGTTGGAGCCTCTACACCGCCAATTAGGCAGGCTGGTGGTACGCCTCGGGGGCTGCTGTCAGTTCTTGCTGTTGGCCTGAATCTGCAAGCAAAAGAACTGAGGCCATGTAAATTTTCTGATTGGCTGCAAAAATTTGGATACAGCCTCTGTTGGGATGTATAAATAGAAAGCAAAGTATTTTAGACCTTTCACTTTGAAAGCAGAGCTCTCAAGGCACATGAAAATGCACAGAGTCACAGCAGTCGTCCTCRCAATTGCGATCTCCAGTGGTGAGTTAGCTGAATTTTGTTAAACATTGCTCAGTGTAACCTGCCTTCTTTTTCTTTCTCTGTTTTTTCTTTCTTTCTTTTTTTTTTCAATGAAGTGCATCTGTAAGGATTTAGGAACTGATTTGTTCTCTGCCATTTTTTTGCTTTTGAAAATAACCCCTCTTGCATTGCATAGAAACCTCCATGGAAAAATCCTTTTTAGCTATGGTAAACAGTTCTGGCAAAATTCTGTTGGAGTAATAATGTTGATTGAATAAGAAAGAGTCAGCTGAGGCATATCAATTACTAACAGCATGCATGTTTTCTTAAAAGCCTTTTACTTAAAGATCAGCCCGCTGAGCATCGAGTGTTCCCAGAGATGTTTCTGTGTTTAATGTCATCACCTTTGATTTCACAAAGAATACACCATTCATTAAAATAAATGAAGACTACCTAGAACAAAGGGCTGTTCTGCTCGAGGAAGGCATTAGAGATTTCCTGCGCCCTTTTAGCACCAGACCTTCAGTGCCAGCACATCATTTCCCCTCTTTGCCTATAGTCCCAGAGCCCAACGGGGACGGTGCCTGCCGAGCTGTTCACACACGTGAATAAACCTCAGCTCGTTGCTTCTTGCTAGACGAGCCCCATTCTCCATGGGGACCCCCAGGAGCATCCCTTGGGAAACCCTAGTAGTTTTGGTGGGGGGAGCAGGGCTGTTAGAGGCTTGTAGAAGGTACCACGTCAGGGGTTGCCTTTCCTCCCTGCCCCCTGTGAACATCTTCCCTCTCTCAGACATCACTGGGGCGGTAGGTTCAGCATGGGTTTGACTGTGGGTGATGATAGCTGGAGTCTGGAATAAAAAATATGAGGATGTTACCCTACTGGCTGCTGCTTTGAAACAGTAATATAGAAACACTGGGAGATAGAAAATGCAATTAGTAAAAGCTAAATGACAGCTTTTATTTTTGACTGGATCCCACATTAGGGAATAGGAATGGACCTGGTGGGTCCTGTTTTTTACAGCTACAGTTCAGTATCCCAAGATCCCAGTGGCACAGGTCACCTTCCAGGCAGAGACATCCCGTAGCTCCAGCCCCACGTCTGCCATGTGGATGCAGCACGTCTGCCCTGGGGCAATGGGAGAGGAGCAGGTCACTCCATGATGTCCCCTCCAGATCTATTTGTTCTGTATTTTTGCTTTGAAGTTGCTGCTTTAAGTACCCTCAAACATCATTTGACAAAACATAAACCAAAAAAATGCTGTTTCACTGCATCCCTAAAATTAACTTGCATTAAAAGATGAACAACTTTCTAGTTCCCTGAAGCCTGATCCACGGTTACAGCGAAGTCCAAAGGGGCCTTGCTATTGATTAAACAACACGGGCTGGGAAATCCCCTTTCTAGTTTGTGGGTTTCATCTTGTGTTCTTCTCTTTTCTTCTTCTCTAGCTGCTGCAGCACAATGGGCAAAAATCTGCTCAGGTCAACCTGCAAACAAAATCAGAGGCTGCGACTCCCAGGGCTGCGGCGGATACAACGACCCCAGGTCCTGGGCTGGGATGACGGGAGATGGCTGTGCTTGAAACTTTCTTAAAATAAAAATAAGCATGAAAAAATGGGTGAGAGGAAGGTTTCTAGCTGGCAAGGCGTTCTGCCGCAGGCTAACCCACCTTGCTCTTCTTCTTCAGAGGAGGGAGGAAGCACAGGGGAGTGGACGTGGTGTGCGAGGACGGCTCGGTGGTGTACGCACCCTTCACGGGGAAGATCAGCAGACAAGCCAGGCCCTACGGAAACGGCAATGCCATCGACAACGGCGTCCAGCTTTCAGGATCAGGTACCAGAGCTGAAAGACAKGCGTTTTGCAAAGCTTGATTGCAAAACACTCCAACTCGTTTATAGAGCTTTAAACTGAGCCAAAAATCATGACCCCAACCTGAACTGCAGTGTGCTTGCATGTGAATCCAAGTGAAAACTGTAACTTTGAAATCCACGTTCTGTTAATGCAGGAAAATTGATTGAAAGGATCACAGCATTTCACCTCTATTAAAAAAGTCAAAGGATGAAGCTGGTCCCCTTGCACATTTTGGATGATAAAAGGAACAGCCTCTGACTTGCTTATGCAGTTTTACCCACCTTAATCCCCTTCCCCGCCCTCCTCCATGTTAATTTATTTCTTTTCCTATTCTCTCTTCTTGATGCTATAGGAGCAYCACGGCATTTTCTGTAACTTTTTCTGCTGTTGAATCTCTTATCATTTTATTGTCATTTGTATTTTGCTACAGAACATTATGACTTTGCCAGGCCTTTAAACCATTTCAGAGGAGCAACAGTTTCCCCCTCTTCTCTCTCCCCTGTTAACAGGATTCTGCATTAAGATGTTTTACATCAAACCCGTCAAGTACAGCGGCCCCATCAAGAAGGGAGAGAAAATYGGCATCCTGCTGCCCATGCAAAGAGTCTACAGAGGAATTACATCCCATGTCCATATCCAGAACTGTGACCTAACAGATCCTACTCCCAACCTGTAAGCGGGTGGCTGCCCATCAGGGGCAAAGCCTTCAGCCCCCGACTTGTGTATTCATTAAATTGCTTGGGCATAGGTAGTCACTCTAGTAAAGTGGAAGCCACTGAGTCTCAAACAGTTGTTCCACCTAAAAAGTATCCATGAACAAAATGCTGGCGGTTATCTGAACATAAACAGACTCAGAGTAAGGTATAACGCATGCTTTAAAGCTGTTATCGTGTCTTGCACATCACTGCATTTGTAGATGAAGGCTGAAGCAGTGGGAAGTGGACGAGTGGCTGGGAGGTGGTGGATCCTCGATGCTCAGCAGCACCGCAGTGAGCCGTGCTGCAGCTCACTCGTCTTGGACTTCTCTGCTCTCTGCAGCCAAACACGAAGATTTCTTCAATAAGTCAGAAATTTCACTTTGCTTGCAAATGAAAAATCACATTATTAAAGGGCTGCTTCACTACAAATTGCTTTGAATTTCTTTGGTGCTGTCACAGAGTTTGGGCTGGGTCCCAGTTTCCTAACGCAGCTGGGGGGGGGGGGAACGGTATTAAGCTGAAACCCAAATCTTTCCTGGGACCCATGACCAAAAACATAAAACAACATTAATGAAGTAACTCATTCCTTTTCCCCAGACTCCTGCTTCAGGATTGCCTTGGCATACCCAGGCTTCTTTTTGTCCAAGTGAGGCATTTCTTTCCATTAGTAAATCAGCTGAAGACTTTTCCGGGACAACAAGCTCTTGTTAACAGGACAGGGCTTTTCAGGCCAAGGCTACCAACATGCTACTGGGAGTCTCAAGGGCTAAAGTGCTCTACAAGTGCTGCAGGCTCATGTATTTACTAACGCAACTGCAGCCTCGGATAAGCAGGGAAGCTGCTTCAGTAGGAGCTGTGTATGTCCTGACAGCAGATTTGTTTTTCCTAAGAAACTACAGAAAGATATTTGCTACATTTGTGAAAAGTGCTTAACCTGTTATGTCCCATTCACCTTCCCCAGGAACCTCGTTAACTTTGCTATGAATGAAACATCAGCACGTCCGTATAAATATACAGCCCAAACCTGCAGGGGCAGATAGCAACCAGACATTGATGGAGAGTCAACGCAACTGAGTTTTCTGTGAAAAAAACCTTCTCCTTATACTGAAAGCAGAAATGTTTCAGCAAAAGTCCCCAGGGTTTTCCAGTTTTGACCAATTTTTTTTTTTTATTTTTGTCATGAAGTTGGCTGCCCGCAGAAAAGGAACACTTCCACCTAAGTTTCACTTGGTTAAAATCCCAGTTTTTAACCCAGTTATCAACTTCTCACATTTGAAAAGGGAAGGTCCCAACCAAGTTCCCACTTCTCCATGCAAAGCCTAACGAAAGACTGAGCTGACCTTGCTGACTGAGCAGGGCACCGAGCCCCCAGCCTTAATACACTCTACTGCAAAATTAACATTTTTACTTGATTTTAGTCCTTGTATGGGAAAGAAAAAACGATCTGACACTTTTTTTCCCCAGCAAAGACAGGTAAGCTCTTCCCTGGGTCACACTTGTCTCCTTCCCCCTCCCTCAGCTGTCATATGCATCAGGAACCTGTTAACAGGGACAGAAGATCCCACCACCTCCTTCCTAAAGCACAGCACGCAGGTATCACCAGGGCCCTGGGAGGAACACGAATGCCAAAACAGCACTGGGAGACCCCAGCCTGCCTTCTCCCTGCCCTCGGCACAGCATCCTGCCCTCCTGCAGTCCAGAGAGACCACGCGGCAGCGCCCGCTCCCAGGGACTTGTGGTCCCCCCGGCTTGTGATGGAGCTGCTCCCAACTCACCGGCTTTGCGCCATTTTCACCTGTACGTTAATGACAACAGCTCAGCACTTTTCTGGTCGGTCCCCACAGGCTGGTTTCACAAACCTTTTCAGGGAGCTATCATTTAATCTGTTTTCCCAGCAGCGCAGGGAGGTGCAGCGCTTCGGTGCAGGGATGCGGGATGCTCTGGCAGGTGCCTGAGAGAGGTAGAAGGCAAATGCTAAAAATTCCTGGTTTAGCTGGGGCTGTCACCCAGCAGTAGAGAAGAAAAAGTAAATACCACTTTCTATTTTAGGTTACAGAGCAGCTGGGGCAAACAGTATAAGTAAATCCAGCTTTATCTTTTCAGTCTAGTAAAAAAAATAACTGGCTGTAGCAGAAGGGGAAGTACAATTTGAAGCTGACTCTGGGAAGGAAATAAAGGGCTGGTAAAATACACAGTTCTAGAAATATTCGAGGTGAGGGGAAAGGGTGCTGGGGGAAAGTAACAGGGGCAACTAGGCTTTGCAGGAAAGAGTTGGCAAACTCAGGCCGTGCAGAATTGCTTTTTTTCTGGACCAGTTCTGCAGGGATCCGTTTCCTTGCTATCCCTTTCATTTTGTAAGTTTGCACCACAAGGACCCAGACAGAGAGATAAGCTGGGATCCCAAACTGTGAAAGTCCTAACTGCCTAAGGCTGCAACCCAAATCTGCACTATTCCCTTCTATTTCCCCGAGCATTACAGGACTTCTGGAGGATTCAGCCAGAGCTTTGTCCTCCCCACAGGATAGGACGTTGGTAGCAAAAAGATTTTCTTTTGTGTTCCTCCATCCTCCCCATTAAAACCTGCCGAACTCAGGCTTAGCAAGTATATTAAAAAGGCAAAATAAATTCGAGACGGAGTCTTCAATCAGAACTGTGCACCAGCACAACTTCAGCTTCATCTTCAGCTCATACTTAGCAAAGAAGAAAGGCAACATACTCAGATCTCCTACAGCCTGCGATCTGCTTAAAATGACATGCCCACCCATGCCTTTTGGCTGATCAGCTAGCGCGACCTGCTGATTTTCCAGCGATACTACAATATAAGCCGTGTACACAAAGCTTAATTAATCGTTGTGGCAAAATTCCTCTTACCTCAGCCTCATCAAGTGATCARAAGCCTGAATAAATAGCGAGTGCAAGTTGTTTTACGTTGTGCCAGCTTGATCTTCGCCATGAAAGCCTGTGCTGCTAATTGCACAAGTAAATTCTTCTACAGTTAATTTTTAAATCATAATTTGATTTTTAATGATTAGCACAAAGAATATTATTTATTTTCCAGCAAAACAGCTTTTAAGGTTCTTTAATAACATATTGCGCGCAGATCAGCCGGGAGGCAAGTGCTCAGCATTGACTTGTTCCCACACTGAACACACTGGGCTAGCCGAGAAGGACAAAGCCAATTGTTCTGTAAAATATAGCTAGGAAGAGGATTTTCCTTTTCAATTGCCTGCTAACAAGCCTGGCAAACCTACAGTTATGATRCTGTAACATCACAAAGAAATAAGATGTGCAGCTCTCATTTACCCAGTTCCCTGGGGCTCCAGCCTCACAGAGGTTGCAAAGAGGAAGGACTTTACGGACAGAATCATCAGTTTTTGGACGTTGGTTGAATCCCACCGAGCTGAAACATGTGCAAAGGAAGCGATGGAGAAACCAGCCCTCACTTGTGGGCAACAAACGGAGGATGGCAGCACAGCTGGAAGGAAAGCGCAGGCCTTGGCTGGGGGGTTGGATTTGCCCTGGCTCAGGGTTTGGCCCTGGCTTTTGCTGATGTTTCTGCTCAGAGACACCACTACCACCGCCCAGGAGCGTCTCACAGTTTTCTGGCTTTTTTCCTCCAGAACCCTTAGTCCACCATTTTACCATTTTCTTATTAAGAGATAACATTAAGATAATTAATATGTTAAGAGGGACTAGTCTAACGTTTGCAAGGTTTATGGACACACGCATGGCAGGTACCATCTATCCAAAAGCCTTGGTAACTGGCAGTGGACCCTCCTGAAACACCACATAATTTATACAGCGGAGTCACAGTATCTTTGGAAAGGCTGAATAGCAAAATAGGGATTTCTCCTGGACAGCAGCAGGCTTAACCCATTGACTGCCTGTTGATATCAGCCCAAACACTCACATTTGCCCGCTGCACTCTTGCTCAGTCCATGAGAAGACCTCAAAGGGACTTACGCAGCCAGGGAAGTTAATACTGACATAAAAGGGGCAAAACAGGGAACTCATCCTCATGCAAGAGAAAGAAGTCAGCGTTCCCCAAGCCAGCCCACCTGCTCTCGCTGTGCTCCCCTCAGCGCTGCCCGCCAGCTCCTCTCCACCGCCTTGCCCGCTCCCTGCYGCAGGGAAGGAAATGGTGCAACTGCAGCTCCCAGGGGCTGTGCAATGCCGGCTGGTTGTTCCATATCCTTCTGTTAGTGTGTGCTAAGCAGCCAATTCGTGTCTTTCACAACTGCACCTACCAACTGTTATATTAACATCTCCGTTGCCCAACACAGGAATCCCACCAACTTCGGTTCAGAGCTTCCTCGTGACCAAGGTGAGAGGTCTGCACCTTCCGGCTCGCCCAGGAAAGATGGGAAATGCACTGAGAAATCTCAACTGCAATATCATACACTTGAAAACTGTTTTATTAAGAATACTTTACCAGAAGTCCATTAGATACATTATCGTAGCAAATGACATTTTGACATGCTTTAGGAAGAACAGAGCAAGATACAAGGCTGTCAAGATCTCTTATGGAGAAAATATAAAAAACGTACACAGCTACGAGCAATTTGGAGTCAGCTCTGTAACACAAATGAGATGGAAAAAATCACCAAGAACGGGTAGCTTAGAGCCATTTTACAAAATACCAGACTGCAAAGCAGGACTCGGAGAAAAGTTTCGTCAGTGTCTGTGCACCTATAACACAGTTGTACTTCTCTCCTCGTGYCTACCAGCTTGGCTGGCTTTACACCCAGCCTTTCCTTCGCAAGACTTTGTAGAGTGGATTGAGGTGCTGCAATTCCTTCCGTGGTAAAATTAGGAGCATGTGAGTTCACAAAAGTCCATAAAAATCGTTAGCTTTTCAAGGCAGGTCCACCCCAGGTAAAATTTATATAATGAGGTATTTAAAATTCTACTAGTGCAAATCGACAGTCAGGAATAAATCAGAAATAAAATCTGGTTGAGAGAGATCACTACTGCAGAAACCCCACTGGAGACCCCTCAAGTGGGAATCACCAGGCACCACCCAAATAAAGCCTTTATTTTTAAATGGTTTTGCTTCCAGTAGGAAAAAAAGCTTACAGCAGCTAGTATCAAGCTAGCCAAGCTCAGGAATACTTTACTACCTCTATGCTATGAAATCTTCATTGAAAGATGCCACCCATACCACCTCCCTTGCTGATTCTCTCTGCTAAGGAGAGCTGAGGGGGTTTGCGAAGAGCTTGTACCAAATGAAGGTGAATAAGCCTGGAAAGCTGGAAAGAATATTACACAAGCTCTCCCAGCTTGTAGCGACAAAGGCTGTTTCTGGCAAGGGTCACACAAACCCACATACTCCATCTTTCAGTTCAGGGGTAAGCAGCGTCCCCAAATCCTGAATACTCACTGAGAGCTCTTACTGGCACCTTGTATCATTTGTAAGCCTAGACTCCGTTATATTGAGCAAATTACAACCAAAAGCCCCATCAAAACTAGACTGAGGAGAGATAACATTTATACAAATGTTTGTTTGGTGGCTACGAGTGTGAAAAAGAGCCAGTTCTTTCTGGCAGGATGGGTGAGAAAGCAGCAGGGGTAAAATCAGCAAAGCCACTTGTAATAACTCCAGGGAGGGCTAAAAGATTGCTTGGGGCTTAATTTTGGCTGTAAAAAAAGCTTGGAACCACAAGTGAAAAATTTGTCTCCAGCTGCTTGTTCCGTGGAGATTTTCAGAAAACACAATGTACAGATGCCCTTTGCAAACTAGAAGTGGGGCAGAGACACATCTGTTTCTCCTCTGAATAAAACCTGCGGGACTTCCAGAGKTTTCTGTAACTTGGAATATCAGATAGTTCATGCGAAAGTGCCATGACTCATTTAAATTTCATATTAACTAAGACATGTCCATATAGAAAATCTAATGCTTTTCTGTAAGTAGTGCAGAAAAATCAAACTGCAGGATTAAAAGAGACACTAAGGGGCCTGCTTAATAGTAAAATAGCTGAAATCAAGCAGATACTAAATTAATAATTTTAAAACCTAGAATTTTTTAACTCCATGTCAGTTATGCCATGCAACTTGGGTTTGCAACTGTTTGTTTCAGAACTTGAAGATGTTTTAATAAGAATTTAGTTGTCAAAAACTAGGGTTTCAGTGAAAAGACTTCATGGATTTAAGTCCAGGCTAGGTGATAATTTCAGCTGAACAGGAAAAAAAGAGATTTCCATGCAAAAGCATCTGTATTTCTTRGCCTAAGTCAATACTCATGCTACACCAAACATTAGACCTTCACGTGTTCTCTGTCACTCTGTTAGAAAGCTCTAATGGACACACACATGTGGGGAGGAGGTACTGGAATGAGCAGTGAAGGACAAACTGGTTACATCCACTGTGGAGTTTTGCCCATCTTTTCCCTCTGACTCATCCTCTGGACCTTGGTTCCTACCGTTTTTGGCCTAAGTGTGCCCTTGCTTCAGGAGGGGGAAGAAAAGGTGTTAAGAAACCGTTCAACCAGAGCTTCCTGAAATGTGGGATTGTTCATTTCCACCTGTTACTGTGTGCTAAGAGGCCAATTATTTTATCTGTCTTTCCCAACCAGCTCTAACAACTGTTAGAGGTTGTGGACATCCTCAGTGCCTAATATGGCAACACCATCTGCCCGGAGCTGTAATACTTTGCTCAAGACTGATTGGCCAAGACAACAGACTTGGGCTTTCAAAAACACATAAATACCCCAGGCAGCTACTGCTCAACGTCTTTGATTCGATCAAAGAACGCCGGTGAAACAGCCACAAAATGGCAGCTCTCAGTCTGGTCGCTCTGGTCAGCTTGGTGTCCACTGGTGAGTTGAGATTGCTATATTGCAGTTGGTCTTGACTGGTTTTAGGCAGACACTAATGAATGAATTCTTGAAATTCGCTCAAACATAAATAATGCTAAGTTTTTTCGATCTAGTTTTATAGAGAATTATGGTAATGTGCACAGTTATGACTATTATAAAATACGGAATTAGGTGTGCATTTAGAGTCATACATTGAAGTGTTTAGAGGTTTCATGAAGAAAGTGAAAGTAGTTTGCCTTATTTCACAAACTAGTATTAGAAGTATTTCTCCATGGCTTTGCTTTGTTTTTAGTGTACGTACCTTAAAATAGGATCTCAAGAAAAAGGGATCACATCCATATAGCAGTTGTACAATGTTCTTTTAACTAGAGTTTCTGAAATTATAAACTCCCATGAGCTCATGTCTTCCACTTTAAACACCCTATTTTGCACCTTAACACTTTCTGTTGTACTGTACTAAGAACATGGTTGAATTTTCCCTGTTTTCCTCTTTTGCACGTGAAGTTTTCGCCAAGCAGTTGGATGCACACCCGCCCCAACAACAACACAGACACTGGGCACAGATCTGCAGCGGGAATCCCATCAACAAAATCCGSGGCTGCGATAGATACGGCTGTGGCCATTTCGGCGCTGACAGGTAACGCAGGGCATCGGGAGTCTGGAGCAGTGGGGTTTGCTGTTGCTTTCCTAAATGAAATGTTCACATGGGAGAAAGAGTACAGTTTAACCAGAGTTGACACTCAGAATGAGAGAAGACTGTTGTCTGTGGAACTTCTTACTCATTTTTGGGATGTTACTCAGCAATCTCACAGAAGTGCAGTAATACCGCCGCTACCAACTGATGCACGGGTGAAGAAGTGAAATCATTACATGAATTAGCAGCCAGAGTAAAGGAAATGGAAAGTATTTCAAGGATTTGTGTCATTTATTCTTGTTGCTTATAGACCAGATATTTAACTAACATTCAGCAACAGCTTATAGGAAGCTAAGTAGATTAATTTACACAAGCTAAAGGTCTGCCAGCATCGTTGTCTTTAAGTAGGCACCTCATAACGGGTTATATTTCCATGAAAAATGCTTTTACACATAGAATGACTCCTGCCTTCCCTGCGTTCTCCTGTCGTCTCCTTTCCCCAAGCGCTGTAAGAAGCRTCCATCCTTATCATGCAACTTCCAAATTTCTAAATGAGAAAGTGCCAAACATAAGATTCTATTTTACACTGGCACAGATGTATTTTGGGGTAGAACAAGGGTACTTTTCTATAACAGCTTGAAATATCCCATGAACTTGGGAAAATTAAAAATGCGCTTAAAATTTGAAATCCCATCCCCCTTTAAAGAAGGTCAGAGTAATACGAACATTTTGCAATAATAAAAGATTTCTTTCCAATTTCATTGCAGATGCAAAAATTATGTTAGACAAGCTTCAGATATCATACTGTGTTAACTGATCTATCTGTACATAACGTTAAGCCTGACAGACTTCTCTAATTACAWATTTATGTTTTCAGGCACAGTAGTAAAGGAAAGCATATGGGCGTGGATGTCATCTGTGCTGACGGAGCGACAGTGTATGCTCCTTTCAGCGGCCAGCTCTCCGGACCCATTCGATTCTTTCATAATGGAAATGCCATCGATGATGGAGTCCAAATCAGGGGATCAGGTAAGTAGTAACAGCAGATATGTTGTGAGGCATGCGCAAGTAATCATTTTATTTACTCGAGTAATGATTTTGTGGCTCTTCAATTCAAGCAGAGTGTTGATTAATCTTACACCCTCTCTAGTTCTTACATTGAAGCACAACTAGACTGCTGCTAAGAAATATCAGAAATCAGCACCAGCAGGATGTAGTCCTTTTCCTATGCTTTTGTTGGAGAGAAGGGAAGAAAGGAGTTGAAAAACAGGCAGCAGAAAAACAACCACCCCAAATAAAAAAAAAAAAAAAGGAAACAGTAAAAATAAAGTATCAGAAATATGCCCTCAATTTTGCTGAGAGGATGTTTTCCTGTCCCTATTTTCCAACTCCCTGTTCTCCTCTTTTCCATACAGGAAATCCAAGTAATTTTGATTTCAGGATTGTTGGTACCTTGACTACATTTCTGCTTCATCATTAGTCTCCAGTAAGGGGCTAGCACAGAAAGTTTCTTGCTCACCCCAAGAACAGATGCAGCTGATGTTTCCTGACCTCGCTTTCTCTCCCGTCTCTTCCAGGTTACTGTGTAAAGCTCGTCTGTATTCACCCCATCAGATACCATGGCCAAATCCACAGAGGGCAACTACTCGGGAGAATGCTGCCAATGCAAAGAGTATTTCCTGGCATTATCTCTCACATCCATGTTGAGAATTGCGACCACTCCAATCCTACTCATCTACTTACGCCTGGTAAAAAAAAAAAAAAAAANCCAAACAAAAAAACCCACCACCCACCACCCAAAACCAACAACAACAAAAACCCCAACCCCAGAATAAGTAGTACAATGAATGAAAATTAAGTTATTAATTTCAAATAAGGACAACAATATCAAATAGCAATAGACCCCTCTGTCTTAGGTTCTCCCTGACAGCAACATCTGAAAGAAAGAAAATATGCATTATAAATACAGCATAACAGGACTGTAGACAGTGTGTCATGAAGGAGAATATATCAGTTTATCAAGTTGCACTTCTTGCCCACCCATGACACAGCAGCATCAAGTCTCAGCAATAAACCAAGTCAGACATCTCTTCTATTTGTACCTTTTAACTACTAGCAATGTTTCAGTATTGCATCTTAGCAGACTTTAGGATGATTCTTTGCAAATACAAATACTACATTGGTAGTAACGGAGAAGAGGACTTAAGAGTCCACTCCCATCAGCCTGGGCACAGAATAAGAAACAAAACTGAGTCTTTTCCCATCCCTCAGATTACACTCTAGGAACAGCAATACTCTTTTTGAATTTTTGTCTTTAAAGCATGTTCCTTATATGAGATAACCCTAATCTAGAAACATTCAATCCAGTCTTAGGCGTACATTCTATTTACATTTCCTAAAGGGTGACAAATTTTGTGGAGGAAACATCCAACTACATGTGTGGGATGTAATTCCAGTATGTTCCTACCTAACTAAAATTCAAACATAGTAGTTACAAACATGCAACACTTAAAACAGAACCTAAAAGTTAACTTTGATATGCTGTTTCTGTATTTCAAAGTCGTTCCACCATTCCCACAACAAGACAGACGCTGGGCAACGCTGTGCTCCGGGAATCCTACAAACGAGATAAGAGGCTGTGATAGATACGGCTGCGGATACTACGGAGCTCCAAGGTACTACAAGTCCAACACATCGGGTTTTGTTGCTGCTCCACTGAAATAGAGTTGAACTCTGTTTAAGCCATTTAAGAATTACAGCTTTGAAAGTTTAGGTTGGACACGAGGCAACATTTTCACTACGGGGATAATGCAGCACCAGAACAGCTTGCCCACATTGTTCATATAACCTCTGTGCTTGGAGGTTTTTATGACTCAGACTAAGCCGTGCCAGACCTGACCTGGTGTTGGGAACAGTCTTGACTCAAGTGGAAGGTTGGACTTGATGTCCTCCACAGGTACCTGACAATCAACATTTCTGTGACTCTACAGTTCTATTTAAAGGCTTGGAAGAAAGGCATTTTTTTTTCTCCAATTTGCAAAACTGCAACTCTAACAGATCATCAACCCTACATGGCATTACATCATCTACACCAAAAGCCTTTTTATAGATTCTTCAGCCAGTCAACTATGTGAACACTGTCTCAGTACAACCAACCCATTTCCAGATCTTGGAACGTGCTAACTGATCTCTCTATATATAATGTTAGGCCTGACAAGAGACTGCTCTAATTATGTATTTGTTTTTAGACACGACGGTGACAGTAAAGGTAAAGGTAAAGGAAAGCACACGGGTGTGGATGTCATCTGTGCTGATGGAGCAACCGTGTACGCTCCCTTTTCTGGCGAGCTTTCTGGACCCATTAAATTCTTCCACAACGGAAATGCCATTGATGATGGGGTCCAAATCAGGGGATCAGGTAAATAGCTATTTTTCATTTAGTATTTCTTTGTCTTGAGGTCATATAGGATGTATTACCTTGCAGCTAGCCAAGTAGTTAAGCAAGGCACATGTTTTGAAACACTGCATCTTCTATCCATTTACATGCAGAACTTTTTGCTCCTATGTTAGAATGCAAATAATTGAGTTCTGTAGAATGTCTTCGAGCCCTTCTCTTTACTAAAGCAGGAATTCCCACCTTCCCCCTGCCTCCCATCTTCCCTCTTCCACCAAGCCAACAACTCCAACCACTATCTATTTTTTATGACCACAGTGTCTTTGCTATTTTGGTTATTTCCACTATTGCTATCTCAGTGGAAAGGACAAGACAGAAAATGTTAATATTGCTGAAACAGAGTTAGTATAGAAGAACAAATGCTTCATCAGTCATCTGATGTTTTCCCTCCTCTTGTTTTCACCAGGCTTCTGTGTAAAGCTAGTCTGCATTCATCCCATCAGATACAACGGTAGAGTTTCTAAGGGACAAATCCTTGGGAAAATGTTGCCAATGCAAAGAGTATTTCCTGGGATCACATCTCATATTCACGTTGAGAACTGCGATCACTCAGATCCTACTAGCAATCTCGAAGGGGGGAAAGGGCAAAGAGTGTGAAATGGAAAGGTAGTAAATTCCAAATAAATTCATCTCAGCATCCAAAAGTTGTTTTTTCTTATCATGTGGCCAGCCTATCTCAGTGAAGGAAGGAAAAAATGTACTTTACAGAATTAAAAAAGTTATACAATATGCAGAACAACAGTTTATATTACTACTGATTCATACTTTGGGCCTTACATAATATTGCAAGGTGCTAACATTAATATACACTCCAGAAACATTAATATACACTCCAGGTACCAGTTAGGTACTGTTTTTTTAAGTACCTGTAATTGTTGCAAACATTGTATCTTAGGCTAATTGACAAACTTTACTACACCTTGGCAAACAAGATTACTTCAGATTTTGAAGGTACCTGAACTGAGGAAAAGCAGAAGGAAATTTATTGAAACACTCCACAAGGCATGAAAGATGCTGCTTGGAGTTGTCACACCAGAACAACCAGTGTCTCTATTGGATGGCAAAAGGGACTCCACACAAAGAAAAAAAGATTTGAGTTTTTGTTGGACTTTGCATTTACAAGAGAATCGGGAAATTAGCAATGACCAATTCTAAGCTTTCTCAAGGAGTCTGAAAAAGTCAGCGAGCATGAAAACTAGCTCACCCCCTCATGTGGCAGAAAAGGTGCACTACTGTTAGCTTCTCACTGTAACCTGGACGTTTTAGCGGCCATACAAATCTCCTTAGCATACGAGGTGTAAATTCTGTACTTCATTTTGAGGGTTTTAGTTACTCTAACAAACCGTATCATTGCATTATATACTTTAGAGATGGGGTTTTAGAAAGCCTTTGCAGGGCAGTAAAACTAGGAAAAGCCAATAAAATAGACAGAACTTGCCTTAGCTAGGACAAGGCAGAGCTCTGAAGTACAGGCTACTTGAGGGATAGTAGGAAGTAAAGGCAGCAGGCAGCTATCTACAGGTTCTTGCCAAGTGCAATACCTCCACTGCACTCATTCAGGATGACCTACTAGAGAAGGAAAAGAAGAACTAATGCTGCTTTACAGAGGGCAGGTTTTGACACTCCTCCCCAAAGCACAATGCATATACCTTAGCACCAACACATGACACTAAACCGATAAAATTCGACATTAACACGCCAGAAGTTACCTTTCAATTAAAATTAGCTTCCCACACTACCAGTGAAGAATCAGTATTTCACRTTGAGACTAATGTATCAATTTTCTTGGTATTTAGTTATAAACTGAAGTATCAATTGGTCTTGAGATCAGTTAGCAGAGCAAATGCACAAAAAAAATCATCACATCAAACTTCACAACATTAATAAATGCAGGTCCATTTTTCTAGAGGCTTGGAGCTGGAGCAAGCTAACATTCATGGCTTCACAGAAAAGCTGCTTTAGTAAGAGTGACAGAGAAAGGGACAATATTCAAAGAAGCATTTTAACAGTTTCCTCCTGACCTATAATTCTGTATATAGCCACTAGTGTTTGATACTTCGTTAATGCCATTATGTTGGCTAGAGAGACATGGAGGACTCCAGGACTTACCAACCATCTACAAGATTTATCCACATTCCATTTTACGGTTTCAGCATGTCAAAAATCCTCAAGTTTGAGGCATGAACATGAAATGACAATGACTAATTCAATATAAACCAGGCATTAAACATTTCTACTGCCTCTCCCCMGGTTTGTCAAGCATACAGTTTCTAACAGGACAGAACCCTGCCTAACACAAGGATGTGGTGCAACAGATGGCTAAGAGTCTAATATCAGTGCACATATTAGATCACTTTATTATGTTTACATTTAAAGCAAACCACAGATCTTAAACCAAATACTGTTTAGAAATATTTCAGTCTTTTGTGTAAAAGACAATTATAATCCCCTTGATTATGGAAACAAATGCTTGGGTACAAGTGCTAGTCACCAGAGTCAGATGCTTCTTACCTGTGCAACAGGCAATAATGCATTACTGATTCAGACAGGCATTATATGTTACCTTAAATCCTTTAGCTTGCAACTGGGAACAAATCTGTTCAAGAGAAAGGTGGTTTAACCCTTTAGCTGTTATTTTTGCAGTAAAGAAGTGTAAGTGTGGAAGAAACTGACGTTTTTTCTGATGTGACAAATACTACCAGCAAATCAAATGTAGACTTCTCATTATAAATAGGAAGACAGAACAACTACAGCATGAAAATAATTAAAGCAAAATTTGTATACGATGCATTTCAGTTTAGTGTGCAACACGTCAACACAAAAATACATACTCTATTTCAACTCACCATCCCTCTCCCCTTTAAAGAAAACAAAGAAACAAAATAAAAYCTTCTTCCTCAAAAACCAATTAATAGCAACAAGTATTAAACAGTCCTGAATTAAAAATTTCAGGATCACCTCCAGCAATCCTTACTCTAGAAATCAGGGCTTACAGCACAGCTCTACGAGATACAGGCAAGATTACTACAGGCCATTTTGGCCTCTAACTGGCAAATATTTTAAGTGCTCTAAACCCTTGATTCCACATAGAAAGTGATCAAAGACAACTGTATTCCATTTGATCCCTCCTTCTCACTAGCCACATTTATGAGATCCTTCTTATCTCTTAATAATGAAAGCATGGAACAGCATTCAGASATCAATCTCTGTAATCAAAGACTTGAACTCTCTCAAACCCAGAAGCTATTCCTTGTACTCTGGCAGCTTCCCAAGTGCTTTGTCATTCACTCAAGCAATCAATCTAGATCCAAACTTTTAAATTCATTAATTTTAACAAGGTCTCTTGCCCATCCATTTAATGCATAAGACAGAAAAACAACATACTGTACAATGCAGTCTATACAGTTTAGCTAACCTGACAAAATTATTTAAAGTGCAATTTAAAACTGGGAAGTTTTTTTGTAAGCATAAGCTTATTTACCAGAACATTTTAATACACTGACATGAGTTTAAGCTAGATTATATTTGAGCAACCTGGGCTAGTGTAAGCATATTAATGTACAAGCTTTTACATTTATAACATGAATATTTTGAAAAATAGCTGCATAAAACATCATGACAAATCATACGGTTTTCCTGAACTCCAAGTTGTATCCAGCTTCCCATGAAGTTAGATTTGCTAAAGGAAAAAAGTTTCTCTAGTCCTCTTCTGACTACATCGCAAACACTAAACAAAGACATAAAAAAAAAAAAATCTTTGATGTGAATGGAGCATTTAAACTGAAGCTCAGAGAAGTCCAAGTTCACTGAAGTTTGAAGCACCTGTAAACCACAGACATACTTTCGGAAGTGTTAAGTACGCTTAATCTATTTTCTATTTCAATATACCATTAACATTCTAGAATGTTTTGCTGTTACACTACTACAGGTTCTCAAGGTAGAAAAACTCAAATCTGGAAATAAGTTTTCATATTTCATTTTTAAATTCTTTATTTGCATAGAAAGCAACACCCTGATTCTACCATTTTATCCACAAACGTAGAGAATTTACCATGGTGGCATCATATCAGGAAACCACATTCTTCCAAGGTGTTTGGACACTTCCAAATGAAGTCGATCTAAGCTATAATCATTATCTGGAATCAGTACCTCCTCCATTATAGAAAGCTGGGTAAGCCTGCCTCCACACATCTTTACAAATTCAATAAAACCTCTGCAAGTTACTTCACATTCACCAAGTCCCATTGCTGTTAAGTTCTTGCAGCGCTCGGCGATCCGAATAAGTTCGTCATCCAAAGGTTGAAGTCCATTAGCACACACCACCAACTCAATTAACCTTGGGCAATTCATGCCAATACGACCTAACATTGCTTTGCTTACTGCACGACCAAAGTAAAGGTGTGTAACAGGGGTTTCCTCTCTGAAGAAAGCATCAAATTCTTCTTCATATAAGAAGAAATACATCACAATGTTGACCTTGGGGGAGTGTTTAACAAGAGCATCCCAGCTTTGCTTTTTAATAGTGTGAAATTCAACTTGTCCGGGATTTTCACTCACAACATCTATGCGAAGGTGTTCAAGATCAACGTGTTTTTCACTTGAAAGAGCCAGCAGCAGTTCATCACTTAATATGTAGTAGTTCAAAGCCAGCTCCTTGAGTCCATGACACTGGTCAGCAACACAAAGAATTCCTGAGGAACAAAAAAAAAATTACTCTGTAAAATGAAAAGTGAATATAAGCACAGCTGTTTGCTGTAAAGCTCAAGCAAGTACTAATTCTACTGGCTTGAGTATTCACGCCTATATCCTAAAACCATGAAATACAATAAAGTTCTA
The DNA here is from genome assembly GCA_035582835.1 of Phoebastria nigripes. Classification (NCBI taxonomy): domain Eukaryota; kingdom Metazoa; phylum Chordata; class Aves; order Procellariiformes; family Diomedeidae; genus Phoebastria; species Phoebastria nigripes. Next base: position 2,750,733 of record JAYKAV010001887.1, read on the forward strand.
GATACCCACATCCTTTTATGGGGTTTTGGCCATAAACACTTATCAGTAAAAGAAGCAAGTCTAAGTAGTCACGTTCATCTTGGATCTGCATATCTTTCTTCCTCTTTGCCCTTCCCTGTGCATAATTTCCTCAACTTTGAAGAGGCAACTGAAATCAGGTAAGATCCAGCTAAGTTGCCACTGTTCCCTTCCCTAATACACCTTCCTTCAGCATTCATCTAAGCATTCTATTTAAACGACCACCAGCAGTCTAGTTTAAGAGCTATGCTAAAACAGATCCTTCCCTGCATTAAGACAGAAACAACATAATTCTCTTAATCTGTTGGAATACACAGTACACAGATTAAATCACCTTTTGCAGACTCTGGATAAGAATATAGGAAAGAGACCAGACCGGGATTCTCTTTCCCTAGCACCAGGGTCCCTTCTCACTTACCTTTCTCCTGAAACCCAAAAGCCCTCTGAACTTTCTGGCAAGCTGTATTTTGAAGGGAGTGAGCCCTTCACCAACCAATGCTAAAATGAGCAAGTTCATACTACCAGATCTGGACACACGAGGGCACTACAGAAACTGAAAGACTCTCAGTCTTACACTACTAGTTTTTGAAATTTGTATACACTCCATGGTTTTTTTAACATAACTTTGAAGTATTAACACTTTTGCTTAGTAAGTTAAACTCTCTTGTGAAACAGTTATTGACAACTGCTTTCATCTCCTTTATCTCACCAACCAGTAGTTGATTCATGGGTCAGGGGTTTTGCATATGTGTTCCCACAGAATGCTAGTTAGTTAAGTTTACAGAGTTGCACACGCTAAGCGGCACACATTTGGTTACCCTTACACAGAACTGGCAATGAACATCAAGTCCTTGGAAGACGTGTTAAAAGCTTGCACTAATTTTGGAGGCTTTTCCTCCTCAAGGCCTATAATCAGAGGTACTGAAGGAGCTGAGAAGAATGTAAAAAAAATCCSCAGTATTCTAGAAGATGCAGTCAAGTGAGGAGCACCTCCACCTTCATTAATCCAACTCATTCAGTAAGACAAAGACATTATTCTTCTTCCCCTTCCAACTGTCCAAAGCCAAGACTAGGTCAATAAAAGGCCTCTACTAAGAGACTCAGAAAAGCACTAGAAGTTTTATGAATAACTTGTCTTGACTATTGTTTTATGATACTTTACTACTACATTTTTTCATATATATTTATTACTCACCAGCAGGTGATACATGAGGACAGCTGCTCATTTTTAGCAGTTTTAGAGTATCACTATTGTTAGCAACAAGAACCTTCAAGGAAGGATCATCAAGTGGTGTATCATCTATCTTGATTGATGATAATGACTTGGAGTTTACAAAAACTACTGTCAGTGCTGAAGCAAAATGAGCCTGTTTGGAGAAATTGAAGGAGGGAAAAAAAAAATCTTATGAAAAGATAGGCAGAACTTCAGCATCTAAACCTTAGGTTTTGTATGCGCAGAAAGTACAAAAATAATCACTTCTTAGGCATCCCCTTTCTTGTGTAACAAAGAAAGGCTTATTTGAGCATGAACATAGGAAATCTTTGTTTAAAAACATATGCTGCTGCATGTGACAAAAATTAACTTTACACTCAGTAGTTAACTCATTCACTCTGATTTATCTTTTCACTGTAATAAAACAGGGATAAGTGGACATAGTGATGAGCCTGAAGTATCTAGAATTTATCTGCAGAAAAAAGGAAGTGGCATTTACTTTATTTTCCAGAAAGTAACTCTGCTGTGACCTACAGAGTCAAAGAAAAAAAAAAAACTCCCAAACACTTTAACAGTATGTTGCAGCACGTGATCATAGTATCTTTTAATCTAGAAATGAGGAAACTCAAGCCTTCTAAATGATTCCTCTACACGACAAAGTATCAACACTATTAAATTTACTGAATGGAATCAATGTTTAACTATTTTCCTAATGCTAACGGATGCCACAAATTAAAGAAGATATGCCAATAAATACAGACTGTTTCATAAAAATTACCATCAACTGAGTAACAACACAGTAAGAAAGCTAAAGTGGTTTAAGAGTGAATTAAGTCACTCTAGTTATAGTTTGTAGAACTTTACCTTAGAGACATTCATGAAGCTTGGCTTTGCTGTAGAAATCAAACCCAGTGTCTTGATAGAACAGTTCACCAACTGAGAAAGGATGTCACAGGCTGCTTCTGCTGACTCAGTACTACTATCAACCTATAAAAGCAATTTAAAAATCATGAAGCCATTCTTTATTATTATTCAGAAAACAGCATCATGGATACCCAAGACTGCAAGGTCCACATCCACTTTTCTATACTACACCAGACTGCATTTACCACAAGGACAAAACACAACATTAATTAGAAATTTCAAGACAAGAAAAGAGTTCAGGAAAGTTACTATTAGAAAACTTTCCTGAGTATGACCTCTGGGTATTTCCAATATGAACAGAGCGCTTAAACCTAAGACTTGTCTTCAAATAACCTCATGCCTTCCTAAACAACTGTAATTAGTATTGGTGTTATGATAGACAGTGGTGTGTATGCACCTTTTTTTAAATGCCAATTCTAAACTCTTAGAGCAGAAAAAAGACTTGGTAAAGCCTAGATATACTCCAGCAAACTAATCCATTTTACCTGCACCTTTACATCTTGAATAATGAACTGATTCTCAATTCATCTATAAGCCTGATGACTAACTTTGGACAAATCACTATTTCATCTCACCTTCCTCCTCTGTAGTAGCTGAGATGATAAAAGAGTAGCTGCAAAAGCATAAAAGTTGCATTAAGACATTATAATGCCAATTCATTATAATCAGTTATACAAAGTGCAGAAGTTACAGGTATTTAATAACTGATTATCCATGAACTGCTGTGCAACCAAATCACGATATCTCCAAATGTAAAACTGCTACCAGTGCTGAGAAAAGAAGCTTCTGATTTTCATCCTAGGTTTAGTATCAATCCTTTCTTCTGCTTTTCCTTCACAGCTTAGAACTATGACATCCTCTAAGGAGAAGTGTCTACCAAAAGTGAACAAAGCACCTGTAATTCCAGCTATGATCTTCTCAGATAAACAGAGTAAACTGTATAAAGTATTCAAATGAAAGAAGTCCGCATTTATGCAATCCTGAGGCTACAAACATAGCCTTCATTTAAATCACAACAATGTGAAAAAACAAGCTTCTGTTCATCCAAGACTTACCTTGAAGCTGACATACTGCAGATGATCAGCATGCCTCTTGATAATCTGCTGAATGAGATCAGGATGTGTAGACTTTAAGTAAGAAGTAGCTGGCTGGCTAAGTTCAAATTCAAATCTCCTCCAGAGATCTGGGATGTGAAAAATTTCATTCCACCTTCGACAAACAGAAGATGCCCTGGCTCGATCTACTAAAGGTAGAAACTGAAAAATACGCAGAATAACATGGTGCGGAAGGCTTCCCCAGTCCATTGAGGCGTGCAAGTCAGATTCACCAAACACTGAGCCATATAAACAAGTTTTCTGTTTTTTGCTTTTCTGTGATGTTTGAGGAGCTTCGTTTTCAACCACAACTTTCTGTCTCGCTCTCTTCATCATGAAAGTTTCAGGTACTGGAACATCCAATGTATCCAAACTGCACAGTTTCCTGAGACGTCTCATGTACAGTAGGTTTCTAGAAAAATACAGAAGATTAAGGAAGGAAGGGAGAGAAGGCAGTGAAAACACAGTAACAGATAACAAGTTAGTAGAATTTAAATATAGCACGTTACTATGAAAAAAAGGTATGTCCATACGTCAATATCCAGTGCACAAACATTAGCAAGGACCTTTTATTTTGTACAACTTGATTTGAATCTGGAAAACTTGGGTTTGTTAATTTACCAAGTGCAGTTTCACGTGTTAGTACTTCATAGTATATAAAGCACTTTGGAGGGGAAAAAAAAAGTATTTAACAGCAATTTAGTTTAGCAGTAGCAAATTGTGTATGTTTTAAGTTTAAACTCAGCAGACAAACTATGGAATCTACTCATGATTTCTAGAAGAATTTTATCAACTACAGAACCCAATTCATAAACTCCCTTTTTAAACACTGATGAACTTGGAACAGACGTGTTCAGAAGAGTACGATTCAAAAGTTTTGCCCGCCTCCCCCACTGCTTTGCTTTGTTGGTTTTTTGTTTTGTTTTTTTAAAACATACCAGGCAGAGGAAAAAATGTTTGTACAACTAAAACCAAAAAACTTCAGAGGCCACTTATCAAAACAGGGCAAAGTCATTGAGGTTCACATGCCGTTTTTCAGCAGGAAAAAAGGACAGTGACCCTGGAATACAGCAAACTGCATGAATCTACTTCACGGAGGAACATTTGCCACATGAGCCAGAGTTCAGAAAAGAGCAGCATAAAGAAAAGCTCTGCTTTCACGTGCTGAAGCAGTGCAATCTGCTCAAGTCCATCCTAGACTGAATTCTGTTACTCAGTCAATTCTCAACAACTGTCTTAACTGTTTCAAGTGCCACTTCATTTTACAGTGGGATGAGGCCCCTTCTCAAATGTCCTACTAATTAGATGTTCAGCCAGCCCTTATCTCTTCCCAACCAGTCTGAAGCTAAAATTTTCAAAGCAACCATGCATTCTCCAAGAACGAACAGAACATGTTATCTATTTTCACTGAACAATCTTCCACAGCAACCCTCACAGCATGCTTTTTCTGCTTCCCCCCCTGCTCCGATCTTCATTGGGGGGGGGGTGGGGGGTGGGGAACCGAAATCCAGAAACAGCTGCCAAAATACAGACTATCCTATCAAAAACAGCATTTTCCCCAACTTATAAAACCTGATGTGTATGGCTGATGAGGTGTCTGACACACAAGTGTAACTCCATTTTTATGAAAAGAAAGCATGTGCATTCTTTGAGAAGTGGGAAAGAACAACCTAGCCAATTAATCAAGAGCTGTTCATATGACCAGCTTCACTACTGTTTGTCCTCCTGACAAATCGTCTCAACCACCAGGGAATTTATTCTAGCAGTCTTCAGAAACCTTCACTTAGTCTCGTTAAAGTTCCATTTATGATAGCAATAGGTGATATATGTAGAAGGATAAGCTAGTAACACTCTTTAAATTATATTTAATAACAGAAGTTTTTCTTCTCTGAATAGGCACATGTGCCTTACACTAACAAGCACAGGCGGCAAGTCAAAGAGAATGAAGAACAATACGGTCCAAAATAAAGCAGTATTTCTAAACAATACATTAGTGTCACTAATGTAATGAAGATGCAGGCTCAGCACAAATAAACATTTTGCTACTAGACCATTTTATCAAATTATCATCTACACGACCACGTTTTATGACTTTTGAGTGCTTTAAGTCATACAATGAACGGGCATTCCAAAGCATTATGTGTGGATGTAGTAATTAACCATTACATAATTCTCTCTTCCAGTTGCTCATAGCCTTGCTAAATTTAGCTTGAGTCAAATACTTGCCTTTTTTTTTTTTTCCCCCTCCTCCCTCCTTGGGAGGAATTACAAATTCAGCTGTTTCCTAAAACTAAAGTCCAGAACAAAAAATAAAATTAAATAAATGCTGCTGTTCAAGAAGCTTCTCTACGCTTTTGCTATTTTCATGCAAATCTGCAACATCTTGGTAAAATGTAAGTTTCTGAAAAAAACAGAAATTTTCACTTTCTTATTTGAAATTTATTTGAGCTTCATGGGTGCTGTTTTGGCTCCCACAAAGAAGTTCTGGCATCGGAGAACTACCAGAAAGGACACCATTCCCCTAAACTGCAGGCCAGGATATAAACCAGATGCAGCATATCCAGTCCAGACATATGAAGAGATATGACAAGGTATGTATGGCATACATAGTATCTACACTCTCGCTGATGGAACGTGGCCATAACCTGTTCTTGTTGCTACAGCCCTTTAAAACTGATAACTCTAGAATTTCTATTTTTAGTATTCTATATTGCAGTACTTTAAATCTAGCAAAATTACATTTATTACTCACTGTGGAATGCAAAGCCAGAAAAAGGTTCCATTGGTTATATATCACAATGTTTTTACCAAACATGAAGCCCTAATATTTACTGTGAAAATGTGAATGTTTACTCTGTTCTGAACACTTAAACTATGAAGAGCATATACTTTAAAACACAACTTAAGTTAACAAAATTATAGTTCCATGTGATATAATCCAGGTAGTATTCAATGAGATGTTTACATGCACACATACCTCCAAAGAATGTGGAAGTTCCTGTCACGTTACCAGCACCTTTCTGGTATCTGAACATCCATCCCACTGTTGAGTCATCCTGTATGTGTGCATGGATTCCTTAACCAGAAGGCAGGGACTGGTCCCAGAAGGTGAACTGACCTGTGAAGCCACCAAGCAATGAAAAACTGTTCTGCAATGTCTGGGAGACCCACTGGAGGGACTAAACTCAGTTTTGGAACAAAGACTGGGATGAATAGTACACTCCTTACTGCAGGGCAGACGTGGAAGTAGAACAACGGAATGTGATAAGTAAATTAGTTTTACCAAATGTTATCTGAAAACTATTGTTTAACTAATGGGAAGGTGTAATCGTTGGCACAAATCTAGTTTTTGCATTATCTACAATCTTAGTCACATCAGTACTCTTACGCAACACATACACACCTCTGGATTCTTGAATATTCCTTAAAGAAATTACAAAGCTGGATAAGAAACGTTAAATTTTTTCAGCTTACTGTATACCAAAAACACATGAATCAAAATAGTTATACTTAAAGATATGACTTCTAATATTTTAAAATTTAAGGACTCTTGGCTTTAAACGCTACTCACTTTTACTCCGTAAGTATGCTTACTGTATTGCGATAACCTTGACAGTAAACAAACCATTTTGGCTAATTAAACTCTACCTGGAAAAAAAGATACCGATGATGTACGAATATGCTCCCAYATACAAATACGAAAAAACTACCCTGTATCTTAGTACGAAAGAGTATCGTGGTCTGCTATAAGAAAGTATACCCAAAACCTCCAAATTCAGTTACCCATTTTACATTATTTGAAGATGGTTTAATGGAAAGCTATAGGAACAGCAACACACATCTTACTAAGTCATGACAGGTTTGAAATGAAAAAGTAGATTTAAAAACTGAAGATGTTTACAAAGTATTGCGTTCAACCAGTAGTAACATCTTTAGAAACCTTCTAACAATGAACTTTTTTATTTTTCTTTAAAAGACGGGAGACATGAGGCTTTAGATTCTCCCAGGTCACACTATCATCTTTTGAAAAACTACCCAGTTAATATCAGCTTTATAATTGTAAAGTTTAACAAAGGTGTAGTACATGTGTCCATTATGAATACAACAAGAGAAGCTGCCCCTACCTCCTAAGCAAAATCAAACTCAGGTACTGAAATCTGTACAAGTAATGTCGCTGCTCAGCTCACACATCGGAAAATTTAAGAGCTGCATAGTTATGCTTGTCTACAATTAGAAAGTTGATATACATTAGTAACTCTGTTCGTAGATGGCATCTGAAGAAGTTTGTAATTTATGGTGGCCCTGTACTGCACGCAGTCTACAAGTATTACATGTTCTTCTGTCAAGTGAGCAGACTGTCCCTTTGCTAACTCTGCATGGCACATAAAATTCATTTGCAAAAGTGCTGTCAGTTTCTAACACATAAAAGGTAGGTTTATAATGACACTGTTCTGTAAACAGAACACATAAACAACATTATAATTGAGAGCGCAAAACAATTTAAAGATTCAACACAGAAATTTACTAAGTTTATAAATCACACAACRTATTTTGAAGTGGCTTTCTTACCTAAAGAATGCTTCCAAGTTACAATAGGCAATAAATGAATGAACTGAGGCAGCTGCAGCCATGGGGCACTCACAAGCATCTGTCTGCTTTCCCGTCCAGTCCAGATAAAATGCCACAAAAACCTTTATTAGTTTAAAAAAAAAAAAAAAAAAAAAAAAAATCCTTGTATTACATTCCATGTAAAAATTACAGGAAAATACATTGACACCAATTTATACGTTTTCTTGCTTTAGTGAAGGGGCTCGAGGGCATCATCTTAACACAACGTGGCTTATTCCACATTGCAAATACTGTGTCATTGATAGAAATGTGAGGTCAGATTAAGTGTAAAACTGACGGGAAACAAATGTTGCAACTGCATTTACATTGTACTGGTAAACAGTACAAAGTAAACAGTAAGTTATTCAATATTTGCATTATCATTACCATTAGTAGTGAAGTTTGGTAAACACCACCGTCTACTAATGTAATCTAAGAGTCATGGAAAACATAGAAAAAACCCCAAAATGTTTTTTTCCTGCCTTTTTCCCTTCATTGGCAAGGCTGTCTACTGGCCTAGGAAACTACGTGACAGATGATCAAAGCACAGATGCCACATGGCACAGCTTCCTACCAGACATGTGGCAGCCTGAAGTCACCAACCCGGTACAGCCCTGGGCACAGTCACGTGCCAAGGAGCAAGACAGGAGCTGCAGTCCACCAACAACAAACCACCCAGCCTGCTGCCTCCTCCCTGTTTATGAGCTCCCAGAAAGCAGATGACAGTCTCTACAACCTGTATCACGAACTACCGCATCAAGGGGGCTTAGATTAAAAGTCCCCGACCTGCCTCCACGCTATTTTCTTTGAATACTACATTACAGATAAGTTTGTGTGTCAGTGTCTTCCATCATAAATAATCATTCAAAGCTTTACCCCCAAGAATATCACTAAGTTTGCTTTTATAAAGACACACCAAAGAACTGAAATCTTCCTCACGATAAACTTCATATCCTTATCGGGAGCGGGGTGGGGGGGAAGGTCTACCCTTCCATCTGTTCTAAACTCAGGATTTCAGTATTCTTCCCAACACTTCCCAGTGTGGCTGCAAGCAAAGTAATTGTTAATAGTAAAATAACATCTAAAAACTAATAAAAGGATARTAATATACTTTTATAGTAAGAAATGTGTCAAATATATTTCTATTAATGTAGTCAATAAAGACTAGTTACAATGTTCAGCAGGCTTCTGAATTTCACAAATATTTGGTTACCTATCACAGCTGAATACTTCCTCCTAACCACAGACTACCTCCTGATGAAATGAGCTTCTCTTTCACAGACCTGTCCTAGAATCCCTCAGTGCAGAAGGAAGTTTATACTTTTACATTGCAGATGAAAGTAGCAAAATTTTAGATACTACATTTAAAATAAAAAAAAATTACTGAAAGTTCTTGTTAACAACAATAACAACAAATTAATCAGGTGTACAGTCTAATGATGCTTCATTTAAGTGTCCAAGGCCACAAGAACCATCCAAAGCAGCTTAAACTATGTCAGCTCATCTAAGCAGAAATGTTTATAATAAAAAATAACCAGTTATCAGAGATACAATCAAATACAAGCTTGTTATGTAAGTAACAGTGAATTGTTAGGCTAAGGTAGAGTTACCCAAATTATTATCAAAGATAAACAGCAGCAACAGCCATTGAAATGAAACACTTCGATAACTGATGAGGTTTATCCAATCTATTCCTATTCTCACTCATGCAAAGTATCAAATATGGGTGCACTACCCTATACAGCTGTTTTCCTCTATAAACTCTTTGACCTCAATATCCTGTGATCAAGTGTTTTGCACAGCTGCATGTTATCCTACGCAAACTCAAAGCCACAAAAATCAAGAGGGATCCAGAAAAACTCAAGTTAAATAACTGTTTCTGCAGCTTATCCTGGTAACAGAACCATAAACTACTGCTAAAATTAAGATGTTAAAATCTCTCCCACGACATGGGGTCTCAGCAGGGGATTCTGAGAAGTGGTCAGCAGCAGCTCAGTTATGCAAGCAGCTGTTCACTACTTCCCATGCGACAATGTCAGTTGCAAAAAAGAGGTTTTATTACTATAACCCAGCATATCACAGATTCAAGCTACAAAGAAATAACTGCTTCCTCCAATTTCTAGATTGCCCTTTCAGTTCTCAACACCAGGACTCAGGAGGAATTAATAAAATAAAACACCATAAAATCAGGTTTCTAATAGAGACAGTAAAAAACCAAMCAAACAAACAAACCAAAACAAATCCAGCAGAAATGAAGTTCCTGAGAAATAAAAAACCTTTCAAATAACTAAGCTTGGAAATCCACTGGGATAAAGCAGGCATCATGATAATTAAGCTTTAACTTTCTAACACTTGGAAATTAATGTTTATGGATCTGCCTTTAACAGCCGAAATACTTGTCACATTAATCATAGTGTCATTAAGAAATCACAGTTCAGTGATAGTATCAAGGTCACCCACTCACAACATTAAGGAATTCAGAGTCCCTCTGGGGAACGAGAGCAGCAGATACCGCACACAAGAAAGGCAGCGTTGGAAAGCTGTTGCAACTGCGGATGCAGCCTCAAATTCAACTGCCAAGTATGTTTCAAAACATAGACCAAAAATGCATTTTAAGCTTAAGTCTCAGAAGATCTAGTCCTTCAGTGTGATGAGCTCCAAGATTAAGCTTTTTCTTCATTTAGGACACAGCGATCTTTCAATGGGTGGCATTTTTGCGTCTGAGCAGCATTTTTTTTTTAAATCAATCCTCCTTTTTCTCAAAACCGAGCCTCTGAGCCTCTCTCTCAAGGGATTTATCACATTTTTAATATGTTTATGACAAAACCTCAGAGACAGCATTCAGCTGAACATCTTAACGCTTGCATTAGTTTTTCTGAAGAAATACAAACGCATCGCCACTTCTAGTGTTATTTAGGTGACAAAATTTAGCTATTCGTGTTCTACTGATGCACTATTTTTAGAAGAAAGCCACCCCCACYTGAATAGCTTTTAGACCATGAACAACACCCAAGACTTCCCTTGTTTTACTAAATGACACATCTGAAGCTCCGCAGCTCTTTCCTACCCGACTTTAACAAGCCATTCAAGCTCTTTACATTGGAAAATACCCTCCTCTTCCCGCCGACGGCTCCCGGGCATCCCCGGCGCCCCGCTCCCAACGCGCTCCTCCAGCTGGGTCGGACGCCCACCCCGCCAGGTCCCTCTCCAGCGGGGACAGGCAGGCGACTCAGGAGAGGGTACCAACCCGACGGTCGAGCACATCAAGCCCTTCCTTGGGCACAGAGCTTTGGAGTTTCTCTTCCACCTGAACCCTCAGCACAAGGCGGCTCTGAGCGAACGCAGCCCGGGGCAGGGCATTACCTTTCCCGGAGGTGTCCTCTGCAGCTCTCCTTGAGGGGAGGGRAGGGAGCGCAGCCCGGGGCAGTGACCTCCCCTCAGGCCGAGGGTTTACGAACGCCACACGTCCGCGGGAGCCCTGCTGAGGTCAGGCCTCCTCACGGCTCAGGGGGAATTAAGGTCTCCAGGCGCCGTGTGCGTCTGCCCGCCCGGCCTCGCACCGCCGGGTCGCCTCGCACCCTCCCGGGCCGCCACCGGGGACCCCGCGGCCTCTCCCCGCAAGGGCTGGTCCCCCCCCACTCCGCCCCGCCGCTCACCGCCGCCTCCCTCGCAGCGGCAGGGCCGAGGCCAGCCGCAGAGCAGGGGGGAGGCGCCGCGAAGAGCTCCGAAGCCTCCCGGCCCGCCGAGCGCCCTGGCCCCGCTACCGCCCGCGGAGGGGAGGGGCCGGCCCCGGCCCCGCCGTCCCAGCGCGCAGGCGCCGGGCGAGGCCCCGTCCCCGCGCCCCGGGGGAAGGCGGTGGCGGCACGTGACGGCGGGCGCCATTTCGCGCCCAGGCGAGCTTCGCCCCGCCGCCAAAATGAGGAGGGCGGGCGGAGGCTGCGGCTCCGGAGGCGGCCGTGCTCCCCTGGCAGGCAGGGATCGATCCCGCCCCGGTCGCTTGCCCTCTCCTTTCCTTCCAGAGCAGCAGGGGCGGTTGCTCCTCCCAAGACCCTTGCTGCAGGGTTTATTTCCCGTTCATTTTCTGCCCCATGTATTCTGCATCATTTCCTGACGCGAAGAACCTGTAAGCCCAAAATATTCCTTGGGCTGGGGCCATCCTGGGCTTTGGAAACTGCCCCATGAGCCTCTTCAGGAGGCTGTTCCTCCAGGCACAGCTCTCCCTGTGCTTGCTGTAGAGAGCTGGGCCTCTGGGAAGCAGCTTTGTGGCACTACAGCGAAGGAGCTGCGGCCTGGAGGCTCAGAACAGATGCGGGAGCAGCACTGYCTCTGCAGCCTTGCATTTCTGCCCTCTTCAGAGGAAGCCTCAGCTGGTCGGTCCCCAGCTGAAGCTTACACTTGAAAATAAGATGGAGTACAAGCAGCTTTTACTGACTTTTTAGCTATCTGTTGGCCAAAAAGGGCCCCATTTTGAACAAGACTTTCCCCCACTTGCTGCATATCCTCACTGCCTGCCTCTTCAAAACACCCTGCCAAGGACAGAGGGCTGAGCGCTGCATTGTATGTCCAAAGTGGAGATGCCAAAAGTACACCTCTAATTTACTACCTAAAGCATAATAAAAAAAAATTGCAGATTTTATCTATGCAGACATACTGCATAACAGCTCATGACTAGTCAGTGTTTCCTTACGATTGTAGTTCTATCTGAACAATTCAGTTTTTTTCACCAACTGCTACAAAACACTTGCAACCACAGATTTCCTGGCTCTTGCATATAGCAATAATTAACCAATAACAAGTCTTCATAGCATCTTTTTTTGAAAAGATAATACTAAACATGTGAAGGATTTAAGTGGTAGATTATATCTGCCCTATATAAGAGCAAAACTGGCAAAATTCAAATGGATATTTGTGTGACATCAAAATAAGGTTTCTTCATGCAGATCTGAAAAACTAGAAAATCAGCATGTTGAAGGGCTAATGAAACAAACTGGAAGGAATATTTATCATACAGGGACTGTAACATCTTCAAAATACACAATTTCTTCAAACGGAATGATGAAATGCACTGCACATTTAAAAATCAATTCAGTTTAGAAAATCTACCAAAAACACTCTTATATGGCTTCTCAACTGTTTTATTCAGACCCTAGAGGAAGTAGGAGATTAAGTTTCAGGTGCTTTTTTCAAGCCTTTTGTTCCTGGTATATGTTTTTAAATGGATTTTTCAGTAAGTACTGCTACGAAAAGCACCTTTAACTTAGGAGTTACTGTCTGTAGACAGTAATAGAGGATAGATTGTAAAGAGAGATTAATGGAAATTTGCAGCTAGTATCTAAATCCACCAGTCGTGGGTTTCTTTGGTGCATTGCCAATAACCTTTGCACTGCTGTACAGGAACAGGTTCAAATGTACTTTAGAAAGATTCATATAGACTAATCTCTGAGGCTTTCTGTATAGAAGAGTTTCTTCTTTTGATCTAGTCTAGCAGAGACATCTTGTATATACCAAACTTCAAATGAAGTACAGAATAGTATAGAAGAATTCTATGCATTTTATAGCTATACTCATTATTGCTCTAAAATGCTTGCAGGTATATACAAATAAAACAAAAATCAGCTATGGATTTGTCAGTACTGGAAGGAAATAAGCACAAACATGGGCACACACCAGGAGCTTCTATCTTCTACTCATCTTTCAGGTATCAGATAGGTGCCTGGCACAGAGCTGCTGCTTGCATCTCCAGATCCTTCATCTCATACACAAGATGCAAAGAGCTGAAGGCAAACTGTGCCGCTGGATATAGGCCCTCCTTATCTAACCCGTTACTATGGGCTGCCCACATCATCCAGCCACTCGAAGTCAAGCCTAGCCTTCCTCCTGTGGTTGTCTCTCCTGGAGACAGATTTACAGAAAGAGATATTCTACTCACATCTCATGTTTATGGTGGTTACAGGAATATTTTGCATAGTATTTCACACAGGTTTCATAATATACTCTTTCTGTACTTTGATCAAYGGTGATATTCACATTTTTTATCAATGGGCTTTGAAGTAGTAATCAAGAAAAACAACGAGTAAACCCATGAGTTAATTAGTATAGAAAGCTTTCAGGAAATCAAAAGTTTCCCAAGACCGAAGAATGAACATCTGTCAATTCAGAATCAGTATGCCATGCACTTGAGAGATTTACAAGAACTGTGTGAGAAGTTAAAGACAAGTCTCTTGAGATTATTGGCCATTTCTTAACTAGTTTTTAACAGGACTCCAGGAGAGGAGAGAGTTGGGGGGAGGGGGGGGGAAACAACTAAGAAAATAAAGTCAAGGATGTTTGTTGTCAGATCAAGTAGGAAACCATGCAGTATATTGTGCTGTACAACAATAGTTCATACAGATAGTTCTCACAAAAAGAAATCACTGCCAGCTTTTTTGATATGTTTACTTCACCATAACTGAATTTCATAGCAGGACTACATTTTAATGCATTCTGCATTGTAATGCCAGCCCTGCATGTTTCCATCATGACATGATTCTGACAAATCCACATAACCAAAAGATACTCATGGTTGCACGCTTGCTACCTTGAATTCTTGGAAGATAACATGGTGCAGGGCTTCAGCCGAAGTTTCACACAGGTGCCATCATTGCCATGCTGAATGATACTCAGAGTCAGTCTGGCTTTTCTCTGAAAGCAGCTGCATTTGCATCAGTGTGCTAAGCCAAATAAGTACCATGTTGTAGCTCCTGCTTTTAAAAGCTTAATTTTAGGAAGAACCATGTATTTCACAAACAGTATTGAAAACACAATGACATATGTAATTCTTAATTTAAAGCCCAAAGACTCAAACTTTGTGATCAAACACTGCAGCTCTAACAATTTAAAACTTAACTGAGCAGACTAGAGTAGCAAATGACGATCATGCCCAGAAGGTAGGTTAGTATGACATGTTTGCTGGAGGCTYGTGAGCTGCTCTGCCAGACACCAGCTGCTGCACAGGCAGGCAACAAGAAACAACCTGTCTTAGGGATAGCAATCACCCCAGTTCTTTTGTAGAATTTTCTATAATCCACACTGAATCTGAAATAAAATTAGTGAAAATAGTAGCTTATTTACATGCCTGTTTACAAATGCCTTTCTTTATAAGAAAGAGTTAAAACATGGGTTTATTTGGACAAATCTTTATGAGATGATATTAAGCTCTTAGAAATGCAATAACAGTCTAATATTAGCTCTCCAGAAGCAAGCATGAATCACTAAAGGGAGTAACTCCAAGTATGTTGTAATCCTATCCTTTTGTTTGATAGTGTGAGTATATAAGATGATATATTACAATTGTTTTATACATATGCTAGATATATGTCTTTCAGACAAAACTGATAATAGGTACAGTTAACAGTGCCCATTAAACTGCAAAGCAAGTACAAGAAAATTATTGATACAGATGCTGTTTGTACTTTCTGTGGCAAGAGCCACCACAAAGGCATATTAGTAGTTTTTAACTTGTCTGAAAATAAATTACRTGGAGCAGAGATGCTCTATTCCTTTGGTATACTATAGGCATGTTATTAAAATCCCCTTAGACCAATGTGTTTTACTCTCTAAACTTAAAAAAAAAAAAAAAATTGTGTCATCTCCAACTAGCAGAGACCAGTTTTTCTACCATTAACTTTTCAAATACGTTTTTGGTCAGGGCATCACAAGGGCTGGCTGGGAGCTGGGGGGGGGGGTACCGCAGCCAGCCGGGCAGGGGCCTCACCAACCAACTCAGCAAGGCAGGTCCGGAGATGGCAGCCAGGTTCAACCAAGAGTCCACATCATCGGGCAAGTCCCTGGTGATAAGGCAGGTCCAAGGTCACACCAGCTCAGGGTCCCTGGCCGGGCACAGGGGTGGCAGTGGCTGCAGACCAGCGCTCCTCCAGCATCGCTCAGGGAGGGATTGAGGGGCCAGGGCTGAGCTTAAATGGGCACCTGGGGCCCTGGGACACAGGTGTGGGTGAGGCCCCACGTGAGGCTGCTCAGGGCCATTAATACCAATTAGGGTATTAATGTATTAGGGCCCTGACACTTTCGATAGGTAGCTCTGCCCACTAATCCATAAAACACAGGTTATTTGATCCTCTGATTGAATATTATCTGAGCAGTGTTAAAAATAAATTGGCAGCTAATTCAACTTCTGTTTGCTGATGTTGATATATAGATTGTCATTTTTGGGAAAGGAAAAAAAAAAAAAGAGATTCTCTGATTCAGATATTTTATGTCATAAGCTATTTGGTAAATACTACAGTGTGTCTGACTTGAGTAATGAAATCCTCAGAAATGGCTGTATCCACTTGCGTTCTGATAAATGTCTTTGAGTTGAGCGCACAATACATTGTCTTTCAGATGTCATCTGTAATAACTGCAGTTCTGATTAGCCACTTCAATAAATAGATGCCCTCCAGACTGAAGAAAACACCAACCTTAGAGAACTAAGGCTGTCCAAAGTAGGCAGCTGAGGATTTGATTTGATCAGAAAACAGCTGATAATAGAAATAACTGATAATAAATTAGCAGCTGAAGTAGCAGCAAACATTTTGAGTTTTAATACTAAGAAAAGGTTTGTAGTTTTATAGCTAGTAAATGCTCAGTTGGGCTACCCACAGAGGCTGCAGAATCCTCTTTGGAAGATTTCAGAGCAGACAAGCAAAATTTTGGTCGAGGCTAGTCTAGATATATAAAACTCCACTTCAGAGCAGAGGAAGGGATTGAGTGACCACTTAAGTTCCCCTTCAATCCTATGTTTCGATCATTCATGCTCTCTTTATGTCCATGTCTCCTTTTTCTGCTACGGGCAAGTGCCCATTTTTTTCACAGATTTGAGAAAATCTGTTCACCCAGTGGGCAGGAGGAGGAAGTGGGGTTTTTTTGCAGTTCCTCTGCCAGGAAGGGAAACTATAACAACAATAAAGGTTATAAAAGGGGTTTTGACCAGTTTCCTCCACCCTCTTTGGATTTTGGCTGTGGGACCTAGGATTCATGCATAGATAAAA
Organism: Phoebastria nigripes; assembly: GCA_035582835.1. Classification (NCBI taxonomy): domain Eukaryota; kingdom Metazoa; phylum Chordata; class Aves; order Procellariiformes; family Diomedeidae; genus Phoebastria; species Phoebastria nigripes. The sequence goes on from JAYKAV010001887.1 coordinate 2,767,616, forward strand.
TAATCTTTTAGCTTTAGCAACCTTATCTTACTTTTTGATTCATATTTGTGACAGTCTTTTCCAGAGACACGTTTCTGTTAATTCTTTTTCTATACTATACACAGATGGTGTAAACATTTTTACAAAGTGTTAGGTCAATGGCTAGTGAACAAAAAATGTAGAACTGGCACGTTCTCTGCAATTTGAATTGTTTCTTTGCTCTCTAAAGGTCTGGTTTTTTAAACACATTTGTTTACTTTCAGGTGTTGCTATAGCATCACTTGGTCACAAGAGGGAACTCGCATATCAGTCTCTATGATTTATTTTTTATATTAAAACTCTGAGGACTCTGCAGACTAATGGAAAGAATATGTTAGGTTATGCATGTGTGTGAGAGATGTAAGTGTGCATATATAAATCTATATATATTTATATACCCACGCCTTTTAGTTACCAAAGAAGGGAGACCATTCATAGAAATAAGGAACAATAACCCTAGCAGGCATGACAGCAGAAGAGAGCCTTGGAATGGCCCAGAAATAACTTTCTTATACTTAACGGGTATATATCTTACACTCATGGGGATATGCTCATGGGTTGTGGCTTGTCTCTGTTCCCACACTGCAGTTCTGTAAATCTCAAGACTCATACTAACTTACGGTATCAGGACACAGACGGAGCAGAACACGCGCCCTCCCAGCAGAGCCTGACCAGCAGGGATTACTCTCAGCAATAGTTTTGCGCAGCCCTTAGTTTTAACTTTCTGTTTTAAGCCCAGGATCGCCTTTCACCTTTGCAGGGAGTCCTTTGCGAGCCAAAACTTGACTGTACCTGGGATCTGTCCCAGAATTTGTAGTATTGAATGTACCTGCATATTGTTTGATTGTTAACTGTGTTCATTAAAGGAGAAGAATCAAATACTAATTAATTTTCAATTTCTCCTAGATGGCAGTGGCAGCAGCATGGATTGTATCCAATCTGCTCGAGGCTCATTTTCTAAAATAAATAAACCTATAAATCCAGAGTTTTCTAACCTGAGAATTAATGTTGTCCTCAGAACTTGGTGTCACACATCTTCCTACATTGATGTTCCCACTGGTCAAGCAATTGGCCAGCAATCCTGCTAATGTATTTGCAAGTTCCTTCAAGAAAACRCATAATGAATGCCCCTAATAAACTGAGCACAGCATGGGAACTTTTCTTGGAAACCGTGCTGCTGTTTCTGGCCAACTGCTAGAGAAGACAGCCTGTGCGCAGCTTACAAGGTAACACCTGACAGTTCAGCAGCTGGATTTGGATCTGGATTTGTTGATATTTGAGTTGTAGATGCTCAGGGTGGTTGGTTTCCTAGGAATCGGTAGCAACCTTCCTGTGTGAAAGTGAATTACCTCCTTTCACCCCTGGAGTGTGTCTGGTCCCTCACACAGATTCATTAAGCACTGCTGTCTCAAGCAGAAATTGCAGTGGCTCTTTAGCTTATCCCATGGCTGTGAAGCAGTGCAAACCCTCTGCACTGTGCCAGCATGAGCTACATAATAGGGTGATAGTTGCAGTATGCAGTCCTGGTTGGTTTGTCTTTCAGATGTATCATGTCCATTTTGCACATTTTCCATTTTGTCCTCTGACCTTGTGAGTTCCTTAGTTCCCTTCAAGTTTTCTTTCTGTACAACTGCTACTCTTCAAATACAGCATCATGAAGAACATCCCCACCATGGCTGGTGGCACTGCTACAGATGCAGTGGATGTTGGGCCACACATCGGTGATGTGTTGCAATGTATTTGGGGCCCTTGAGAAAAGAGGTGTCCTGCGCCATAGGGCCGATTCCTAGAAGAACTGTTATGTATTTTGTTTGGGATCCGCGAGTAGATGTTTGGAGAGATGTGCAAGTTTCAAGAAGCACAGAGTGAATTCTGTCAAGCTGATTCTTGTTTATGCAATGAAAGACACTGTAGGAAAGAGAAGGCAGCTTTCCTAACCGGAGCTTACTTACTGTACCACGAATCACGTGGATACCTGTCAGTTTTGATAGATGGTAGGGCTGCTGGTCTTGAAACTTCTAAGAGAAGGTTACATGTAACTAATCATTATCTATAATCTGCACATCTGATTTATTAAACAATTTAATTATTGATTTAATTGCACCACACCTGCATACCATTTTTCTGTTTGTTAACTTGGTGGGATAAGAAAGTTTGCACAATCTAATTTTGAAGATCTTAAAAGTCTGGGATTAGTCCAAGAAAATTACAAATAATAAGGCTAGACCTCAAGCATGAACGTGTCTCATGCTGTTAGGACTTCTCACGTGGTACCGCAACCTGGATGTAAGCACAAACACGCTGTCAGAAAGGTGAAGACCCTCTCAAGGCTGTATCTTCTAACTGCTGTAATATATTTGTGTGCTGTTGCTGATTCTGGACTTGGTTTGTGTCTCGATACACTTTTAGATGCCCTTCACTAGTGTATATGTGTCTTTTTGTAATAAATATAGCCAAATTACAGGACTGGATGGTCCTTCTTGGAACAGGGTACGTGATAGGATACTGTTGTTGTTCTGTGAGTCTGGGCTCTAGCCACTCTCATCCTTGTGGATTAATCTGCAATAACGGGTCTTCCAGCTTGATCAGGAATTTTGGTAGGGGTGACTGCAAATATATAGTTACCAAAGTGTGAAGTAGAACCAAAGCATGGCGATAACTGAACTTCATTTCATCATGGAGCCAGAAGAGTGCCAACTGTAGAACCACGTGGAAGTGTTTGGTTGTTTCCAAGAAACTTAGAGGAAAAATTTAATGGGAACAAAAAACATTTAGTCTTCGTTATTAATTCTCCTAAGGTTTTTTTAGAACACCTCTTTCAAGAATAGGAGGTTTTCCTCAGTTTTCAGTTGCTGAAAATGAAAAAAATTTCCATAAGTTTTCCAGTGGGAATATGAATAGATAGATACTGCTTGAAGATATTTCCCTTCCCACAGCCATTTAGATCATACACTTAGCATGAAAAAGATTTGGTTAGATCTTGTAAGAGTTCATTATAGATCCATCCATTATATTTTTCATGTTAGACAAGACTTGTAAGGAGTCATAGTTATGCCAGGTTTCCTTTCATTATTGATAAATCTGAAGAGGATTAAGCACGTTGCCACAAATACTTACCTGGGTGTTGATTGAAAATATACCTTTAATGAATGCACTTAGAATTGGCCTTTTTGAATAGAAAAACTGACAACTTGTCCAAGGACAATTTCATGATATGCCTAAACTTACTTAACTGAGGGCACCCAGTGCAGGTACAGTCCCGTTCTTTTTTGCCCTCTCCCAGCTGTATGAAGAGTTGGATGGAAAATGAAGGATTATTTTTAGGTTGGACAGTTTTCAGTCCTGCACAGCCCCATGATTCCTGCATTGGAAACTTTAGCACAGCCAGGTTGTTGCAAAGCCCCAGGCATTTTCTAGTCGCTGGATCACCTCCTGGGGACAGCAGGTGGCAAAGCTGTCAGCACTGGTCAGGATCTTCTAAACACCACTTCCCCAGAGAATTTTTGGACATTCTGTTGATATTATAGTCAGTCTGCTTGCCAATAAGTTCAGTTACTCTGTTTATGGCAGGAATTCTATCTGTATTTTGACTCAGTACATTTAAAATTTCTTCAAAAGGTATTTGTATTCAAGGGAATGACCTCTACTAGGACATGTTATTTTGATAAAATATCTCTAGTATCAAACAAGTATCAGAGGTTTTCCTCATTCATTTTTTCATAGTTCCTCTTCCTTATATCAAATAAATATAAAGTAAGAGTAAGATAAATTTCTCTGTTCATTTCTGTAGCTGGTATTGCCTTGCTCTCTGCAGTCATGGGGCTGGCAGCAGAGCATTCCTGCAGTACGCACCTCTTGCCCCTGCTTCACCCACACTGCTCCACTTCTCTGGTGGTTTCCCCTCATGCAAGGGGATTTCTCAGTTTACTGCCTGGGAAACTCTGGTTCCCCATAAACAGGTTGTTCCAATACCCAAGCATTTTCTACCTGCTGGACCCCTCCAGAAGGCAATTAGCAGGGAACAAAATTTTTAGCAGTCATCGGGATCTTCTGGTCTTCTAGTCTGTCCCAAGGTTTGATGCAAAGCTAAGCTGGTGCAGGGTGGCAAGAACAGCTCCAACAGCAACACTGAGCAGCAGCTCCCTTCTAACCCAAGAAGTCTGCTAGATTCTTGCCACTTTTTCTTTTCTCATCTTCATACCCCATGTAAATGGGGGCATTATATTGAAATATGCAGAATATGTGCTATATACACATAGCTTTGCTTAATTGCATAGAGATCAGTAAAAGGATTATTGGAATGGTGAAAGCTGCATAAAATTATCCTTCGCCTGCCCATCTTGTCCTCCGTGGCCCATCAATATCACAGAGTCTGCAAGGAGCAGGGAGACCATACTTTTAAAACACCTAAATTTTCCTTCCCTGTTCCCCAAAATTGTCCCACAACTTCTGCAGCCTCAGCTAGCCACCAATGAAGGGGATCGTTGGGTCCTAAATGCCTGTTTTCTTAAATCACTGTGAGATGTGCTAAAGCAATAGTTCTTAGGGGTACTTGCCTCTAAATAGGTGATAATGATTAAATGCGTTTTTGCACTTTTCCTTCCATAGCCTTTATTTCTTATTGGACTATGTTGCTGAAAATACCTTGTGGTCAACAGGGATCTTTAAGTTTTCATGCTTTCCTTTCTATTGCATTTTACTTACTAATATGATGTCAGGTGTATGGGAGCACGGCAAAATGAGAGTGAGAAACTTTTTCTGCCACCGTGGAACAATATTATATCTCAATGGCTGATTTATATCCTGCCTGAAGTCGGTGTCAGACAGAACATCTCTCGTCTCCCACAGGCTGCTTGCAAAGTCAGAAGTAGACTGATCATTATCTGCATCTCTTAAGTCATGATTTCCCTCTTATTTTGCTCTTTTACAATTCCAATTTTGTGGGGAGTCAGGGGAAACTCCCATCACTCCTGGGCTTTTTGTTGATCTATTACCCCTGGAAAATACTTATTTAGTCTGAAAGTTATCAAATTAAAAACTAGCAATATGAACGCAACAAACAAATCAAGGCCATCTGTTTTCTTGTGAAGCCTCTTGATGATGCTGTTTCTGACATGAGTAAAAAGAAATCTCACTGATATTTTACACGGAAAAATATCTCTAATGAAGTTTCTTACTTACTGTCACTTTTTCTAGATTATAACCTGATACAAGCTTAGGATTGTTTCATGTATTACTACACTACTATATTTAAGATAGCAGAAACAATTCAGACACATTGCTCATTTATAAGCATCTTTGATTTTTAAAGCCCGTATGTGAATCAGGAAAAAAGGCCATTATGGCAATCTAGGCGTGGTGTTAGTGAAGCATTTTGCCTTCTCTTTCCAGCCCTTTCACTCCTTTGGTTGCCTGAGCCATGCTGCTGAGGAGCTACAATCCATTCTGTGTCTCAACAGGAAGAAGACAACATTTATCTTGCATCTCATAACAATAGTGTGAACATTCAGGATTATTTACAGAGGTTCATATAAGGTGACAAAAGATTACTGTTTGAACTGGTGCCTGGTGTGCAACTTGCACTACAGAGTGTGTGTCCATGAAGATGCTGTAATTTATAGATCACTATGCTTGCTTCCATGAGAGATGCACATAAAAGTCCCGGGAATTTTTAGTTCTAGCTTTTGGAGATTTTTTTAGTTGCTTGAATCAGAAGTGGGAGACCAATAGAGAAGATGGGAAGGGAGCTATAACCAGCTGTGGGTAGGTATAGGCTTATCTGGGGGGAAAACAGACTGGAAATGGTAGTTACTTCAGCTTTAGTCTTCCCAGTAGCACCACCTGATATTACATGTGCTGTCATTTGTGTCTTGGTGATGTTAAACCCTGGTGTGTGTTGGGCTCTGCAAGCAACACTATCAGTCTTCAGACAATTGTAAAATGCAGAGTGTTGGGGAGAAATGAGTTCTCCACCTCACCAAACTCTTGTTTTCTTACTTTTCTGTAAAACTAGAAGAGTGAGGCTTCTCCACATGCCTCAGGAGGGTGTTGTGAGGATTAGCCAGATAAGATCAGCTTTCTTATACAAATATGTAAAACTGCTTTTAAATACCAAGTGTGATTTATGACTGGGAAGCATTTGAATGGCAGCCCAGTGCCTTTCCTTCCCATAGCATGGCATATACCAGACTTGTTCTTACAGCGGTGCAAGAGACTCAGAAAAAAACAAGAACATACCAGATGCACTGGGGCAGCTTAGTCCCTCCAAAAATATCTTCAAAACCAGTGTTTGCCTGTCTGTCATTGGAGATAGCTTCTTATTAGATCTTTGACATTGCTTAGGGCTTGGGCTTGTCCTGCAGCAGGTCATGGAGTTACGTAAAATCAGGGATAGCGGACCTGAGCTTTGGCTCTGCTGCTGTACTTCTGCCTTGGTAAGTATCGTAGCAGAGACCCAAGGATATAAAGCGGTCCTAGTCACGTTTCTGAAGACAGCACAAGTTTTGTAATAGCCATGCTGCTAAGTGGATGCCCTAAGAAAATACTACTGTGGAACTGCAGGTCTTGTGAATGGGTTTCTGGCTGGGTGCTGTCAGCAAATACCTTTCAAAGAAAGGGTTGTGTGCTGGCTGGTGTAGCAGGACTGGGAGAACTCTTCCTTGCTGAAGAGTAAAGTAGCTTCTCAAGTGTCTTTGGGTCACTCATAACATACAGTTTAGCATTACTTCATGCTAATGGAGAAAAAATCATATCGTTGTGGCATGTGGCATGGAATTGGTCTGCACGTTCCCAACACTTAACTCTTGTGAGACAGACATTCCTGAAGAAGGAGGTGCTATGTACAGAGATAATGGTGTTTCTTTGCAGTTAGCAGAAAGTAACCATTCCTGCCCTGCATCCTCAGATATCGAGGGCTTCTGTCTCAGAAATCATAAAGTAAATAGTGTTCAGAGYCTCCTTTTCCTGATGTAAGTCATAGAAGCAAGGTGAGCGTGGAACTGTACATACTTGAAAACAAGCACGCACCTTGCCATAGGCACCTGGACAGGTTTGAATGGTTGGAAGAAGGGCTCTTTCCTAGAATCACAGTTGTTTATCAATTCCCCATTGTAAATCTATTCCACAATATAATCTACTTGTGCAGACAAGTCATCTTACATACCAAATGTCTGACCTTTTTCACCTCCTCTGTCCCCCCTGCCCTATGCCACATCCTCTCCATCTGAGAGCATAGTATGACATGTCCAGAGAGCTGCTAGAGAAAGATAATTGAGATAACAGAAGAAGGTACTTGTTACAGTAATTAACTCACTCAATGGATTAGTTTCCTTTTGTTTTCACCTGGCAGTTTCACAATCCTATTGTGAACCAAACTCAAGAGAGAGAGAAGAGGCCCACGAGCATCCGTAGGGTCCCACATCTGCTCAGGGGCTGGCCCAGGGCTGGCTGAAGGGATGTTCCATCCTGCCGAGAGACAGCCAGCCCTTCCCACAGGGCTGCCCAGGGGCTTGCAAAACCTCACTGGGCATTAGAGTCCCACGGAGAAGATCTGAATATGCCTGCGGGGAGGCAGAGGGCTAAACTACTCAAGGGTGGAGGACTATCACGTTTCCTGGACTCTAGATCACAGGGGTTTGGGGGAGGTCGCTGGTGCAAGCAAACACTTGGCATCAGCTCACCGATGCAAGGGGTATGTGTACAATCACAGACGGCAGTGGAGGCACTTATTTCAGGTTGCACAGTTCTGCAGTGAGTGCTTTAAGCACACAATGATCATTTCTCTCATGCGGATTGCAGACCGAGGCATCAGATAAGTAGATATTTTGCAGATGTATCTTCCGCAGTTTAGTAAGTTTGGTTGGTTTTTCAAATTCTGTGCAAAAGTTTCTTATTACTGTGTTGCAGAACTGATTTGACTGGAAGCTGACTGACTACATTTGACTCTTGCCAGCTTATGTTGGGTAGAACTGAATTTATGATGTGTCTTTTGCTTGTGCCACGATTTCACAAATTACTGTATCTTTCATAAATCTAATGAAGTCATTTTGGGAGTAAAAGTATTAGACAAAGAATTTTCTTTTTCCTTGCAGTTGCTGAAAACACACAGTTTAGAGCAGCTGTCTGCAGTCCTAGGACCTGGGAAGTCTTTTGCTCATCTATAAAAATGAATCTACATTTTTCAGATTTTACGCTTGCTACAGGTTATGACGAGACACAGTGCTGGTGAACTGCACACACAAAGATTTGAAAATCAAAGCATCRTGGAAACACTGAAATAGCTTGGATTTGCACTTGGAAAATATTAACAAGACTGAATATCAGTATTTGCTGAGGCAATATTTGGAAATTTGAGATCTGACATCATAGTAAGCACTAGATGCACTAAGATCTATGGATGTTAATGAGCCTTTTTCTTCTGTTCAAGGCCAGGAGCCTGTGTAAGCATTCTGTTGATTTGTCAGAAATGTGGATGATTTTTCTTTGCACTAGAATCCAAAAAAATGGTTATTTAGGAGAAAGCTGTCTGAGCTGAATTTGGAGTAGGAAATGTAGGAAGATACGAAAATGTGAGAAAGATGAAATAGTTGWTTTATTTCTTGGTTTCATCTGCATAGGAGTTATCACAGAACTAGCCTTTTGTATTTTATTGTTTATTATCTTCTTATCATAATTGAACCAGGTGGCAGAAACACATCAAGAAATGCATTTGATCTGATATATATTACATATACAACAACTTTTTAATAGTTGTATCAGATGCATTTTCTACAATCTAGATCTCTCTTTTCCCCCAAGCCCATATTAATGGAAACCTTAAGAATAATAATGTAGTTGATGAGCATTTCCATCATGCTTTTGATCCTGGAAACATGTTCATCCCATCAATATCACACTTAATGCTGAAAAAAAGAAAGGGAATGCTATGCCTGTGTCTGTTCCTTGAAGTCTGAAAAATCCACCRTACTCCAGTGGAGGTGGTGAAGAAATGATGTCGTTGGAGGTCTTTTAAGATCCTCCATCTCAAAGGCCAGCCCTGTTACAAGGCCTCATCTCTTTTGTTCCTCTCTGAGGCACAAAGGAGATGAAATCTGACCTTCTCTCACTTGTTTGGGATTTTCCCTTGTGTGAAAAGATCTAAGAAACTACTAGTAAGGCTGGAATAGGTGGCTGAGATAAGCATCTCCCCTTATATGTGTTTTCTTTTCAGCAAAGCTCCTTTTTTGCATCTTCTGTTTCTGTTGTGCTGAGTGGAGAGGTGATAGAGAAGCATATTAGAACATAGAGAAGTCTTAAATACATCCTGAGAAAGAAACAGTTGTCCACAACACGTTCCAAATACACAAGCCCATTAAGAACTTGTAATTAACCCTGGGTATGGTCTTGCTTTTGTATGTTAAAATGTTCATGAGTTCTCTACTGCTGAATATTTAGAAGAAAAAAAAAAGTGGCTATGGGTAGGAAAATCTGCAACCTTGCAAGAAAGAAGCTAAGTGACATATTCATGGTGTGTAGATATTACCAAAAAATAAAAGTGATGCAGAAAGAAAACACAGAATTTCAGTTTGAATCTCAAGTCCACAAATATTTCTGGTGCTATGCAGTGGTCAGAGTGTGCATTTTGCTGTAGCATCTCACGTGAGTGAAATTGTTGGACCGGAGCTTTGCAGAAGCATTTTGACACCCACTGGTACGAAAACAGGATGTTCAAACCTTTCATTTAAAACACAAGCACAAAGCATATAAAATGAAGACTCTTGAATACTTTTGGTGCTCAGGTTTTATTGGTTTAGCAGTTGTTATTTCTACCTTTTATATTTCAGGTGGACAATAAATACAATAAATAACTTTTCTGTTCTTTCTTATCAAAGAGTTTTGGGGGTTTTTTTAAGCTTTTTTACTTTTTTTTTTTTAAGCTCTAGGTTTATTGATTGCTTGATAGGTTCTCAGGATTTTATTCAAAAATTCCTTCACATTTCCCTTGGTCTTGTACTGGCATTGATCCCTGCGTGCCAGGCTCTATGATGGAAGAAAGAACAAAGATTGGGTTACCAAAGATTTTATAAAAAATAAAGGATTTAAATGAAAAAGTTAAAATATACATTCTTTCGAGCTAAGCAAGGATTTCAAAAACAATTCCTAAAGAACTGTTCCTTGAGCAGTGAGTGTAAGAGTGGCTTTTCATGGTGACTAAGAAGGGGACAGCTGGACTGTCATATAGTTATAGCTGAAGTAATTTAAACTCRGCTGTTTCAGCCCGGAAAACAGGGCAGACAGAGCAGTATGAGAAGCTGGGTAAGACTAGGGCAATGGGTCTGCTTGGTGGTGCAATGCCATTCTAACAATATTCCCCCTTGCAAGTTTGAAGCTAGCCTRAAGGCACTCGAGACACTGCAGCATCAGCGTCTTCCGTGTCTCATTGAATTACACAACAGCTTTGCTCAGTATGTAAATAAAGGATGTTTCACTGCCTCAGAAAAGGCATCTGGGGATCCAGGAGTCTTCCTGAGCATCATCACAAGTTTGAAGATGCTGCAGGTCACAGCAGTATTTCATGCCCAAGCATCCTTGAAGAAACTGCAGCTTAGGAAGAATTAATCCTCCAGAAGAGAAGGATGCCTCTGCCTGCCTGTCCCCAGCCATGCCACTTCTGCATATCTGCTCTCTGGTTTTATATCATTACTATTCAGTATAGAAACACATTTTGAGAAAGGAGAATAGAAAAGCAATTTAAATTAAGCTCCTCTCCCAGAGATCTATGTTTAAAGGTCCTCATGCTAAAGGGGTTTGGAGAAGGGAAAGGGCACAGTGGAGCAGAACCCATCTGCCTGCTTCCTCTGCCAATTTTAATAGCGTTCCATTGCCTCACGCATGTTGCAGCTATCGTATCTGGCTCCTGCATAAAACGTGTATTTAAAACACATTTGAAATTAATCAAACACTTAGCTACAAATGTTTAAATTATAAAAAATCATTTCTTTTGTAAAAGATAGACAAAGATCTATAGAAAAGTAAGAAAAGTCTTACTTCACAGAGGTTTCGACCCAGTTGAATCTGAAAGGTTAGATTAAGCCTTGCAATTATTGCGTTTGAAGATACGTTGTTTTTCAGCATGTGTTCGGTTCCTTCCACAAAGCATGCCAATTCGTGGCCAGGCTGTTAAACGAAAAAAGCATTAGAAAAAGCTAGAATGCGTTTTGTGTTTATCTACAGAAAGAAGAAATATGTATTCCTAAACRTGGTAGCATGTCACAATTAAATGTAACATATTTTGCATTCTATTGAAAACTGATACAAGAACTTTGGGGGGGGTTGTAAAACACCGAATCATCATGGATGCCATAAGAAACACCTGTCACATCTTGCAGAAAACCTCAAACCGTAAAAGCAAGCTCTTCGAAGTACAGTTTCAGCTAATGCTGGGTTTCACCATATCTGAGGAGGCTTACAAAAATGAAATGGTTTTTGGATACACCTAGAACTGAGCATCTGAGGCCTGACATCTCTGGCCCAGGTTCACTCAGTATTTAGGCATCTAACCATAAAACAAGGTCTTGCGGAGATTTTCAAAGCAAGAATCTGTATTTCTTGATTTGTAAGTCAAGCCCACAGAGGACTTTTGCCTAACTCTGGGCTTGGGTCTGATTGCACGGATAACGGGAGGACTTCTGCTTCCCTCCCCACCACTATTCATCAAGCTCAGTTCTGCTGCTACTAGTGTATTAAAATCTTCCTCATAACTGAAAGCAAAAGTTATATAAGGAGCAAAGTGAACATACTTAAACTCAGTTAATACTGAACTTCTTTAACAACTACAGTAGCTTAAAAAAAATAGACTTACCTCGGCAATGGGAAGACATGAACATGACTGAAAATGAAAAGAGTGAACATTAAAATCCAGCGTCGCTAGCATTCAACCCACAAGTACATTTTTGTTTAGTTTCATGATATTCTCAAAAGCGATGTACTCACACTGACAGCTGTCTCCCTACATGGGCAACTTACAGAACTTTCCTCCTGAAAGAATAACACGTGAGAAATCAGTATTTATTATCATCTACTTTACGAGCATGCATTTTTACAGAATTAAGGTGCTAAAGAGCCACTTACAAGTAGACGTTTTGTATACCGGATAATTTCACGGACACTGCAATTCTGTGCTTGCACAGAGAGCAGCAAACAAGAGAAGAGTATGTATGACAGCATGCTGGCATTCATGTGCAACTCAGTCTGATGGGTGACAGAAGAATAGGAGGACACTCCTTTTAATTGAGTCTTTACAAAATTCCCATTCTAATGTGGAAAAACCCAATTATAAAACTGATACCAGGTGCCCACTATTTTTTCCCACTAGCTTGGACAGCATTTTAGAGAAATCAAACGTGAAATTGAGTCACCTACTGCAGTGACTTTTCTTTAGTACTGTGGAAATTCACAAATGCTCCTCAGAAGTGGTTAATTTGAACATTATGATATCACAACCCAACAGGAAACAATGGTCAAAAATCTACAAAAGCACCCTTTTTTTAGATGTGGGTTTTGCCTCCTGTGCTTATGTAAATTATGGTTCCATGAAAGCCAAGAGACAGTGATGTTCAGCATCGCCAAAGTTCCTGAGAAAACAAACTGACAGGCTGCAAGCTGGCTTCCCCCTGGATTCAGTGCAGGACCTTTCTCAAAGTTGGTAACGCTGCAGGGCGCTCTCGAGCAGACAGACAAACGGAYGGAGTTGTGGAGCGGTGCCTGGAGAAGCTGTCATGCTGAATTACAGCTGCTGCATCCAGAGAGCGATCCCATAGTCCTTGACTGAGATCCCGCCTTTGCCAAGTGCAAGTGCACCAGTGTGGAGATAAGGATCGGGCCCTCAGAGGGCAAACACTAACTGCAATGTCTCGTCCCACCCGTTCCTTTTTAAGCAGAAAGGAGTGGATGCAAAAATAGTCCTAGGTGACCAAAATGGTATTAACTCAGAAATTGTCTCAGCTGGAGTCTCCAAATCAGGTTGAATGTCTGCTAGAGCTTTCTGTGGCCACAGAGGTTTTCTTTTTTCAGCAGAGCAAGTGGTAGCCCTTCAGGTTTCTTTTAGATCCCCAGTGTTGACTTTTAAGCTTCCCTCCTGTTATGCCTTAAATCCTGTTATGCCTCGAAGATCTTCTCCAAAAGCTTGAGCCTTCAGCAGGTCAGTCTGGCTGAAGGATGAGCACGATCTCTCTGGAAACTGTCCTGGAAAGAAAAAACATCGAGTTGCAATTTGCTGGTTTTTCTCTGGCATTTGCCTGCTGGCAAGGGATTCATCTGGCCGAGCGTGGCTCCGCTGCCTGCCCGCACGCCCAGGGGAGCGGAGGAGGCTCTGCCTGCTGCTCCTGCCCCTGCCTCGCTGCCTGCTCTTCGAGCACCGGCTCCGGGCTGGGGCGGATGCTCCCTGCCTTTTCTTTGAAATTTGTCCTTAGGTGATGTAGTGTGGGAAGTGTACATCCCATTAGGCAGCTACAGCTTTCACACAGGCCCCAGGGAATACCTAGAAAAAGCCAGAGACCCTCCCTTGGCAAGTTAAAGCTGGCAACAAGCTACGTTATGATCAACAGGCGCACAAAAGTATATCGCAGGGAGGGATGGCATTCATGAGCCAGGCAGTGGCATCTTTCAAGGCACTGGGCTGTTAGAGAAGGGCTAAAATCATGATTTGTGATCGAGAGCCTGTGATTCCCTGAAAAGCAGTAAAGAGACTTCCATGACAGGCTGGTCTCCCTTGAGGAAACAGCTTTTTTCTCAAGCAAAGCAATGGGCATGCTGCTCTCTGTTTCTTCAGCCAGTAAAGCCCCACGGCAAGAGCTAGAACAATTAGCTTGAAGCATAAGTCACTGAAGGAAATAAATGATGTGTAATATTTGTGGGACACTTGGTTTCTCAGATGGTTGAAAAAATGATTTTACGTGGTTTTAAATGAAAGAATTCACAAGCATCTTTGATTTAGCCAAGGTTGTGCAAGGAATATGGTAACAAGCCATGGGGAGAGACGGGCAAGGGGCTTTTCCTGACAGCCCCTTTCGTGTTTCTTGTTTTTAAGGAAAATACATTCATTAGAAATCCTATTTTGTGCAGTAGCTGCTACGCTCTGTCTTTGCAAGGATTTTACAAAATCTGATCTACTTAGCAGGGTCTCTAGGGCCTCTTCACCTACAGAATGATGTCTCAATGCAGCTGCCATGCTCTGTAAGTGAAAGCGATTGGTGGCATAAATTGTATGCAAGATACATAATTAGGACCTTTCCATACATGAGATGTAATTATGTTCACTGGACCGTGAGCAGATCAGGTAACTTCTTCCCAGGCCTATAGCCCAAAAGGACAAGATCTGTATTTTTGTTACTAGCTGAAAATCAGAATGGCAGAGCTTCCAGAGCTGCTCCCGAGCTGCTCCCTGAGCCTGCGGTTCCTCCTCGCAGTCTCTTATCTGCCAGCGGTGCCAGCGCTATCTCTACATCTTTTCATTTCTATTTGATCGCTTAGTGAGATCCGTCCATGCTGTTGTTGCTCCAGGGCAAATGGGTCACCAGAGAAGCTATATTCAATATACAGTGAATCAGAAATCACCAGAAGTCAAACTGGCAGAGAAAGAACTTTCCATGTATTGGTTAGAGCAGCAGTGGATTGGGCACAGAAGCGAGTGGCACCGGTTACGGCTTCTCTTTGGAGAGTTTAGGCTCTATTCCAGCATTTAAAGGCTCATCCAAAGACCGTGGAAATTAATATTTGCTGCCATCCCAGCAAAAAGACCAGCTTTTTTATATAATCTTTAAACACTTAGTTTTGATATTTTAAAAGTCTTCATTTTGATGACCAACTGCGGCAACGTATTTTCACAACTATGTTGTCATTTGTGTGTTAAATACGAACAGCAGTTTGTTTCTGTCCTCATGTCCAGGTATCTGATTGCCCTCTGTTCCTCTCCCTTAATCTCTCTTTCAGCAACACAGGCCAAAATGTAGAGAGGAAATAGAGGTTTTTCAGCCATCGCTCAAAAAACCTGAAACAAATTTGTAATAATTGCAGTAGGTAGGAAGGTGACTGTGTGAGTCCACTTTCCTCTGAGGTCGCAAACCCACAAGCCTCAAAAGGCTGGTTGTCAAAGCGGGGAGCCACCAATGCTAAGTCTGGTCTTTCTGAAGCTTTTTCTTCCCTTTTAAGCTTTCTAGCTGGAAAAATCAGAAACAAAATGAAGAACTGAAACCCAGGATTTTTAATAAAGGTCACCAAGCTCAAAGGTAGTGGGTGCATTAGCCCATAGAAACATCCCCTACATTGCCATTGGGAAACCTGAGCAGGGAAACGCGCTGTGCTCAGCCTGGGGCAGGACCGTGCATGAGCAGATCGTATGTCCCCATACTTCATATCACTTCCCTACACACGAAAGGATGCAGTGGACGAGCAGAGTAAGGCAGGAGGCAGAAAGCTCCTTCAGCCAAGGGTACTGCCAACATCAGCTGGGTGCACCTGGTTCAAGATCACAACTTTCAAGTAACAGGATTGTAAGATTTCAGCCCAGAACAGGTATTTGGAAAAGGTGAACACACAAAACTCTCCTAATATGTTTCTGTGGTCTCTTACAGGCAGTTCCCTGTGGCTCCTTTTGATTTACATGCAAATACTTTGGGAGATATTCTCTTTTAATGCACCTATTTTGATGAGAGGTTGATTGATTGAAAATGTCGCCCAAATGTCCAATTTCCAAATAACTATTTTAGCCTGGTCAGCATGAACCTCCACATCTTCTGAGAACTTGCATCCTGCTGTAGTGTTTCCAAGAAACTCTGTACAGTTTGGGTTTTTTTAATGTAGAAAAAAGAAGAAAAATATCAAGGTAACATACCAGCTTCTTTTACATTTGCTGTTACACTGATCAAGATGTAAGAGCTTGCAAAGACCACAAATGAAAAGATGCTATTGATAGTTTCATTTTCCAGAGATAAGGTGGCTTGGAGTATTTTTTTTCCTCCCTTTTAGGAGGAAAGAATGAAATATGCTTAGGAAAGATGACATATGCTAGTGTAGAAGTAAATGAAAATAGGGTCATTCTAATTCCTCCACGAAAGGGTAAACCATAGCATAGTAATAGCAAGATTGCCTATGACAGAAATGTGTAAAATCCAGGAAACATTTCATGTGCCAGCTTGAAGAGGGCAGTGGCACCTCCTGATAGCCACAGGCTCTGCTCTGTCCTAGCAGATGGACCACGGGACGTCCTCAGGACTCACGTTAGCTTCTGTAGAGTTCAGAAGAGTTTTAATTAATTTGAAACCATTTAAACTAACTAACCAAAACTAGTGGTGCTCAGGAGCTGTGAGATGGGGGAGCACGCCTGAAAGGGACCTTCAGAGCTGGGAGTCATCCTTGTTTCATGCAATAATACAGTCACCGGAGCTTTCCTGGGTTTTCTAGCAAGGGAGCCAAGCTTTCTGTGCTGCAATGATAATTTAGCAAGAGCTGAGGCATCTAAAAGCAAAAAGCCCTGACAGCAACGTGCCAGCCATGCTGGGCGTTACACATATTGCAAGTGCATCTCACAACCAACAGAGTCCAGAAGTAAGCAGAGGAAAGCAGGAATTGTCTACAAAGGTCACCAGTTCTCTTGTATTTTAAGGTTTTCCCGATGCTATTGCTCTCACTTCAGCATCCCCTTTTGCGGGCATGACCGCTTTCACACCAGGAAAGAGAAGTATTGCAGAGCTGTCAGATCATAAGTCCACTCACCCTTCCTTGCTTGTCCCACTGTGAGATGACCCTGGGTGCTGGATTTCCCTCTCAGCGCGGCCTGCAGAGGAAGGTTGAACATGCAGGACAGACAGACAGTGCAAGGCTTTCACTCCGTGGCTGCATTAGAGCCCTCCACCCACCATACCCACATTGCAGCTTGCTTTCCATGCTGGAAGCATTGAAAAACCACCTGCAGACTGCTTGACTGAAACACGGCAGTCACAATTTAATAACGAAAGAAGCACAGATGCTGGTTCACACCTAGTTGCATGCGTAAGAATAGGCTGGCCCTCTTCCATAAGAGTTGGCAGGATTTTCTATACTATGTGTAAAGTAGGCTACATTAGCACTAAAATGTTTTGAAAGATGGGGGAATAGACCATGAGCTGGTCCAAGCCACGAAGATGAGCTATGTAAGTTCTGGTGCTTTTACAGCAGGCGAGGCTGTGTAGATGCCGGTCTTGAAGCACCGGGTGTTGGCGGCAGGGCAGTCTCAGCCCGTGCTTCCCCAGTTGCAAGGTTCTTGTTTCTCCAAATGTTTCTCCTTGTGACCCAAGGTTATCCATTGCTTTCTCCATCACTCAAGAGGACCTTCGTATTCTTTTCAGAGATTTGGTGTTCTACAGTCCAGTAGCCTTAGTATTTCACCTATACTAAGAAGGGATTTCTTGATGTATCCGGCATTTTCTATCTTACAGTGAAACCTCATATGGGACCTCTGAGACCCCCTTAAAAAGATACTCTCCTTCTGCTGCATGTATGGCTCTTAACAGGTTGGTTGTTCCACTAGTGTCTGATTCTGGAGCTGTCGCAGGATCTACAGTTTAGGAAAACTGCTTTGAAAATCAGTGTAACTACTTAAATTTCCCCTCGCTGCATGGCTTAATTCCCTTTGCAGCCTATCTCTGGAAGGATACTTTACATACTGCTTATCTAAGTTGGCAGTGATCAGTCTATGCATCACTGTAGGAGCATATATAGGCAGAAGATGGCTTTAGAGAAAGGAAACTGTTCTTGTGAGGTTTATATTCAATTTAGCAACTTGAACTTCTCACTTCTCTCTTTGGATCTCACCATTTCTTCTGACTCTACACTTTACCTTTTTCTTCATGGGTACAAGACAGGCATTGGCCTTCTTGGCTTACACGAATGCAATGTCTAGGAGAGAAATCTCCACTATAACAACCTCTGTGACAAAACAAGGAACTTCAGATAAACCAAGGAGATATAATATATCTTAATGCCTGCAGAGACGTCACTTACTCCTCTGTCTCAGAGTACAACAGAAAAAGAGAAACTGAGATGGGGACTGTGATCTCACCTTCCCCCGAGGTGTGGATGTGCCAGGCAGGGACTCCCAATGCATAAGAAAATCTCAGCCTGGCCCGGAGCCATCACAGGCAGGGCTTCGGCAGGCACTAAACCGCTGGGGGCGAGCTCCTTCATGGGGTGTCAGCTGCACTCTGCCTGGGAGAAGGACTCAAGGACATTATAGGTGCCCAGCAGCAGCCAGGATGCAGAAACAGGGAGGTGAGGTGGCCTCCTCCTTGCCCCCTGGCCAGAGGGCAGCCCCAGCCTGCTCCCACCTCGCATCCCGTGGGTACCACGAGGCTTCTCCCAGCACCAAAGACCTTCCTCCGGGTCAGGGCTGTTGTCCAGAAAAATAGCTTTTCACTGGGAAATTGGTTCCTGTCTGTTATTTTTTTCAAACGGGGAAATAAGCTGCTGTTACCTTTTTTTCCTTCCATAGCACTACATAGTGTATAAACTGGGAAAACCAGCTACACAGCCAGCATTTCATTAAGTAATATGGGGTGTTGTAAGAGCTGGAACACCACCAGCGACATCAAAGTCAGGCAATTACAGACTCATTTGAGGTATGACAGGTCTGAGTATGCTTTCATATTCCAGGCAAGAAAAGCATAGAAGTAGGTATCCCTGGTCCTTCTGGTCTCCATTCTCATTTTTTACCAATTTCAGGACTTACTGCATTTATCTTAGGAATGTGGGGCTCTGTGAGCATCTGTGAACAAGCTATCAAGCAGATGACTTCTCCCACTCCAGCATGTGTGGTGCGGGGGAACATGCCACCAACGGCAGGTCACTACGGCCACAGCACTGACAGAGGAGCAGGTCCATATCCTGAATTATGCTGACACAAGGGGATTTTTCTTTTATGTAATTCAGGGACAAAACCACCAACATATGCAATCAGTGCCCCATACAAGGGATTTGAATCAGCTGTATGTATGGCTGTTTGCTTGCCAGGCAAGGCACTGTTTTAAACTCCCATCAGCAGGTCCCTGAAAAGGATTCCTTAGAGATCCTAAGTTCTATCAATCAGTGGATAATGATATTGATATTACCTCTAAAAATTAATGCATTTGATATATCATAAAGAAAATCATTCACAAGACACAGACCTGTCAAGTCTCTGTGTGYGTAAATTGTAATTGCCATCCCTCATCTTCGAGACATGGGGCTAAAGGGACATGGTGTCACCCAACCCCACCACTGGACCTCTTTCCTTGGTGACACAGCCACGCACTCACTACTTCAAAAGCAAGACTAAATTATTTATTGGACTCTGTGTGCAGGGATCCGCTGTGATCGGTCACAGCGATGGGTACAACCATACCACAAAGTGTTGTGCCTCAAAAGCTGCTTGTCCCAACCCTGCTGTGCCTGACACAGCGTCAGCCCGACCTCCACGGTGGCCAGGGCTGCTGTCACCCTCCAAACCCTCGTGCTCCAGTTGCCTCGCTCGTGGTTTGTCTATGAATGCTAACGAGGTGATACACTGATTAACCAGCGCGTCCAGGGCTTGCCTCCCACACTGCCAGGCTGGAGAAGCCACTGGCAGGGCAGGGTCACCCCAAAATCACCTGCACGCTGCCCGGCGTGGGGCTGCCCCATTGGGAAGGGAGCGTGTGCTGGCCTGGCAGCAAACCTGGACGTGGGGTTGAATGGAGCAAGACAGAAAGAGATTGCCTGGCAGCTCCAGTGAGCGGCACACCGCCGTGCCCTGCCACGGACGAGGATGCCATCATGCGGCCAAAGCTTTTTATTCGCTTCTCACTTGCTTTTCATGGTTTTATATTAAAAGCTTTCTGCCCTCTGCTCCCTTCCTACACCGGATAGTCCGCAGCTGTCCCTGACAGCTCATTCTGGCAGGTGTGTGTCACACGAGAGTTTTGTCCGAGTAAATCCTCGGCATCCATCTCAAAACTGGTTTAATTGGATGAAGAATATCAGGAAAAATCACCATGCAACTCCAATGTGAGTCTCAGGGCTTTACGCCCGGGGGGCACTGAGCAGACCAAACCTGGGCACTGCGAGGGCAGGATCATTCAGATAACACAGCTTGTTGCAAACCTCATCAGTTTAATTAATTCATGGTCCATTTTACATAATGCAGGCAGATAAGCAACACCATTTATGTGCACTGAAAAACTAGTCTCCCCGAGTATTATCCCTGGAGACATATGATATTGTGCATCTAAAGAACATGTTTTACGTATATGCATTAGAACAGGTAACATGGAAAGGATGAATCCTTAAATGCAGCCAGCAACAAATACTTGTGTGAAGGCTCATCAATTTTATCCATATTGTTTATCAAAAACAGTTCCCTGTGTTCTTGCCAACCTCAAAGGCACTGTGAGCCTCCTCGCCTGCAAGTCCTGAGATGAATCAACACCAGCTGTTTCTCCCACTTTTTAAGGCCAGTTTTGGGGGAAGCCACACTTCTGTTTTTAATTCAGGCCCTAGTGAAGAGGAGCCCAAGGTTGGGGACCCCATTTCTGAGTACTGCTCCAGACCCAAGGTTTTAGGCACTTTCTGCTGAGGTCTTCAAGTCTTGTCACCAATTCCTCCATTCATCCAGGGAAGAGGACGTAGGAGTTTCTCTTTCCTTCTCCTCCTTTTATGGAGGAAAGCTGGATGGCTGCTCCAGGTTGTCTTCAGAAACCTTTATTGAGGGCATCTGCTAAAACTGCCATGGCTGGGCTTTTTCCCCAGAGCTCTTCTTCTCCAGAGGAAGATGGGGGGGAACCATACATTTCCCAGAGGACGGTGTTGTCCCAGACTGTTCCCCCATGCCGCATGTCCCTCTGCATGCGAGGCTGTTACCTCTCAGCCTCTCCTGCCAGTGCCACCAGAGCCCTCGTGTCCCAGCAGAGCTGGTTCTTCTTGGGTTTTGGCATCAGAAGCTCCATGCTTAGAAAATAAAGCATGGAGATATTTGACAGCATAAACAGAAATAATCATGACATGAAAGATCTTGGAATCATTGAAAGGCTGAGGTAGACCAAAGAGAGGTCTGGGTCTGCCCCAGTTATCTCAGTGGGATGAGAAACACGTGGGGGGAAAAACATGGGGTGGGGGAGAAACACGGAGGGGGAGAAACATGGAGGGGGAAACACGGGGGGGAAACACAGGGGGGTAAACACGGGGTGATAGAAACATGGGGTGGTAGAAACACAGAGGGAGAAACACGGTGGGGGAGAAACATGGGAGAGAAAGACGGGGGGGGAAATACAGGGGGGGAAACAGGGAGGAGAAACACAKGGAGAGAAACATGGCGGGGGAGAAACACGGAGTGGGGGAGAAACACAGCGGGGGAGAAACACAGAGGGGAGAAACATGGAGCGGGGAGAAACACGGAGGGGAGATACACGGTGGGGGGCAACACGGAGGGGTTTTATTGTTTTCTGAAGAAGAAGAGCAGCTTAGTCTCTGAATTTAACATCCTCCTGTTTCCCAATTTAATTTATACCTTGGATAACAAACTGAAGTTGTTGAAGCCCTTCGCATTTTTTCATGATAATGTGTTAAATTGTGGCAAACTGGAGAGTTCTGTGATGTAAAACACGAGTGTCCATTCGTATGGGTGCAGTCATCCATTTMTTTGATCCTGAAGCAAGCTAGGATTTGGTGGGAATCCAGACCTTCCTACACAAAAAGCACCCACCACCCCTCCTCCTTTCCTCGTTCACAAAAAAAGACGAGCATTATGCTCAGCGTGGTACAAAAGACGCTCCCTCGGCCGATGTTGGGTGGGCTGGGGTTGGGTGTATCTCACTCTTGTGGGTAAGGGAAGTCAGATGTTCTCTTGGCTCAATGGGAAAAATGTCATCGGTGAAAAAGCCCAACACCACCATGGGAATTATTAAGGTGCTCTTAGAGAACAGAGGGAAAGATTTGATAAGAAAATGGTCTTTGGATTTGATTGAGCTGGTGCAGTTTTCAGAGTCCTCCAGGGACTGAGTCTGTGGCAGAAGAGAAGGCAGATGCTGTAGGTGCAGGACAGGTGCCTTCGGTCAGAGCAGCTGAGCCCTCACCAACACCACACTGCTGATTTGGCTGAGGAAAGCAGGAGACTTTCAGGTCTTCTTGGCAACACTTTTGAAATAACAAAGAAGGAGGTTTATGAAGTACTGCAGAAAATAGCAAAGACTGCCATGAATAATCTTGAGTATTTAACTGCTAAAAAAGTTTCTTTAATCAGATATTTTTAATGCTGCTCCTTTATGCAACCCTAGGTTTATGAGGGAAAGAGTAAAACTGTGAGTTGATAGTCAAGACACTTTGGAAGGGCTTAATTTCAGGTCTTTGTGGATGGATCAAGGGAGGAAAGGATACTGTGCAGGGACTTCAGTGAGAATGATATTTCAAAACTTATAAAATGTTAGAGAACATTCTCCTTTCAGATTTTCTTTTCTGATTCATACTAATCAAAACAATCACAAAAATCGGAATGGATTGCAGTGAAATTCCAGGAGATCTGGAATGAAACCAAAATCCATCGGCACATCTATTGTCTGCTCCAAATCCCACAGACCCAAATTTGAAAAGTGTTTGACTATTCAGAGGTAGGTACCCATGTAAGTTATCTGACTTTCAGAGGATCTATACAATTGCAACTCCATTTGATTCAAAGATTAATTCTCTAATTTTAATAAAGCTAGAGGGTCTTTATGCGCTGACCTGGAAGTTAAGGATTGGTCTCAGTTTGGTCTCTTTTCATTGCTTTGAGGGAAAGTTCATAGCCAAGAAACATGGCTGAACTCATTGGGAATCCTCGCACTGCATTGACCGTGATGCCCCTAAAAAAGACCTGTTGGGGATGGAGAAAGGTTAGATCATAGGAATATACTGGCTATTTTAAGAAGAAGAAAACATTGAACGAAGTCATGGTGGGATTCTGAAGAACCAAATCTTGGTTTGCTCAGGAGATACGCTCTCACTGCTGGTCTTTGCTGAAGTCTGCGCTGGAGAACGGAAACACAATGGCAAAAGTCACTGGTTTGGTATCATTGTGCTCCATGGTCCCTGTGGACCCCGCTCTGTATCTGCCAGCAAGAACTACAAGAGGTAAAGGGTAAAAAATGACCTCATGCCACTGGTGTAGAGCAGAAAGCAAGAAATCTAAAACGTCTTCCAGTGTTGTCCTACCTAGCTACGGGTCCTCCTTCCTTTTGCATACGTAAGCGTGCGAGGATCATGCAAACACCAAGGTACAACAAGAAGGCTGTTGCTTTCATGCAGCAAATGCCCTGACTCCTGGGGCTGGGTCTATGGGTGCAGAAGACGTTTGGGAAGTGGAGAGGGAGCGGTGTGGCTGAAAGCCAGCCCAGCCGACGCGGGCACTGTGCCATGTGGACTATTTTGCAGGTTTCACCTCTGAGCAGAGAAACAATTTCTCAATCAGCAGAAAACTAGGCTTACTCTGTACCTTGCTGAGAACTAGCTCTCACCACCGGCTTTGGAAAAAATATTTGATAGAAGCTGATATTTTCACGTGTGGGTTCCTAAGGTCAAGCTTTGGTGCTCATACATATCCCAGAGTTTTCTTTCATTAAGATAATAAATATGAATTTATACAGCCAGACTTCCCCATTCTGCTAAATATATATATTTTTTAAAAGATGCTGGCACTTACAAGAGTGAAAGACCCTGCGGCTTTTAACTGCTTGAACAGTAAAGTGTTTTTTGGGAAGTGGAGAAGGGGCCCTTGTCGCTCCTGGCATTGGCTTGTCTCCCTTCAAAACCCCACCTCGCCACAAACGCTGCTGCCTGGTATGTGCAAGGGTGTGCACAAACCACTCGCTCTGGGGTGAGCCTACTTACAAAACGATGATTGCAGGGAGTATCTCCGCTGGCCTGTTCCCACAAAATCACTCCGTTAACCACCCAGGCTAATCACTGTGGTCACTAATCTAAACACCAGAAGTTCAGAATAGACACGAAAAGTAACATCAGCAAAGCAAGCCCCCTTCCAGGCTTTACAAAGGCAAAGCTCCCACAGCTACTGTAAGAAAGCATGGAAGATCTTGGCTGCAAGACCAGAAGCCCATAGATTTAAGTCTCTAACCAGTATTTCCCCTAAAATACTGAGCTCTGCTAAACATGACTATATCTTGTATCCAATAATCCAGTGCATGGTGCTGACTTGTACGAGACAGAATCAAAACATCTTCACGTTGTTTAGGGTAGAGTTCGCAATGTGAAATTGCAATATTGGGATATTTAGGATATTTCTTGATTTATTGGGGTGTTTTATTTTGCTAGGAAAGATAGAATTTTCTGGGAGGAAATTCAAATTTTTGCAGTATCCATAAAGTAACACGAGAGCACCAAGTTAAATAATAATGAAGATTTACGAAGAAAAGCCCAAAGGCATTTTTCTCATCAGAATGAACACACGTGACTACAGAGAAAGAAGAGGGCTATATTTACATTTTTTTGTGCACACCAGGCAATTATTTTCAGCTGTTCCTTTGTCCCAGAATGAAAACATCCAGAGCTGGGTTTGCCATTTATCAGTTCTATGTCTCCCACCATATAAAAAGATTTTCCTTACGAGAGAAGGATCTAGTCTTGTCATCAACCCTTACTTAATCCTATTGCCGACTTTGGTCCGGGTGCCAGGTATGACAGCAGAAAAACTGCAAGCAGCTCAGACCTCAAACAAAAAAACCTAAGTGCCTGAATTAGTTGTTAATATTCAGGCAGGACAAGGAGGGTAGGGGGTGAGGATAGAGAGAGAAGGGAAAACACCTGGAAATTCCCTTTTCAGCCACCCTATGGTTTTGGGTTGGTTTTTTTTTCACAGTTTTACTGTGAAACTGCATGCCAAACTGAACGTGCAGGGCAGGTGGTCTGCGCAGAGCCCGGGGCACCCTGACCCTCCTCTGACCATCCGAGCATGGTCTTTCGCATCTCTGCAGGTGCCTGTGCCTCATATGACTGTGACTTTCTTCACTCAACGGCAAAAAACGAACCAGACTGCAGGCTCCTGTGACGGCTGGCATAACATAGTGGCATGTTGGCAAATATTTAAATCACACTGACTTGTGATTTTGCAGGTTATTTTTCTTTTTGTAACTTGTTACTTTTCCCTCAGAATGTGAAAATTAACACTTTGGAGCTAAGAGCCCACATGATGTTTTGATGACAACTTAAATACAGATTTATTTCAATATCAGAAGACGTTGCTTCTCGTAACCATGCATTGGCAGTGCAATAAAGCTGCAACCCTGGTTCTTTGCCATTTAACAGAGGCAAAGTTTGCAGGTAGAACAAACAACTTTTATTACACTAATAGACAAAGTCAGAAAAAGGAGATAAGTTTTTTTTGGCATGCAGCCCTTCTTCACATTTGAAGCCGAAGCAATTCTGATTTAAGAGCATTTTCAGTATCTGCTCTGTCTTGGTGCAAAATGAGGGTGGGCAGTGCAAACTGCAGCATCAGTTCCACCGAAGTTAATTACACCAGCAGACTGTGACCCCCAGTCATTCATTTTTTCATTGCTGTAAGGCGCATTATTACTCTCACTATTATGATTTAGAAAGAATCTGCACTATAATTACCTACTGTCATTATAATTTAGCAGTAACTGGCTTTAGCGGTCTCTCAACCCTGCAGATAGGTTTGTAACAGTCATTGTATTTCCCAATTGAAAATCAAATGCCTAATACCCAGATTTTACTTCAAATACCACTTACTTTTAAGCCCTCGTTCTGATAGCTCTGCAAGATACAGTCAAGGGTCCCTTTGTACTTGTTTAAATAAACTCCATCTGCCTGAAGCCGACTTTTCACAACATCCATTGGAGTAGCAGTCCCCCAGGAAATGGCTCCTAGAAAAATGCAGAAGTATTTGAACAATTTCTTCTCTGTATTTCCTTGGCCACAGATCAGTGAACTCAGAAATTCATCTCTCATCTACCACATCATATTCATGGGATTTTCATTTCAGGGCATTCACCCTGCTCAGGGACAGGAACGGTATTTCTGGGAGCAAAGTTCCCTGTTTCTGGAAGAAGCATTGAGATTTTGGAGGTTACGCTGGTCATCAAATGCAGGCAGCCCAGGAGGTGCTCCCCCAGGTGCAAATATATCTTCTGCCATGCTTCTGGTGGAGCATGGACATGCCGTGGGAAGAGCAGGGAGCTGCCGCTTGGGGCAATTTCAGAAAAACTGGAGTCCTCAGATAATACTGTTGAAAAGCAAAGTTTGAGCTGAGAATGGAAATAAGAGGCTGGTCCATCTCATGCAACCGGGATTATGCTCCATGCAGCTGAGATACATCGTCATTCCTATAATGAAACCATCTATTTACATTGATTAGCCTGCAGCTGAGTGGGATGTTTTGCCTCTCTGAAAAGGTCAGCCTGTGACAGCAATACATGGCCCAGTTGGACAGACAAGAGTTTGTTTGGACCTATGTGAGTGTTGGGGCATACTAGAGAAGCTGTCCAGATGGGCTAGGGCTCTGGTTATTTGCAGGAGAAATGGAGAGGGCATTTTGTAATCATTACCTGAGCTAAGGACTGACTTGCATTTAGGGGTCTGCAATTTAGAAATGGCCAAGAAATGGGGAGTGGGTTTAGGGGTGACCTTACACATGTAAGCATGGTGGGGGACGCACATGCCAGTCTTACTGGCAGGTGTACACAGAAAAAAAAAGTAGGAGAAGATCAATAACAGTCAACTCTGCTTCTGCTGCGTGCAGGTAGGGTGCACACCCTCCTGGTGGGCAGCCAACAGGTTGAAGTCCTCTTCTGGAGGCATCTTGGCTGCCGTGTATCACTAGCAATGTGATACGCAGGCTGCCGTGAGACATCCAGGGAGATGAAGGTGTTGGCTGTTTTCCTTCTCGCTGACATTGAGCCTGATGAAGATCTGTTAACATGACTTTCATAAAGTTTGTCAAGTCATAAAGCGCAGCCGTGGTGCCAGGGGACCTGGCCCTGCAGAAGAAAGGTCGTTCAGCCCCATGTCCTCTCCTGGTGACCAGGAGGATGTGACGGCCCCTGAGCCACGCCTGGGAACCTTCCTATCCTTGTTTTGCCAGTGTTGTGGGAAAAAAAGGTGCTTACCTGCTACACCCCCTGCCAGCCAGATGGAGGAGGGATTCGGGGAAATGCATCCGTCAGGGGTAATCCATCCACAGAAAAATGTATAAGGGATGAAATAGAGGCAGTACCCGGGAACATCCCTCAGAAGCATTGCTCCCGCGCCTCGGTATATTCCTGCGATCCCCTCTTTCTGTAGGACTGTCCTAAAGCAGTGAATTGGGCCTTGGTACACAGGAAATCCAGGAACTGTGGGCTTTAGTTTAATGTTTGCTGCAAAAAAAGATACAACTGTTATAACAGCTATATTGCTACAGAACTCTTCTCAAAAGCCTACCGCCACCAAACAGGCAGAAATCACTGCCATCCATTTTCTTTTGCTGGGATCAATATGTAGTGTGGGAAGAAAAGTTTTAAGAAAGAGGACTTAGGTCCATTTTTAAAAGATGTTTAGACACTTCAGGACAGATTTTTCTTAGATGCATTTCATGCCTCCAAATAGGTATGTGCCAGTGAGATTTCCAAATGAATTTAAGGCTGTGTGCCCAATTTTCATGGATTTTAACCACATCTGGTGCCAATCTGCATCTTTGAAAGCCTTGGCATCTTCAGAGTCTGGCCCTTCTGATGTAGAGGACCGAGCTGCTTTTGGAAAGGGTGCTGGAAAGCTGCATGGAAGCTTTTAAAAATGGACATAATATTATTTTATCAAGCCAATACAAAAAAGTCAATATTTCACAGTTGAGCACCGCAGCTGTAATCATGAGAAAGGTGTTTGTGAAACTACTGAAATCCAAGCTCTTCAGCTCTGAAGCTGCACCGTCTTTTCCTTCGGCTGTGCATGTGCTCTGGTGGGGTTTGCTCTGCGCTGGCAGCCTGCAATGAAATTCAGCTGCCGCCTCGAGCAGAAGCAGCTCCTTCTGCCCACAGCTTCTGGAGAGGTTACAGCTGCCCGCTGCCATCCTGCCAGTATCCCCTCCTGACCCATCTTGCCTTCGCCTGGGTACCTGTAACCCTGCCCCGAATAAGCCAGTGGTTTTCAAATGTACACGTGAAATTTTTGCTTTTAAACAGAGGAGGGTGGAATAACAGAGAGGGGTTTATGGGCAGATATATGTGGGACTGAGAGTGTGCAGCAGGAGATGGGGAGCTGGCATTACCGCTGGCAGACGTGGTGCTGCTGGTGGGATCTCCAGGGGACCCGGCAGCCCCAGGACTCGCTGTTCCTGACCCACAGCCGAGTGGGGAAGGTGGCTCCCGTGGCTCCTGGTCCTGAGCAGACCTGCCCCTGTGTTCGTTATAGATCCCAATCAGCTGGAAATGCCAGCAGAGGTCTGATCAATGACATTGATAAAAACCCTCCCCTTGAGCTGAGCAGGATGGGGTCCATCCTGAGGCAGAAGGAAGCATTTTTAGCTCAATTGCGGCGGCACAAGGCAGCCGAGAGCCAGGCCTTGAAGCAAAGTTGTCCTAAAGCTCTCGGTAAACACCGAGAACTGGCAGAGAAAGGAAGAAGAAGCTCTTGCTTACTACCTTTGACGTATGGCTGTGTTTGCATCTGTAGCCTTATCTTTACCAGGTCCACAGGAGTGCCGATGCCCACGGAGATGAACCCTGCCACCACGCTGGCCAGAGCCACGTCGGTGAGCGCTGGCGTGCGAGATGGATCTCCGTGGCGGAGCTGGCTGAGGAGCCGTTGTGTGTTGCTGAAGACGCCAAACACCACAGAGCTGTAGACGGCAATGCTGGCCAGCGGGAAGGACATGCCTTTGAAGAAGCCGGCCACCTACCCGGGGAAGGGAGCAGGAGTTAAGAGAGCGAACGGGGCTGAGCAGAGTAAACCGCATCTTGTCTATCAGGCCAGAAATGCAAATCCAAGTACCAGATGTCTCCTGGAACCAACCGTTCGCACATGCTGAGCAAAAGAAAATTAATTCATACTGCTAAAGACTTGTAAAGATTGTGCAGAATACAGGATATGCTGAAAGCACAGGAACCCATGTAAAAGTCCCTCTTATGGCCAGCTTCTGTCCTGACATCACCAAAGTCAGCAAAATACCTGCGGTAGAGTTTTGCCAGCAGGTACAGGCAAAAGAGCCATTGTGGTTGCAACACCCTGACCCATGCRGAGACAGGGGCAATGTCATTTATCACTCCCTGCCAGGGATCTCTCTTTTCCCTATAGCAGTAACCAAGAGAGTTACCTTAGAGATAGCAAGAGAAGGCTGTAGGAATTTGCAGTCTCAATTGCACCAACTTAATTGGTCCTCATATAACTGCTGGTGTCAGCAGTGATTTTGTATAATTGCTTTATGTATTTATCTATTTATCTATTTGCATTTTCTACCAGCACATTTTAAGTAAGATAAAGTACTTACAGACTCATTTCTGTACACAGTGAGAACACAGTTGAGTGTATTTCCATATCCTTGTCCAGCTTGCAAACGAGTCTGCAAAAGACATTCATGAAACGTGATTAAAATCCCATGCTTCCAGCCCAGTGAAAGCTCATGCTACGTAAACAATGTGTACTTTGCTTTGAGAGCAAATCCTTCCTTAGTTGTAAAGAAAACAGAGCAATAAAATAAGATATACGTGCATCCACCCCCCTTGAACTTTGCCAGAGGCAGGGCTAAATGGGACCTCGGAGGTCTGAAGCTTTCTGCAACATCTGGGATCGATGACTGTCAAATTGCTCTCGAGTCCAGACCAGCTACCCTGGCCCGACGCAGTGCTCGCAGCAGACTGCTGGTGCGCAGTGCTGTCATTGGCAAGGTCCTGATTTATGTGGAAATTGGAGAGCGATGTGGTCTCCTCCATTTGGGGTCTCTCAGTGGAGGTTGGGATGCATTGCTAAAGGATGGAGAGGAGAGCTCCCCTGGGAGGCTTCCAGGGCCCTTCCGATCCAAGGTGGATTTTAAGACATAGAAATACTAAATGGAGCCAAAATAATTCGGCTCCATCTCAGAAATTCTCCATGCTTCACTCAAAAATACATTTTTACTTCATTTCCAACAAAGACATTTCGTTTCTGGAAAGCAATGGTTATACCCCTTCCAAAAGATGCCTACAACAGCTGTAAGAAATGGCATGTAAATCACGACAAAGCCTGTATGCTTCAACATGCTTTCCCCTTCTCACATATATATATTTATATACACATGCACACACATATTTAGATCATCTTTCATTCAGGCTGCTTACAAGCTTGCAATAAAAAAATCCTAACAAGTGATGCATTTTGGGGGCTTAAAGGTGTGTGAGGAAATGGAAACCCTGTTTGGTTCACAGGACCTGGGGCTTCAGCAATTAATCTTGGCTGAGGCCAGAGCTCATTTTTTATAGGAAGACACTCACACGTGCTCTATCGGGGATGTTTTTAGGGAATGGGGACAGCATTTCTGGTCGTATCCATCAGCATTGCTGCTAGCAGGAATGGCGAAATGAAGCCTGGAGAGACAGTGCCAACCTGTGCTGGAGGCAAGTGCCGGGTCCCCTGCAATGGCTCAGCCCCAACTTACACCAGGGTGAAGCAGGAACTTTATTTGGGAATTTAAAGCCCAAAGGAGTGAGCGTCCTCCAGAGTTCGTGCCTGGGGAGACCTTTTGGACAGCAAACAGCAGGTTGAATGACACAATGATTTGGCCCAGAGCCCTGCCCAGAGCCCTGCAAGAGGCTGGCCGGTGGGGTGCTGCTGTGGGACCCGTCCGGGGAGCGAGAAGGACCGAAGCCCAGGCTCAGCCCTCGCCCCAGGGCTGCTCTGTGCAGCCGTCTGCCCGCACCGAGCACTGAGCACCGCTCTGCTCCTGGCCAGAGGCCACCGAGAAGGCGGCAGCGAAAGCAGAATATTTACTGAGCCCTTATAAACAAGCTGGTACGTGAAGATGCCGGCTACGGCTCACGCAGCACACGTTGTGCAATGCAGGCAGGCCCGGGCCGTGGGTGCAGATCTGCGTGCACCGTGACTCATGCCGGGGGCGATGGGGCCGGGGGGGACCGGCGGGGAGGCTGGCTGCACCCCGAGCAGCCCGGGACAGGGCGAGCACGTTGCACAGCCCTGCGTTCCCTCCTGGCTTCATCTGCACGCTTAGCCCAGACATTTCCATTTTGCCTCCATGGGCTTGTTTTTTTTTCTTTTACACAGTAACCAGGTATTTAGAGGTTCAAGTTAATACATTTTTTGAGTAACTGAGGGCAACTGAGTGTCCTCGCAAGCTGCTCCTCGCACATATGCCCCTTAGCTAAGCTGTTAATGCCCAGCGCTGAAATCCCTGGGGGCATCTCTGTCAAAGTCAGCGGATACCAGTATGGATATTCCTCAGGAAATTTCTCCTTTCTGTTACGTTTTAATTAGACAGGGCCCTTGGCTGACACCCAGAAACTGAAGAAGGTTCTGGGGAAATGAATGCAATGTGGAGGATGAAAAGTAAATGTAAAACTATTTAGAGTTTTGCAAGGCCGTGGACAAACAGCTGCTTGGGTTTGATGGAAGCTGCGACGCTGGGAAGGGGCCAGCTGAAGGAGGAGGCCTGCTTGATGGGAACCATGGTGCAGATACCACACACCCCATCCAACCGTTCGTTCAGCCTTGTCCTCTCCTCCAGGTGGGGAAGGACCCCCCATTCCCTGGAGGCTGTGAACGCCGCTGAGCTGCCCCTTCGCTGGCTTAGTGCTGTGTAAAAACTCCTTTCCACTTCCCTTCCCCTAAATTTGGAAAGATAACAAGTCTGCCTACTTGGTATTCCCAGGCCATGCCCAAAGCCAAGGGCAACAGAGGGGTCAGCCTGACAGTTGTCTTTATAAGCACTGAAGGATGGGCTCGCTTTTTCTTGGCATCGAGAAACTCCATGCTTCCCAGCAGGATCCTCTCTCAGTTGTTGCCAAACTCCCCCAAACCTGGCAATGACGCCCTGATGACCAGCCTGAGATGGGGATTGCCTTGGCAACCCTGGGCAGAGCCTGCCTGCGCTGCCCATGCCCTGGCCCTGCCCGTTGCTGGGATGGTGCGGGCAGCCTTGCGGCTCCTCCTGCCTGGGGTCTGCACCCATCCTCACAGGGCGATGCTCCCAGGGCTGGTATCACCGTAGCAGCTCAGAAAGAATAGGGCTGGCAGGCCATCTCCCAACCCTAGGAGAGCCAGCTGTGTGCAAGGGGATGGCTGTGATGGCGGGGGAAAGGATGTGGCGTGGGCTGTGCTGGAGCCTGCCTCCTCCCCGTCTCCCTCCAAGGGTCTCTCAAGTGCAAACAGAACCACKGGCTCTTGGGTCTTCCACACCTGACAGCCCTGCCTGGTGCCAGCAACGAAGCTTGAACCAGATCAGAGCACATGGGCAGAACAGTTGAAGCAGTGAGAGCTGGCCAGAGATGCCCATCACACTGTGCAAAAGGAGAAAGGAACAGGATCTTCCTCTATATCTCTGCATCAGTAGGGATGGTCAACTTGGCTGGGTCAGGCTGTATTGGTGTGTGCATGGGCTTGTCTGCATCATGCTGGCAAATATATTCTTACATCTCTAAATCCTTCCCTCTCAGGAATAATTGTCTTGCAGGAATAGTAAATAGTGTTCTCATAGCCCCGGGATAAAAATTTCAGCACTCTGCCCTTCCAGCACTGCCAACACTAGGAAAACACGTAAAAATGTACCTGCAGCAAAACAAATATAGTTCCCCCATTCCCCTTTGAATACTTGTCTGTGGCAAAGTTCAATAAAACATTGGCAGAACTCTTCGGTAAACCACACATTAAGTGAAGCCAGGTTTAACTTTCAGCATTAATCCTCGCCGGAGGAACTCGCACGTATCAGCCAGTTCTTTTAGTTTCTCATTCGAAATCAGCATTGGAGAGGAAGAAAGGCTAAAGTCTATGAAAACATTTCTACCCAAGCTAAATTCCTCCTTGGGGTGACGGGGGAAGTGAAGGTCTTTTGAAGCGTCATCTAGAGAGAGGCCACCTCCCCGTCGGTGGGGTTTTGGGTGGTGACGTGAGAGCACGGTTCAAAGTGGTTTACCTTGATGGTGTCCAGGGGATGGCCCACAACCACGCTGGCAGCTCCTGGGGATGAAAGCCAAGTGTTACGCAAAACATTGAAGAAGCTTTTGTGACGGGACAGGAAGCGATGGGTTTATAGGGTAGGAGGAGAGATTTCCATAGGAACAGCCGTACTGGGCCAAGCCAGAGCAATGCCCAGCGCAGTGCCCTGTCCCTGACAACAGGCAAAAGCTGGGCAGAAACACTTGCGCATTTTCTCCCAAATACTCTCCTGGACTCCATCAACTTTACATCTCAAAGGCATCCAAGTGAGAGGAGGAGGTGTTGTATTTGTATGACATGAACAACCAACCCCCCTTGCACTCTTGCAAGCTCATGCAAACTTTTAGCCTCAAAATGGTGAGATTCAGGTTAGACACGAGGAAATGCTTTCTCCTGGCTCAGATAGAGATGCACTAGAGCTGACTGCTGATGGGGACTGTGAACCCCCAGCCTTTGCCATTTTAAGAGCAGTTTATGGAGATACCTGTCAGGGGTGATTCAGATAAAGAGGATCCTGCTCTGGTTTTCCCCTTCTCTGGGAGGACGGAGCAACCCATGTGCCATGGCCAGGATATGGTTTTGCGTGCTTGTTGCAAACAACACTGGCAGTTTTTAGGGTGTTTGTGGAGACGGTGGGTAATTTGTGCTGTTTCCCCATCTGCAAGTCTCCATGCAAACCAGTGTCCCCAAGTGCTTTAGAGACTACATGAAATTTCTCACTTGTAGTGGGTTAGGACTGAAGAGAGCATCATGTCCTTGGTCAACACATTATGACTTTACTCAAAAATGTATTATAAAACGTCCCCTCTCCTCCTGGACCTTAACCTGAGACCACCTGTGGTCCAGTGCTATGCATGAAAACTGGCCGCTGCCACCGACGCTGAGCGCTGGTGGCTGTTCACCCCCCGGACGTCCTGTCCCACTCCTGGGGGTGTGCGGCAATAGCACAGGGTCAGCGGGGCAGAGGGAGCAATTGCGTGCTACGCAGCCTCCGCAGTGCTGATCCAAAAATCAGCTGCTCGCGTAACCTTTTGGCAGAGGTTCAGGGTTTTTTTAGAGTCAGCTAACCTATTAACCTCGGCTGGCTGGTCAGGATCCATGAGCCATCTCACACCCCCTTCCTGAGCCTGGCGTGAGCGGTAGCCTGGGCAGAGCTCTGGTCTGCGGTGGCCGGTGCCACGAGTGCCCCTCTGCCCGGCTGCTCCCACAGCCCATCCGGGAGCGGGCAGCTTAGCCGTGCACCTTATCAGCTGTTAARCCCAGTGGGAATTTTCCGTTCTGTAAGACATACATACTACGTTACAGGCGCCTCTACAGATCCTGGCGTTTCCTTTTCTTTCTGGTATCTATTTTCCCGGAGTTTGCAATCAGCATTTTCAGCACACCGGATCAATACCCCTCCCCGCCAGCACCGCCGCCCTGGCCATCAGCCCGTTTGCCCCGTCGGGATCGCGGGGTCAAAGCCAAGCGGTGCCTCTCCCGGGGGGGTGTGCGGCGGGGGGACCCCGGGCTGGCTGCGGCGAGCCCCGGCTGCTCCCCTCCGAGCCCAGCGGTGCTCCCAGCCTTGAGAGCAAGGAAGGGAGAGCCGGCGGGGGCCGGGGGCGGCTCCGGCAGCCGCCCCCCACCTCCCTGGGCGCACAGCAGCATCACACGTACTGACACTTAAATTTTAAGTATCCCGCCCGTGGAAATTGGATTAAACTGCACTTCTGAGCCAAAGCAAAGCAAAGCAAACCGCGCATCCGCTGGTAGGAGCCCGCCGGTCGGAGACAGAGACCGTAGGTAACACGGAGGATTTTATTCCCACCCACGCTCCTGTCCCCCCCTCGCTGCCTTCCCCCCC
This sequence comes from Phoebastria nigripes, assembly GCA_035582835.1. Classification (NCBI taxonomy): domain Eukaryota; kingdom Metazoa; phylum Chordata; class Aves; order Procellariiformes; family Diomedeidae; genus Phoebastria; species Phoebastria nigripes. The sequence continues at coordinate 2,802,621 of JAYKAV010001887.1, forward strand.
GCGAGCCCGCGGCACCACTTACCGCCCACCCAGCCCGCCACGAAGTCCTGCAGCTGGAGGCTGCCCATGCTGCCCGGGGGTCCCCGCCGGGCAGGGGGTCCCGCCGAGGAGGGGGTCCCGCCGAGGAGGGGGTCCCCGCCGGGCAGCGGTCCCCGCCGGGCAGGGGGTCCCGCCGGGCAGGGGGTCCCCGCCGGGCAGCGGTCCCCGCCGGGCAGGGGGTCCCGCCGAGGAGGGGGTCCCCGCCGAGGAGGGGGTCCCCGCCGAGGAGGGGTCCCCCGGGCCGCGCTCCCCGCGGCAGCCCCGCCGCCCGCCGCCCGGTGTCTCCCAGCCGGAGTGACATCACGCACCGGGGCTTAAAGGCGCCGCGCAGGGGCCGGCGGCGGGGAGCCACCCGGCGGGGCTGGGGTGGGGGGGGTCTCGTTCAGGCGTGGGGGGTGAGGGTGGGTGTTTCTCGTGGGACTGATGCTGCCGGCTGTCAGGTAACTGGGGTCAGACCGGGCTCCTCTTTACGCTGGGGTTGGTCGTACCGAGGAGTGGGAAAAGCAGCATCGCCCCTTCGGCCGGGCAACAGGGGGTTCTGTATGAAGGGGACAAAACAGGGATTTTTGGGGAAGTATGCTATAAACTCTTAAATTAAAGATGTAAGTCCAGAGATAAAGGGTATAACTCACACAGCCTTACTCAACGAAAAAACATCTCCATTTGCTTCATTGAAATCACACTGCCTCATCTGCTCAGGAGATACCCCCAATGTCTGTATTTTGGCAAGCAATGAACAGTTGCTCCCTACCCCCTTCCTTCTCCATAGCATTCACAATTTTCTTATACCTCTGTCACCTGCTTCTCCCTCAGTCCTGTCTTTCCCAGAGTCAAGAGCCCAGCTCTGGTTAGTCCCCCTTTGATGCAAGGTGCTCCTTTTCACCCTCCTCAGTCTTTTTTTTTTTTTTTTAAGTCTTTGAACTGGGCAGCCAGAACCACAAGTGACAGGAACGAACCAGGCACTCGGCAGCATAAAGATATTTTCTGTTTTGATCTCAAACCCTTTTCTGGCAATTCCTAACATGCCTTTCTGATTGACGCTGAAGACTGGGCTCTCTCTCTCGAATGGTAAATACCTGATTTTGAGCCCAGCCTGGCTGTTGTGCCTCCTGTGTGGCACTTTCAGTTAGTAAATCTAATGTCTTACACCTGAATAGCACCCAGCCACTCAACAGCAGGACATCCTTCTGGTCCTTAACCAGATCACCGATATCCTTGTGCTCACCGACTGCATCAGGAAAGTCCTCTTGGACTTCAGGGGCATGACTTTGCTCTGCAAAAGATGCGTTGGCCCTTTGCCACCATATGTATACATCTGTCTCATCTGGCTGTGGTTTGCTACAGCCCAAAGCGAATTTTGTTCTATAGAGGTCAGATTTCTGCAGATAGCAGTTCCTTGCATCAGTTTTGGGGGCTTTCTAAAAAGGTTGGCATCAGGTTTGCTACATTGCCTTCCTGGAATACCAGATTGGGTTTTGTTGAAATGTATTTTGTCTACATATTCTGGTAACTATGGAAAACGTTGATAGTTCCTAAACAAGAAATCGTGAACGCCAAAATACTGGCTGAAAAGATAAATATTTAAATTTTTTGCTTAAATAATTAGTATTTGACTTTCCATTGATAAATGAATATTTTCCACAAAAAGAGACATAATTATTCAAGCCGACCTTAAAACAATGTCCCCTTGTGTGTATGCACATATAAACAAGAAACCTTATCACCGAGTTGGCTGAAGGGAGCTTTTGTCTAGAAATTGCTTATAGAAATTTGATATTAGGTGCATAGTTATCAGCTCAGATAATCTACACCTGAAACTTGAGATTTTTTCAATGTATATAACAATGCACGTTCTCCATGAGGAGGGTTTTCCTCAAGCAGCAGGTCTCTAAAGGTGCAGTGCGGGTTTCAGGGGGGCTGTGGTCCTGGATATATGTTGGATACAACATGTGTGCACAAGCACTGTGGAAACCTGTCAGTTACTTGCTTTCTCAAATACATTTATTTTCTTCTTTTTAGGAGAAATGTGATTCCATATATACAGTAGTACAGAAAGAGGATATTGTCCTCATTTTTCATGCATATTTTCTTGCAAAGTGAGAAGAAAAGTTGGCTGAATGAGGTAATTATTCAGATAGCAGCATTAATCATTAATCATATGAATTCTCTTTAACTGTGAGTAACACATTTCCACGCCAAATTCAGAACATCTGCTAACTCAGGGAGAATACTGGAAATGGTCTTTGTGCAACGTTGAACGAAGAGTTGAAAACAAATATTATGGAGACTTTATTGTGAACAACTCCTAGCCTAGAAGAGAAGGTAGAGAAGCTAGGATGGACGCAGAAGGTGAACTGAGATGCTCTTGCAGCTGTACCTCTGGACACGCTCCCCCCAGCAGCGTGCAGGGGTGCAGGACACTTACGGCTCTTGCCCTCAGCTGCTGTTAGCAATACCCACAAACCCAGAAATCAGCCCCAGAGTGGGCAGAAACCTGTGCACGAGCTCGGAGTGGTTACTATTCGTTTGGCCCCTCTGTGCCCTGCTCCTCTGTGGTTTGTGAGGGTGTGTTTGCCCCTAAAATGAAGTGGCTGCTGAGAAAGGGAGTTTATCATAACTGTCAGCTACGGCTTACGAGCAAGTGAGCCATTTCCACGCAGGCTGCAGCAACGCTCAGCGATTATGCACAAGTAAACCTGTGCCACTGCTGGTCTGTCTGTAGGCATTTTGCCAAACTGCTGTTATACTGGAGTGAACTGGGACTCATTAAAGCAAAGCAGAACTCCCCTGCTTTAGGCAGTGGCACTAGCAGGGGCATCTTTGCACTCAAAAATACTTTCCAGCATGCTGCCAAGTCCTGCTGATGGGCTGAGAAGCTCGTGGCTCTTATCTTCAGCCAACAGTGTCAGATACACTGCTGTTTGTTGAGACCTGCACGTACACCTCCATCTCCCAGCTGCCGGAGGATCTCCTTTTACTGACAGCAGGCAGCAGTGCCGTATGGAGAACTGGGAAGGCATCCATCCTTTCTGCTGCTCTGAATCCCAGCCTGGGCTTGTAGCTGCTCACAACAAGTGCTGGTCAGAGGGAGATGAGTGTGGTTTCGATTAGGGATGAGGAATCCTCTTCCTCCTGCCAAGAGGGGGAACAGGGAGATTGTGTCATCCTGAACACTCTTGATTCTGCCTCCTCCTCAACCATAAACCCATTGTTTTTCACCATACCACACTCTTTTGACCAGCTTACATTCTTTCCGCAACAGGTTTATAATGCTACTGATAAAAGGGAAGAAATTTCCCACCATCTTACCAGGAGCCATATATTTTCTCTGGGCGAGCACTGCAGTGCGGGGACTGGGGCAGACTCAGTAACTCATAGTAGAGTCACACTTAACCMCTCCGGGAATTAAAGAAATGACTCAGCAGGGACAGAGTATGTTCGAGATGAAAAGGGATGATACATTTCTTGTCCAGCTGTAAAAGATTTCTGGGCTAGGATACATTTCACTGGAAATACAACTGATCCAGGGATAAATTCCCTTTAAATATTAACCTATTAATAACATATAATGGCTTAAGCTGCTGGGCAAGGTACAAGTAAAACAACATTAAATCTCGCTGCTGCAGCCAGAGTCACTGGTYGTCAGGGTCTAATGCTTTGAGGGGCTGAGTCCCATGAGCAGAGGCCAGTAAATTAAAAAGCAACGTACACAAACAACCTGAAGCAATGTGCGAGCAGTGATAAGAGGACAAATTCACAGGCTACAGCAATCAGACAGATCCAGGCAGCGGGAAGACATGTCAGGGGCCATGTAGCAGAAATAGTTATCCCCTCCAGGAGCTACCGAACAAGCTTGTTCCTGTGGGCAGCAAGACATGAGTGCTTTCTCTGCAGGAATGTGCGTGGAAGATGGATTAGGGACTACAAAAACAGCAGAAACAGGCACGGAGGGCCCCACTATCAATGGCTGCAAAGCTCTTCTCTGCCCRTCCTTGCCCAGGACCTGGAGAAATAGTGTCCCAGGAAGAATTAGGCAGTGAGGGGAATCCTCTGGTCTTTTCATCACCCATTTGCTTATGCTTTTRTATAGGGAACACCTCTGACAAATGCCTGAAGTAGCTGATGTCCATGTATGGCTCCAGACCTACAGGCAAGACTCAGCTGATGCAATTGCATAATACTGGAGCAGACCTCCTGGGACAGGCTGCCCTCAGCCTCGAGGGACCAGGAGATTTCCCAGTTACATCCAACATAGCCCCCCAGATCACAGCCTGAGCACTAGCCAGCAGTCAGGGCAAGCGTCCCACAAGCAGCCCCCTAGCACCATCCAACAGCTTTGCTTGAGGGCCACGAACAGCCCTCTCCAGCGCACCAAGGTCTTTCTCTGCCACAATTTCTGGAGAGCAGGAGAAGCAGCAGCATCTGGAGCCTGGCGAGCTGCAGCCACACTCCCAGCCAGGCAGGGCTGACCCTCCCGCCAGCCGAGGAGGTTTTGGATGAGATGAACCAGCTCAGTAGGGAGATGCTTGAAGCTGAGAGCAGAGCAATGCTGCAACAGGCAGCTACAGTATGGAAGAAAAGGCATTTTTCTCTGTCCTGTCGGGAGGAGACAGCCAGCTGTGACTCATGCTCCCTGCTCCCATCCCCCAGATTCATTTTCGACACAGTAGCTATTGATAAGACCTTGAAAGAGCAGGAAGTTTCTCTGGCAGTGGCGGCTGGGCAGGCAACGTGTGGTTATACTGCTAATGAGCCTAAGTGGAGCACTTTGCTCAAAGGCATGAACAAATTTCCAAGCTTTGACTGTATCATCAACAGTCGCCTGCTCGCAGTGCTCAATTCAGCCCCACCACACTTCATGGTCAAAGGCACACTTTCACCAGCACCACCATTATATTAGTTTTATTACAGGCAGAGAAGAGAGAGAGCTGCCAAAGAGGAGATCAAGGGACGGGTTGATGTTCAACCAGAGCAGAATTTAGCAGCGCAGGCTGTGCTGCGTGCAATAGCAATGTGATGGTCATGGGAAAAATACTTTCCAGATCTCTCTAGGAAATGTTGACTCCCGTGACCTGCTCTCCTACATGTCAGACCCTCCGAGCATGTAGAAAGAGTGGTTGAGCAGGGAGGAGGTTTTCTCCAAGGTTAGAGACAGGAATGTCTCTGGAGGCTACAAGCAGGCTGCAAGCTCAGGGAGCTTCACGCTCCATCAGCCAAGCATCTGCAACAGCCACCCCAAAGTACTTACACTGCAAATAGCTGCAGGAGAGATCGTGCATTTGCTGCCATCCAGCCTGCCTGTAGTTGAGAGGCAAAGCCCTGCCCAGGCTGCCCAAACTCTCTCTTTCTAAACTCTAAAATACTTCAAATATGACCATCACATGTTATCCCCCTGACAGTGACCTCCTGATGGACAAAAGTCCTTGTAAAATGCCCTTGGAAGTTCACCAGGCTCTCTATGTTTTCATTTCTTGGACAATGGTTAATGATTCAAGCAGAAAACCAAGTAATTTTGCTCAAACACATGAATGAGAAAATCTAAGCCTCGGCCAGTTTTTATTGGAAAACAACAGTAGAAACATGGAAAAAGCTTTAAAAGAAGTGTCTAGCCCTAAGAGGTGTTTGTCAGCTGTGGTGGTTGTCCTGCCCTCTCTGATGGTGGYGGGGAGCTGAGGGGACTGGAGCCAAAGCAGGGCCTGTGCGGGTGGGCAGGAGCAGAAGCAAAGGGGAGCAGAAGAGGAGGTGGAGGCTGGAGGCAGGCACAGGTCTGCAGGGCTGAGACACGAGAAGGTCCCGGAGAAAGGGATGGTGGTGGAGAGGAATCTTCTCAACATTTGGGACAGGATTTGTCCCTTTGAGCTTTATGTTCCCCTTCTGCAGTTGTCTGCCTGAGCTGATCGTCTCAGCAACCTTAGGCATCTAAGATGAGCTGTGGCTTGTGATCCAGTGGGAACCTAAGCTCAGATGTACACATTTCCACTACAGAAATCCACATTTAGGTAAAATAATTCCCACTCTTGGCTTTCAGGTCTTGTGTCAAGTCAGACACCAAACAGAGACTCACCAGGTAAGATGAGCTCCATTTGAGCTCCAGCTTCATGTGACCAAACCCCTCCTGCTTATATGCATATGCTAAATACCACATCTGTAATAGCAGCACGTGAATGCACAGTTCCTCACACAAACCCCACTGGCAATTGAAAATTAGAATAAACCATTCTTTTCAGCTTGTGGAAGCTGGATATCTAACTCTCTAGAAAAATAAATGGCAATTTGGAGCTTGGCTTTTGTAAATTGCCTTGAAAATCTCAGTAATTGTGAGTAATTAAAGTATTTAGTCCTAAAATTTAGTTTAAATGGGTTTTTGTGCGTGCGTGTATGATTGTCTTCAGCTAAATAGTTTCCTCCGTGTTTACCCCTCCAAACATCCTTCCACCCTTTTTTCTATTATTCTCTTGTAGGAAAGGGATTTTGTTAGGTTGCCAAGCCCAGCTGGGCTGGGGTAGAAGCTCGTCATCGGGGAAAGAGGAGCAGGCTAATTTTACAAGGTGAGCACTCCTATTTGCATGGAAACATCTCTGCAATCAATAACATCAGGAAGAAGAATGGCAAACAAGACAGTTAAACTGAGATGTTCGAAGTTGCAAATAAATACTAATCAGAGTGCTTGAAAGCTGCGGGAAAATTTACATGAGAGAAGCAAACACCACTTCTTTGTGGGCAATGGTTTGATTAAACAAGCACAGTGAGACAGTTTCTCATTTGTGTTAATGGAGAAGCATCCTTTGTTCGTGCTCAGTCCCACTGATTCCCTGCTCACAATGTCCTATTTAAGTTCCATTAATTCACTGTGGAGCCTATAGGAAGAATTTGTGTTCATCCTTCCTGGAAGGACTCGCAGCATCAATGCTAGTGAAAGGCAAAATCAAGGCAGCAGCTGAGAAGGGCTTGGATATGAAAAATCAGCAAAGTGAAAACCGGAAAATGAGGAATGGAGCCTTGGGTCTGCTGAAGAAATCCTGGTGGCTGTGCCTGAGCCAGGAATTCACCCTTTGCGAACTTCTTCATGACAATTATCTGACCTTATAAATCAGGACTCCTAGAAGGTCCCTCTGGAGGCTCTCGAAGGCCAGTAAGGCAGGGAAGAATGCTGCACCTTTAGCTGGAGCTGGATGCGTCCTTTGCATTTTGGCTCCACGAGCTATTAAAGATGAGAAACGCCTCAAACAGGAATGCCTGCATGTGACCCCTTTCCCTCGGACACGTGTGGGACCTGCCCTGGTGCTCGGTGAGAGGCTGTACGATTAAGTAAGAAAGAGCTATCCATCTCTGGCTGCCTGGATAAACAGGGAAAGCAAATACGCTGGAGCAGAGAGCCAGGCCTTCTGCTGAGCTTTAACAGAGTGAAGCTGTAACAAGTATTTCAAAGAAAAGAATGAAGTCAAGGTAATGCTGGCAAATCCAATTGCTCGTCACACACAGTCACATTCATATCCAGGCAGTTGGGTCTCAGCAGCCTGGGTGCCGTGAAGGGTCACCTCCCTGCRCGACAGCATCTCGCGCTGGGTTTTGGTGCTGCCATGGGACGCGGGGCTGTCTCAGCACTYGTCTCCCCACGCTGGGCTCCACATACGTAAGGCTGACGGGCCTTACAGCAGGGGCTGGGTCTGTGTGTGGATGCTTTTCCCTCTAGAAGTACATGGTTCAGAGCCCAGATGTGGTCCAGTGGTGCTTTTGCRGCATCTATCCAACGCTCAAGGAAATGCTTATTCTTCAAAATGTATTATTTTTGCAAATGGCTCATTACTGCGCATCCTTGCTGTCATTCCAGAGTCCCCATCGGTGTGACCACTACGAAAAGGAAGTTATGCACAGAAACTTCAGGTCCAGCCTGGACCAGCGTWTGCCCAGCAGATATTTATCGCTGTCGCAATGCTGACTAACTACCTAACTGCGTGGATCAACCCCTTTCCTCCAAAACCTGTGGAAGCAACAGAAACAATTTGCTGCAGTATATTTCCCCCTGCAGTGTTTTGGTACCTGGAAGAAGCCAGACCCCCAAGGAGGGATTTCCACCTGAAACAGCAGCTGATGATTTGATAATATTTGGGCAGACAGTGCCACCAAAAGGAAACGTGATAAACTACCCAGCCTAAAAATGCCTTTTGCCGGTGCTTTTCGAGCAGTTGCCATGACTGCCCTCCCTCCGCAGACCTCTGCTTTGTTCCCCCATCAGCTCCTCAGACGGTGCTTCGGTGCATCCGTCTCTATCAGCAACGCACACAGCCCTCCTAAGGCACCGGGGTTGAGAAATTAAGGTTTTAGTCGTTCAGCTAAGGGAGAGTCTCTTTTTAGCCTAGCAGCTAAAGATTTTTCCAGCCCTATACAGCAGAATCTTATAAAATTGCTTGAATACTAAATGGCAACACATGGAGAAATCATATTCTTTGAGAGTTTTTAGATAACATATTCCCCTATGTCCTGCAAAACGACACTTTATTTGCTTGTGATTAACTGGAATACTTTTCTCATTTTGTTTCAAAGCAGGCACCACCAACAAGAAATTAAACATATTAGAGTTTGCCTGGATCTTTAAAGTCCCCATTGCCGTAGCTGACTTTGCTCCAGGATGCAGCTCAGAGGCTGAGCCCGGTCCCGGTCCATGGCCTGACTCTGGCCGCAGCCGCTGGAGCATCGTGGTCTTGTCGTGGATGAGACCCAGCTGAAGCCTGGATCTGCCGGACAGGGACGAGGGACTTCACATCTGATGTGCTTTCCATCAAGCTGATATCCCAACTGCCAGTTTCTCCTAAATTAACGAGAAGCCAAAATAACAGTCTCCATTTATACAGGAAGATGGATTAAAATGCTTCTCCGAGGCTGGGTTCTCCTGGCTTTGGCTGCCGGGGTGGCTGCAGAGGGTGCTGTTAACCTGCGTACACCAGCGCCGAAATGGGGACTCCACCGAGCGGGACAGACCCTGCGGGCTGCTGCATGTGGTGTGTGCATTCGGGGGGATATTAAAGAATTTTACTGTTAGGATGTCAATTCAGGCGCTGCACAGACCTGTCTGCCTCAACCCCACCTGAAGACTTTAATTGAATATGACAGAGAAAGGCCAGGTCCTGTTGGCACATCCCATCCAGCTGCCCTGAGTTTGAATCTTGGAAAAAACGTTGTCCTCTGTTTTGATGTTAGGTGTAGCAGGATCTTGCAGGTCCCTGCTGGGTCTTGGCACACCCTGGGTGTCCCCAGACCAGTGTGTTTGAGGGGGACAAAGCCGGCRAAGGGGGTCAAGGCTAATTGCTTGGAGCAGAGCAGAAAGGATCAATGAGCTTCGCACAAGTTGTATTTTCTTTGCTGGTGGGGGAGGATGTATATCCATACTGCTTTTTAATCTGATGATGAGGAAACCACGGCTTGGCCTCCCTGCACTGCTGAAGTATAAAAATAGTCCTTTATCGCTGTCCTAAGGGTCCTTGTCCCTTCCCAACATTTGAATTTCATTACCAATGACAACACAGTCGTTATTTGTTTTACCAATCTGAGAATGCCCCATTTGTTCGTGGGGAATGGGCTGGGCACAGTTGGGCTGTGTCAGTCCTGTCCTCGGGGCTGAGAGCCAGAGCTTTCCTACAGCATCACGTCTCAGGAGGTAGTAAAAATTATTTCACTCCTTTGGTATGATTCAAACCTTCGCTTTCTGTTTTCAAAGGCATCTTCTTGCCCTAAGTAATGATAAAACCAGGCTGTGCTCCCACTACCAAGCACTGCCTTCTGCCCTTTCCTTTGATTTTCCTTAATTTGAAGGAGACCGCTGCTGGGCTGAGAGCATGCTGGGGGTTTCACCGCGGTGCCTGCAGGGTGGGCACCAGGACAGGGCAGGGATGGGGACGCGGATGCGGGTGGCAGGTGATGGTGGGGGCCATGAGCCCTCTCCAGCTGCTCGACATCCTGGAGGAGCTTTCACAGGACTCAGCAGCAGAGATCGTTTTTTCATGATGGCTTTTAAATCCATTTCGTTTCAGCATTAAATGCATATGCCTTGCTCATCATCAGCTACACAATGGTTTAAAAAGCTGGTTTTTCTCCTTAAAAATCCTGCCATGGTTTTGCTCCTGGTTGCTCTTGGGTTTGCTCTAATCCTGCCGCTCTAGCGAAGGCGGCTGCAGCTCTCCCATGCCTCCGCTCTGACGCAGACCACCTTGAGGACCGTGATTTTCAGCATTTGGCTCGCCACCTATGCAATTATTTCCCATTCAGTGAGTACACACAGGTKCCAGCTAGCAGGTGCAGCCGACAGACTGGTCTGAACGGGCCAAGGGTGGTGAGTGCCCTTTCAAGTTGGGACTGTGACATTTTTACACATGGACTACTCTTACCTTCTCAGGTTTTGGTTGGTGTTTTTTTTTTCTTTTTTTAAATAGTTTCAGCATCATTTCTCTGGCTTTCTGCCTATCCATATCAGGAACAGCAATGTCAGAGGAGCCWGTCCAAAGCTGACTGAATTTTTGTTACTGCTGCTATGGTGGGACAGGGGCAGGAATAGACACTGGAGAGTGAGGATCCTCCCAAGGGTGGGCTGGGGCTGTGTGGGGAGGAGGCAGAAAGCTCCTGTTTCCAGCCTCAGCACCCCTCAGACAGGGCATGTGGTACCCAGCCTGGTCAGCCCTGCCTCTGAAACCACAGGTATTTTGATTGTAAAAAGGCAGAGAAGAAAGGAGAAAAATGTTCCCAGTRAGGGACTTACAGAAACATCAGAAGACCAGTTCCCAAATCATCCCAAGATCATCCCACTCTATCCACTGTTGCTGCTCAGTGGAAAAACAGTGAAAAATCATACAAAAAACTAGTCCAGAACTGCTACRTGTGAAGGCAAACAGAAATCTCAGTTTGTTTTATTACCCCATAGCTGCTTGCTGCTGCGGTGTTTTTAGTCTCTGTGACCCAAACCTCAAAGCTGCACCTGTAGGCACTGTGTCTGGATGCTTCGTCCCCGTCGCTCCTCAGGTATCCCGGCTCCATCAGCAGAGCTGCTCCGGCAGCGAAGGTCCTGGGGAGCCTGGAGAGAAATAACTRCAGCAGGTAGTGCTGCGGCTGCTTGCTGTGAGCCCCGAAGTCGCTTGGGGCCACTTTTAGCACAGTTCATGCAATTAGTGCAATTAGCAGCGTTAGTGCCATTAGCACGCACACACACACACGCTGGGGCCACGACTGAGCCGCCTGAGCTGCTGCTGCTCCCTGCCAGCTCACCCCCAGCACGGACCTGCAGCCGGGCTCCCTGCCTGGGTTGTCTTCTTTCCTTTTCCTTGTATGTGTTTTTATGTTTTATTAAACTTTAGAGTTCCTTGATGGTCCATAAGAAGCATCATCCTAGTTTCTGTCCCTTCATTCCCCCATGAGACAGAAGCAGYGATTGCTGAAAAAAAAAGAAGCCATTTGTGTTTTTCTACCCAACTATTTCCTTGCTGGTCATTTCCCTTCGGCTCCTCCAGAGTTTTCAGTAGTTCCTTCTCCTGTCCTTTTTCTGTGATAATTCAGTCTGAGAAACATCTGCACCCCATTAGGAGCAGCTTTGGGTACATAAAGCTGAATACAAAGGGTAAAAAAATGTTTGATGGCCGAGTCACGCTCTCATCCAGGAAGCAATCTGGCAATCGGCACTGGGTCCCTGGGGTATCCAAGCTGAAAAACAGGCTCGACCCTAATTTCTAGCACATCACTGAAGCTACTTACTCTGTTAAAATACTAAAGCTGCTATGAATCATACCTAGAGCATGAAGAAGCTGATGTCTTCTGTGTCACCTCGCAGTGTCAGCTTCCTTTTTAGTAAAAATCACCTGGTGAAGTGCTATCGTAGCATCACCCCACAGAGAGAGGGGCTCTGCGCCCACTTTCTGGCTGCTACAGCAGTCGGCTTCGCTTGATGTTTTCTCAAAAGCTGGAACAAGGAGATGCTGGAGATCTGACTCACTGTCAAGGGGCTTCAGGTAGATCTGATTTTGGTAAATTGGGGGCTATTTGGCAAATTACCTGTCAGAGAGCAGTGATTTGCCAGCTGTGCTTCGTGGTTGATCTCGGCCGTGTATCTGAAGTCAGCACGGTGCTTTTCAGGGACCGCAAGCTCAGCGTGGGACCGGCAGGATACATCTCCATTGGACTTGGGTCCTGAGATCCCCCTGAGCCAACCACCTCCCATGGGTGATTTTACACCCCGTCTGCCTGCCGTGATCGTTTAAGCATGCCCTTTGCAATCTTTTCTCAGGAAATTCAAAGCGACCCTCAATTTTGGTGGGCTTATTTTTTTTTTTTGTGTTCCTGCTGATGCCACGTGGCTCCTTTCTTCTCCAGATGACCAGCACRCTCCCCGAGAGCTCACCACCCCTTTCTACCAGCCCGTTTTCTCTTAAAGCATTCCTGATTTTCCTCCTCTTTCTGGGAACAAGCAGAGATAAAGGTGTTTAACGGCCATTTGAAGATTTATTTTTCCATTTGCAATCTTCTCTTTTGAGGCTGGTTTGACTATGAAGCTCCTTCCATGCCCATTGCTGTCCACAGCAGACTTGTTGCTGGCTGCTGCAGACCCTGCTGGTGGGTGAACTCAGGTGTCCTTCCCACCGTTCCCCCGGGCTGGACGTGGTTAGCCACGTTCTCCCAGACACTAGGGTATTGCCATCAATTCCTGAAGAAAACTCACAACTGTGCACGCAGCTTTTTTTTTTTTTTTTTTTTTTTACATACAACCTGTTTGTGCTTTCTCTGTGCCCACACAGTTTAACAACTTACTTTGGAAAGTCTGACTCTAAGGTTGAAGTCTTTGCAGGCTGAGGAATGTTTCAGGCACAAAGGCTGACCGTATTTTACATTTGCTGATTTCCTTAGTCTTTACATGAACGTAATTGCAAGATTCATGTTCCTCCTTTCAAGTGAGAGCACAGTCAAAGAAATCATATCCAGCCAGCCAGGGTTCAGGCATGTCTGGGAAGGGTAATAAAACATTAAAAAAATGGAAAATGTTTTTCATGTTGCCTATTGCTGCAGCTGACAGTGCATCGCTGAGAGCCGGGAGGAGATTCCTCCAACTGTAATAGCCAGGACTTAGATGGATAACTAGAAATAAATCAAGACAATCATAGACCAGAGCCAAATGGTTTGCTACAGTGTGTAGAGAGAGGATCATGGTTTGGGAAGCACAGTGATTAATTTGTTTTCATAGAGTAATTACCAATTAATCATTTGGCTAATGATGCTGTATTATGAATTAGTTATAAACAGACTTCAGCCCAATTATAAGGACTCAACTAGATCATTTAATTGAATGTTTACTCTTCCAAAAGTGCTGCACAAGACTTCTTTTTAGCAGCCGAACACATACATCTAACTGGAAAATGGCACACGTTTAAAATCACTGGCTGCTAAAGATGCTTTAAATTACACCCTGTTGTAATTAGGAGGCTCAGTGGTGTATCCATAGCTGAGCTTGACCTCTCTGACAATGCCAGTTGTTTAAGCTTGTAATCATTCTTTTACATCAGATCCTTCTTCCTGAAAATGTTGGTATTTAAGGGTTTTTTTTACTTCATCGGATGAGGGGCCCTAAAATAACATTCTTCTCTGGGCTGACACGTGACAGCATTAACAATGGGTTGAAAATAAAATTGCACATAAATGCTGTTTAGAAGAATGTCCTCAAAGTTGCTGCAGAAAATACCAGCTGTACATAGCAGACCAATACTTAGCAATTCAAGTTCCCCCTTGGGGGTACATCTGCCAGATATAAATATTAATGAAAGGGAATTGTGACAGGAAGATTAAGATTCATTAATCATTATTATTATCCAGCATCAGGTGCTAACGGGGCAGCTGCTTGGAGTGAGACGCCGTCACCTTGACCTAGCGCACACATTCGTGAGGATGCCGTAAGAAAATGAGGTCTTCAAAGGAAGCAATAAGCACACTGCTGGAAGACGAGACGTACTGAGGGAGCAAATCCAAAGCTCGGTGGCTGTGGGTGTGCGTCGGGTCCCCGGGAGGACGTGGTGGGACAGGGGAGGACCTGGGGCACGGCCTCTGGTTTAAGCAAGCGGCACCGCAGCCGCTGTCTCTGCATTGCCGGGGTGATTCCCTCTGCTTTCCCCTCTGCAGACGGGACCCGCGCTCACCCCACAYGCTGACGGTAACTCTGCTGTCTGGGGAAAATACAGTCAGAGAAACCAGGAAGAGCTGCAACTCCCATGCTCCGGTGGGATATAGAAGATTTCACAAACTTTCCCATCTGACACATTGTTCAAACACTCTGCAGCTGTCAGACCCCCATTGTTCAGGTTTATATTGTGTTGGGGTTTTTGATGTCTCAGCCATTGCAGAGCTTTCGAGTGGGAAAGAGAGCACTGCGTCCTCCGTGCTGATCCTCCTGATCCTGGCTTCCCAGCCAGGTTGGTGTCTATTTTCACAGCCCTCTGTTCAGCCAGGCAAGCTTAACTCCTTGCTCCCCACCACACTCCCTTTGCATTGCATGTGTTGCCAGTTGCCTTCAGATCTTGCTCCAACAAGAATTTCCATTTTCGCTGCTTGCATTTGATAATTTTGCTCAGTACTAGCCATCACGGAGTGTGCTTGCTCCTTGGTGCAATTGCAACAGAAGCAGTTTTGTGCCACCTCTAGTCTTTGGCATTATTTTTCTCTCAGCTAATAACATGAGAAGGTGCCCCAGTTTCCCCCCAGACTGCAGGCAATTGCCATGCAGGTTGCCGCGTCCCGAGCAATAGCTGTTGCACAAGAACACCATGCACAGGAGGTAGGTGCTCAGAAAAGCAGAAATACAGTCACTCCCCTACACAACGTATATATTTCAAACATTAGCTTGGAGGAGTCCCACAGCTCAGGTGATCCTGTTGTAAGGCTGTCCTGGGGAATTGGTTTCTCCATTCATTTTTACCAGTAGCAGAAACTAGCCCAAGGACACCAGCCTTGATAAAAGACTGCTAACTAAAATACATAGCACATGAATTTTTCCACGTGTGAGACTCTAATGACTGCTGCAGAAGTCAAAATAAAGACTACATTACTTGGCTCAGGTGCTAGCATTTCTGCCTCACCCACACCTGCAAACCCCATCAGCTTGCGTCCCTGGGAAAGGCAAAAGTGCCCCCAGCAGCCGGGGACCCTGGAGGGGGTTAATGAGAACTGGTAGCGCGGGGGTAGGGACAGATAGGTTTATGGGGGATTATGTAGGTCAGTGGGCTATTTGCTCTTTCGTCATCCGTTCCCACCTGTATCATTAACCGAGAAAGGATTACAGACAGGTCCAGCCTGCGCCTTCATCCCAGCCCAGCTTTTCTCTTTGTATTTTGGGAAACAGTTGCTCTGGGCAGGGACCTCACCTGGGTTACACACACATTCATCCTGGAGAAAATTAAGATGTAGATCTAGATAGACAGAGATATACGTCTGTGTGTCAGGATAGACTAATCAAATCTGTTCGAGGGGCCAGGGGTGACGGGGAGCGCAGCTGCTTCCCCTCCTGATGCACCAGCTTCCATGTGGATCACTGGAGCTTGCATCCCTCGCTTCTTCATTCCTTTGTATTTCCATTTATTCCTGCTGATGATTAGCACCCAGCACAGCCCTCGGGCACTACCTTCAACCTATCCCTGTTCTGCAAAACACAGTTCCTAACGTCTGATGTGGTTCCTAAATTGCATTGGCAAAACAAAGACGCCTGGATGAGACTGTCTCAGCAGGAGGGCTTTATGGTTCCCCCATCGGTGGGCTTACCCAGTGATGTGCGTGTGCTGGTATTTGCATGGGAGGTATATATTCAAGGTATTCTCTAACCACTTACCGTAAATACGGTTCTGAATGGAAGCCAGGTTGTTTCATATTAATGAATCGCTTCCATTCCTCCCTATCAYGTTGTTGGGAAGGCACCTGTTTAAGCCTCTTTGTTTAATGCTGGGTGCTGCTCCTCTGCGATAAGTGCTACTTGCCAAAAGCTTCGTTTCTAATGTAGTTCAAAGTAAAGTTATTAAGTCATATACGTCGACATAATCAGGATTTGGGAGAGGAAGGAGAGCTTAGCTAATCACGGTCCCTGGGGCAGGATGCACACTGATACAGTTAAACGTTGGTGAGCTAATTTTCTCCCTACAACAGCATTTAGTGGAATTCAGGTTTATAGAGAGGGAGCATTTCAGCCTGCTGCTCTGCACCAGACGGGGAGACCGGTGGCCCAAGCCCAGCCTTGCCAAGGCTTGTTGATTTTAGGATGTTTTGGGTCTAGAWCTTAAGGCCTGGAGTACTTTACTATAGAAGGCCTCTCGTACCTGATTTCAGAGACAAATTCCATGCCCTGTGATGTCTGTGTGAACCTTTTTACTGACTTTGAAGTAGGTTTTTCCCTAGGGGTACGCAGATTAACAAATATTGTGACTAAGTCCTTTCCCCCCCTTTCCAAATGAAATCTGACATCAGCTCTTGAGGAAGAACCTGCGTTATAAGAAATCCCCAAAGACAGTGATGGTCATCACCACTTTTGTTATTAAAGGGCATATTTTGCCGTGGTTTGTTTGGTTTGGTTTATGAATTAAGTTTGTGAATTCATGAGATTAAAAGCTTAAATGGGATCAGTGAAGACTACACAGCATGCATCAAAGTAATGGCGGATTGTTTTTCAAACTCCAGAGGACCGCTAGTATTGAAGTACTAAGGGTTTAGAGCAATAATTATGAATTTTTCAAATGGGGAGATGAAAGGAAATACATTATCAGCACACGAGGCTGAACTGAACTGTTTGTTATTTCCAGCTGACCAGGACCTCTCTTGGGGTAAAGGTACATGATGTCCTCTCTAAGGTAGCAATCTGATCTATGGGGCAGTCTGAGAAAAACCAGTTGCTGTCTGTGTACAGGATGTTAACTATGTGGAAAAGTAATAAAGCAGCGTAAGCCTTCGAGAGAAACACAGACGCTTCCAACTCTGCCTTCCATCCTTTCCTTTTTACCTCTGAGCAAGACTGTGTGGAAAATATATTAAAATCATGAGTTTTGTTCAGCTCCAATTTCCAGATGGCAACATATGATATGATATTTGCCGGCTTTTGATTAAAATTAGGCTTTTCTGATCCATAAGGATAAAGCTTGTAATATTCTCATCTCCCAAATCCTTGATTTCTGATGTTCGTTGTTCCCATAAATTGTCAAGTACAGCCAATAGAAAGCAGGTAATTTCTATCTAGTGGAAGTCAGGCAGATTTGTGGATTTGATACTACGTAGTTTAAACTATTTTAATATGCCGAATTTATGGAAAAGCTGAATTTAATATTCTCAGAACAAATCACACCTGATTTTCAGGCAGAATTCCCTCCCTCCTCTGCCCGATCCCTTGAGTTTAGATAATCCCACTATATTTTGCATGGCTTTCTTTCAACATACCCAAGACATAGGCCTTCTTCGTGCTTAAAACCAGAAGCTATTTCACACAGCCTGACTCAGTTCAACCAGAGTCTGATTCGTCTTGTTTTTCAGTGAGGAGGTGACAGAATGATATTGAGGTGCCCATGGGGATGCAGGGATGCGGGGCAGGGAAGGCAACGCCAGCTGCTCCAGTCGCGTTCCCGTTTCCAGCCAGGGCAGCTGTGTGTGGATATCGGGATGAATTTTCACCGGTTTGGCTGACCCCAGGTTTCCTGAAACAGCAGCAAGCTCTCGTCCGCTGTGGGACTCAGGCAGCTACTGCTTCGGGATGGTGCATCGCCTCATCCTGAGCAGTCCCTAGCAGAAAGAGCGGGGTCGAAGCTCCTGTCCTCTGCTGGGTCCCAGCATCCAGCCAAAAACCCTTCCCTGCCTGTCAAAAACACTTAAGTGCAGCGTGGGCAGAAACTATTATCCAAATCATCATGTACCTTACAAGGCTGCAGCCTTCCTGGTCTCAGTGTCACGCTTACCCACAGGGAAAGCTGCTCTAGCTATGGGGATGTGAAGTAGCTAAATACGATGTGTTTTGCTTCTTTGATCGCTAAGAGAAAATAGGTAACACTGGTACATTTAGCTGCAGGCTGCTCTCTGAAGACAGTTATTGGAGGCTATTGATACCAACGTGTAATCATTACAGAAGCACTCAAAGATTAACTAAACAATTGGAGTAAACACATCTGTTTCGAACAGAAAGTGTCTGCGCACATAGCAGCAATGGGAAAGAGCCGTGTTTCATCGACTTGTGTGGTGTCTCGAAGAGGTGACGTAGTTGGCAGTAAGGAGAGTATGTTGCAAGATTTCTCAATTGCAAAGAAAACACCGAGCTGACCTTTTTTTGGTCAGATCCTCGTCTGGTGTAAATCGGTCAAGATTCACCAAAGCCAAGTTGTTCCTGGATGCTCTTGCCCAGTTTCCCAGAGTCAAAACTGGTGTTTTATAGAAGCTCATAGTTGCACATATTAAAGTAATCAGGAGTATTTTCATTACTGACTGTGCAAGTGAAATGAAGACAGACATAATGGAAATGTGTTCAAAAAATTTTATTGACGAAGAATTTAATTTTTTTTTTTTTTCTTCTCCTGTGTATGACTGTTGTGCACAGTAACCAGGTCTAACAGATGCCATTAATACAATGGAAGGATTGTAGTGGAGGGGAGAGGAAATGTATTTCCCAATCCCTACTGGAAATTATGTCTCTGCTTAATTCCTCCAAGCAGCTTAGATTTAAATAATTCTTATTTTTTCCCATTGGCCATTTCCCATAGCTGCACATCCCTCAAGTGAGCATCTAGCCTTTGGGATTAGCCACAGAAAAACACAGTWCTCTTCCTCACCCTCCTCCTTCAGGATGTTTTCCAAGCAAGTTTATCTGGATTCCCCCAAATCAGATATTTCCCTCTCTGCTGCTTTCTGCTGTCATTACGCACTCCGGGTTATCACTTGTTGTTTTGTTTGAGGGGAGGAGCATTTTTAATCCATATTCATGCAGATTTTCATGTTGTAGTTTTCAAGAGCTTCTCATTCACGCCTGCTCAGGCTTTTGCTGACAAAGACAAACCTCCTGCTTTGTTCTCAGCACACCAAGCAGCTGGCACCGAGTCTCCAAATACCTGTTTCTCGCCCTTGTCCTCCCTCTTTGTTCTCCAAACCTTCTATCCCAGTGAAGAAGCTGTCACCTAGAGCTGGACCAGTACAGAGCTCTCCCTCTGTCCTGGAGTAAGGAAAGTACCCACTGGGGGGAAAGGGCTGATTCAGACCTGGCAGCCCGCTGGGGAAGGAGGTGGTTGACGGGCAGTGTTCGGAGGTGCTGTCTCTTAGGAGTTGGCGGGCTGTCRGCTCCCCATCGGTCATAGAAGAAAGTGCCCTCTTGTCCGACTCCAAACTTGGTGGGATGGTCTGAAAGAAACATGTACAGGACCAAAAGCTAAGGTCTCAAATGCATGAAAAAGCAGGGATGACACGTTGGAAACCGCGCTGCCTTTGGGGACACAGCAGTCCCCCGCAGCAATGGGACAGATCTTATCCAGAGCCAACAGTGTCCCCACACAGCAGGAGTCCAGGGTCCACAGGGTTGTCTCAAGGGACACGGACCTTGCCAGGGCTGTCTCAGGTATCTCCTCCTTGCAGATAGCTCTACTCCTGCATCACGTTTTCAGGGCACAATTCATTATTGTGTTCCTAAGGGCCAATTTTGGGGAACAGTATGATGTGAGATGTGCCCACCTCTCTTCCTCCCTTCTTACCCCGTTCAGAAACATTAAAGGTGAGTTTCACCTCACCTAATTTAACCCGATTTAACCACGTAGACTTTGAAACAGTTTGTACAGGGTGACAAGCACTCTTAAGAGGCGGCTGATGTGACAGAGGGAGCCGAGGTGCCTCGCTCAGACAGGGGGGATGTCCCCACCGCACAGACCTAAAGGCAGCTGCAAGGGCTCCCACTCTCGCCTTTGGCTTATTTTGTTTGGGTTTTTCCCCAGTTATGTTTCTTCCTGCCCTGAAAATATTTATTCATGCAAAGGCATTGCCTGCACAAATTCTGCTTTTCTTTGTGCGTGACCTCGACTAAAGGAAAGTGCAATAGCCATACTCAGGCAAAGCACGTCTCCACATCTGATTCAACTACAACACTGGTGCCATTGGAAAGGACGGTGAGGCCCCGGGGCAAGCAGGAGGCACCGGGGTTGGTGGGGTCGGTGCTCCCACTCGTGGCAGACGGAGCATTCCCTGACTCTGTGCAATCTCGG
Source organism: Phoebastria nigripes (assembly GCA_035582835.1). NCBI lineage: Eukaryota > Metazoa > Chordata > Aves > Procellariiformes > Diomedeidae > Phoebastria > Phoebastria nigripes. The sequence continues at coordinate 2,822,882 of JAYKAV010001887.1, forward strand.
GGAGCAATTTAGCAATTACCCTTGCAGCTTACTTTCTCCGCATCTCCAACATCCTCTGCACATCCACCTTCGCTTTCATCTTTCCCATCGTTATCAGGCTTTTCTTCCTCTGTATTTAATCCATATGCGAGTGGCTGGCCAAGAAGCTCTTCATTTGTTCTGTAATATGGAAAATATCCTGTGGAAACGGCTGAATAACTCACTTTCTCATCCTGCTTAGTGTTAACCTTGCCATCATTGAAGCTTTCTTCTGTTTCTGTGCTGATGTGCGATGCAGCAAAGGAAGATGGGCTGATAAAGGCGTAAGATGTTCTGTAGTAGGGCAGGTACGCAAGAGCAAACACCGGGTAATCTGGGACTGACTGGTCATTGCAAAGTGAGAGTTTGGTATTCAAGTCTTCAGGACTGTCCCTGGTCAGCAGGACGTGCTCCAAGTCTCCTGGGCTGGATGGTGGGGGAGTGGTTTCATCCCTTGTCTCCAGATCTCCTGGAAGCTCCTGAAAGAAATTTGTATTTGGTCAAATATAACAAAATTATGCTATCAATGGGCAAGAGCCATTAGCAAAACCAATCACCAATGTTAATCAGTTCTGCTATCAACCCAGGGCATGGCACATCGGCCACTGCAAAGAGATAATGAGGCCAGTCAGAAGATTGAGGATTGTAAGGATTTGGCTGATTATCTTTCAGCTCTTTCCTTTTGAGTCTTGAAATGGTTTCTCATATAGGGTTTTCAATTAAATTTAAATAGCAAGTTAGCTCCTATACTCTCAAGCAGTCTTTAGTAGTTCACACAGGAAAAATATGAAATTTCCTGTTTTCCCTGTGTTGACGAAGAGCAGCAATAACCAGGCTTCAGAAATAAAAACCCCTGCTACCTGGTTTTTTACAGACTACTGTTTGGCACTGGATGAAACCATGGCCCGCAGAGACGGTGTTTGTACCTGATTTGAGGTTAAACTTACATCTGATTTCATGAGCTGCCTTGGCAGACTCCAAGCCAGCGAAATGGGATTCCCATAGGCTTGGGCTATTTAGGATGATTTATGGCCTCCTGAAAATCTTGGTAGATCAGCGGTGCTTGTGAGCATTCTGGAAATGGAAGAACATTAAGATTTGGGTAAAGCCTGAAAAAAAMCCCTGTACAGCCCTCTTCTCCTCCAGATATTTTCTTTTTGAATTTTCCATACAACCAAAACTGGCATATGCAATTCAAGGCTTTGAAAGAGTTTGGACTTGATGTTTCAATTCAACTCCAGTTTTATCTCTCTTTATTTGAAAAGCCTATTTATCAGATCACCGCTATTGTAAGACACTATTTCATTGAGAAAAAGGTAAAAGTTCATCTTACTGTTATAGATGAGCACACACAAATATTTTGCTACTAGAAAAATTGTCTACCCCTTAGCTGTTTGCTGCTCTGGTGCTGTTAATTCCCCATCCACATTGACTTTCTTCCGCTTTTTTCTTATCAAATGATCTGTCTCTCAGGTTTTTTGTATTTTAAGGATATCTTAGAAATATCTCATTCAAATTGGCCTGAATCTATATATTTGGGTAATATAACTGCAACCCATCTGTTCACAAGAGTGAGAGAAAGGATATTTTTCTAATTACCAGGTACCCAAGAAGCACCCAAGAAGGGAAAGCCAGTGGGGAGAGCATCATCCCGCGTCCGCCTGGCTGCCTTGGTGACGGGGTTCCAAGGCAGCATCACAAATGGGGGGACACCCCCCCACACTCCCCCTACCCCCCCCCCAGCTCCCTGCTGGCAGAACCGTCCCCTTCCTCCTCCCCAGTAGAGTCTTGTGGACATCCTGGTTTTACTGGGATGCTCACAGGTGGCCTGGCTTCCTTCTAAAGAAGCATCAGTTGCTTTTACCCCTGTCGGGGAGATAACGAACTACTGAGATAAGCCCTAATAAAGCAACTGGTCCCAGTTGGGGTGATGGTCCTGGCTGGGGTGTTTCAGCAAAGCCCGGAGAGGAAGGGTTCCTCCACCTTATTCTTCACTGGTGCAGGAGAGCTTGTTTGATGGACTCCCAACCAAGCAACCAGCAGCCCAAGTGACACATTCTAAAGGACAAATTTCAACAGAAATAGCATCAGATTAATGCAATTTTTCATTTTCATCCTAATCGCTGCAAAGACGGTGGTAAGTATAAATTTCATTTTACCGTGACAGAATAATGTGTCTCTCTCTGGTTTATAAATGTAGAAGAAAGCACGGGAATGCCTCAGTTGTGCCTTTTAAGGCATTTTCAAAGCCATGTATTTCCATACTTTAAAAAAGAATATATCCTGTAAATATATAGAAATGGACAAAGACTTCCTGATATTTCACATTGTAATAGTTATCATCTATTTTCCTCCATTCAGGTTTAAAATATTTTCTGCTAAATGACAGATGATTTTTCTTATTACTGCATCAACATGTATGTATTTCAGTGTTTAACTGGCAAGTGTAAGAGAGTGGAGCAGCTCCTCTGACAATACATTAAAAACGCTCATAAATACCTGGGTAACAGAGAAATTCAGAATAAGATTCATTCCCGCGTAGTATTTGATCTATTTACTGAAATTCCAGAGCTCTAAGCACAGGAATGATTTTGAATGGACTATATTATTATTCATCCCATTTATTATCCTGGTTGCTGCCTGCAGTAAAAAGTGGTTTATTATAATGTGATTTCTCAACTGCATCAGTATGATATACTGGCAGCTAATGAAGCATTCAGGCACCCAAAACCCCAGCTTCATTGAAATTCATTACCACAAAGATTCTGCCAGAACTAATTGCTGTCAAGGCTGCTTATGCATATGTCTTAGTTTCATTTCACAAAATGACAGAGCTAATGCTGGTGCAAACCAATGTAAAAAAACCCTCCAGCCTGCAACACAGCCCAGCACATTGCAGGGGGTTTCTCCAGTGAGCTGACACTCCTGCAGGGCCAAGAATAGTCTGAGGATTTGGATACTTTTTTCTAAAATTGAAAGATGGCATTTATGTGCAGAGGAGATAATGATTGAGTATGGGAGGGTCTTAAGGAAAAGATGGGGAGGTCTCCGCTGCCTCCAGCGCACCCCGAATCACCGGGCTTTGGGAAAGGCATGGCATTTGGGCCAGAGAAGGAGTCAAAGACCTGGGATTTGAAGATAGGACAAGGCAGGGGCGAGCACCAGCCCRTGGCTGCTGAGGTGTCCCGGCCCCCCAGCACCCCCGCGTGCTGAGCTCCCACCTCCAGCTCCCGCTGCCCTCGCAGCCTCCCCCGGCCAAGGCGCAGATCCTCCCTGTGCCCCCAAATTCATACCCACACCCAGAAGACCAGACCCTCTTTCCAAGCTGCGAATGCTCTTTTGCAAACCRAGTGTTGCTTTAAAGACGCTTTTGCGGCAAAAAGCGATAAACGCAATTTGCTGGGAAGGAAGGGAGAGGAATTTGCGAGCGCAGACGAAGTTTGTGAACCCTGGGACTGCTTGAGCAGATTTGCTGAACAACTCCATTTACATGATGTTTGCGCATTCCTGCTTCAGAAGTCAGCCTACGCAGATCGCTCCAGATACGCCTTGCCAAAATACTTGGGACTGATCCAAGGGAATGATCTTGACTGTTGCAGGTGGGTTATGGACCCCCCGAGAGGTGCCGGAGGTGTCAGGGAGTTCACTAATTACAGCTCATTATGGCTTGTAGGGGAAGGATGCTCTCAGCACGGCGAGTCAGGGTGCTTTAGCAGGACACCTTTTCAGACACCTCCTGATGCGGGCAAGGTGAACAGGGGTATGGGTTTTTCATTTTAACCTTCTGGAGTTGTATTTTGCTGCTGAGATCGGTGGGAGCAAAGCTGCCCTTTCATGGAGCCTTTCAGCGTTTTCCGTAATGATTTCCCTGCAACTTCAGACCTCTGTGACTTGGCCAGTTAGTTTCAACAAAGACAACTTTTATTATCTTACTGAAAAGTCTGGATGTGCTGGTATGTTGTGCTTGCTACATACACATTTTCAAGCATTAGTCATGCCATAACATCTGCTTTTTATTGGTAATTACACTATCCCCATTTTAATAAGAGGTAATTCTTAAATTTCTCATAAAATATATATGACTCCAGGGAAAGAAGGTGAAAGGTTTTGCAAGCCTCTCACAGCCACAAGACCAAAATGAGTGGAAATAAATCCTTTCTGAGCACAACTTGTCCAGCCACTCACGACAGCGCGTCCAGGGATGCCTGTGCGACTCGCCGTCCCTATTTCTCCTAATTGTTCATGCTCTGCAGAACAGACCTGCAAAGTCTGTGCGCCACGGCCCTTCTGGGTGCTATTAATGTGCTCAAAAATGGGGACCTGGTCCTAAAGTTGCACGTACATGGATACCCCCTCCTGGGTGTAACTCGACTGGAATTAGTGTGAAGGGGGTTCTGCGAGATCAGGTCCGAACTGGGGAACAGTAAAAGTTTGTGGGCTGTTTCCAAGTGTTTTAGATGCTTTAGAATTTCAAATAGGTGTCTAGATTAATGGACCGTAACTTGTTTGCGTTCATATTTATTGTAGACTCGGTATAAACCGAGTTGAAATAGTGTGCCTGAAAAATGAGCAACATCTGAAGTGGAAGACCAATATCCAGATAAAGCATCGAGAAGAAAATCTTTTGGGGCTCCATTAAAAGCTTCCAGTTTCTTATTTCTCACTGTCTCTCTGTAGGTAAGTGCTGCTGCGCTGCTTTGGCCATGCGAGAGTTGGGCTCTGTGATTCCATAGCCTGTTTCCAGGGATTTTTCTAGCAATTCTGGACAAGGCAGTGACAAATGACACTTTTGCAAGGTCATCCCTAAATCTTTGAAAACCAGGGAGCTTTTTCAGTGGCTCCTGCCATTCACTGAATGCCAGCAGCCAAGCCCATATGGAGCATTGTGTGCTGAGCTCATTGTTGATGCAAATGCACACAACTAGTTTTGATTAAGAACAAAATGCAGAATTGACTCAAACTGCTTTTTTTGTTTGAAAAGCTTCAAGCCTCTCATTATCATCAGGGTTTCTTTCAGGGCAGGAAATTGGAATTTCCATAAAATAATGCTGAAAGACACAGGGTGAAGTCAAAGAACATTAACGTTCCTAGCAAATGGAAGGATAAACATGCAAAACAAATTTGGGGACACTCAGCTAAACATTTGGGGGCATGTTATGGCATGTGGATTGTTTCAGTTATTCAATATATATTAAGCAGCCGCATACACAAATGGTAAAAGGACAAAGCAGTGGGTTTAAGAGAGGCCTTTTCCCTTTGCACAGTAACTCATAGCTATCCAGAATGTGATTATTGCATTGAATAGCCAAGGAGGGTTTGCATTGTAGCGTGCCCGGATTGCATGGTTTTCATGTGAACAAGGAGCTCGTTCCAGTGCAGAAGAAGGTCCCACGGCAGCGTTTGTAGCCCTGAGGTCACTGAGGGGGGATCAAAAAGACTTTGTGTAACCTCAGGGCTGCTCTGCTGTGTTTGGAAACGCTGGTGCTTGGAGGGACTCGCCGGCCGCTGAGCACAGCCAGCATGCAGGTGGTCCAGTGCCGTTTCCCATCCTCGGGATGTCCTGGCTGACTGGAAAATCCTTGTGCCAAGGGAAACTGGAAAGTGGCAACCACATTCTTTGCTCTTTCAACACCCGGATGAATCTGGCTAGAGAGTCTCTTCCTTTTTATGGGGGTTTAATCATAGCCAGGGCTGGCAGTGTTCCTTACAAATAAGGGTGTTTGGTATTTCCCGGTGCAAGACCAGGCTACTCTGTGTATGATACTGCAGGGCGGTTTTGTGTTTTCTGGGAGGAGGGAAATAAAAGGAAGGACATTTTTGCCAAGGATGACATTAAAAAGCTATCTTGCAAAGGCAAGCTCTCCAAAATTAGAAAACTGGGGAATTGAAGTTGCTTTGTCCCTATTTCTCTGCACGCCTCATCGTGCAGATTTCAGTAACAAAACCAGCTCCTGTTTCCTTGTGTTGTCTGCCTGCCTTCCCAGGTCTGCAGCAAGCTGTGGCACTCGGGGTTCACATTCATTCGATGTGGCTGGAGAGAAGGAGAACTGTTTTCAAGGCACTGTTTTGCAGAGTGTAGACTACCTGTGGGCAGGTGAGGGTCTGGCACGCGGGTGACCATTGCTTTACTCGGCTCCCAGGTGACATTACTGGGAAAGAAATTGTCTTTGAGACACATACTTACAAATGTGGCTGTGGTTTCCAGAACTACCTTATAAACAAACAAACAAACAAACAATCTTAAAATCTATTAAAAACCTAAAAGCAATTAATGTGAGGGAGATGAACTGTGAAACCATCGTCCTAAACAACACAGGAGTTACTCCTTTCCTTCGGGCTGATGATTCGAACAGCAGCTCCCAGCCCCTCGAGCTGTGGATTCCCGGAGTATCCGCGGCAGTCAGAGAAAGTAGAATAATCCTAGCGAAATGGGAATTTTCCTATGGGGAATAATCCCACCATTTGGGAGTTGGTGGTGTGGTGTTGGGGAAGCCTTGCAGAGGAAAGAGGAAAGAACACGACAGGAAAAAAATAGAACAGTTTTCACGGTGAATTGGAAAAAACTTGTGGTGGATTGGAAAAATACTGGAAAATATATTTTCTTTTTGTTGTTCCACCTCAAATGAGATATCACCGTATCTGTGCAGGACAAGCCAAAATGGGGGAAAAGTGTTACAGCTGGCAACATCTAGGAACCAGAAGAAGCCTAAAGCAGAGAGCAGAAAGGGAGGATGTGTCAGGGGTTGGCACCATAAGGTTTTCTTAAAACAAATCTATCTCTGCCTTCACACTGGTAGGTGGCAGCGGAAAGAGAACTCATTGTGTGTTTAAAAAACAGGTCATCGTCAAGAAACATCACGGAAACCTTGAGTAGACATGAGCAAACAGCCCGGGGGGAGTCATTTGTCTTTGCTGTCAAGAGGAAAATTAAGACTCCAGGGGACACAGAGGCTRGGTTTGATGGATGCTTGCAGCAGAAGGCAAGTGGGTCAGCATTCCTGTCTGCCACAAAATGGGGTTCTTTCCCTGGAGAAAAGTGACTGTAACAAGCATACACCTGTGGGGAGGAGAGAGGGGATGGGAAGATAAATGGTGGAAAGTCCCTAAAATTGTAAGTGTCTCTTCTTGTTTGGTATTGACAGGAATAACCTCTCTCTAGAAAGGCGAACTGGATCACCATGAGCTGGGGGCTGGTTATTGCTGCGTGAGCATATTTGTGGGCAGAGCATGGTTAGTGGCTATACCTGCATTAGCTTTAGCCAGCAGATCTGAGAAGCGGGTGTCCATACTAGATGTTTTCAGGGGGGAATTGGTCCCAGTACTGAGTGACCATTAGTGGCCCATGCATTTAGGTGAGCTGGAGCACATCATCTGGTCTCGTGTCCTCCAAAAGCCATCCAGTTCACGTCCTGCAGCACCACTCCATGGGGCAAACCGAATTGCCCTAAGTGGAAATGATTGGGATATTTGCTTCAAAATTCCTGATCCTCATGACAACCCTTATGTAGATACACCTGGATATAGTACCTATTGGTTAGGAGAACATTCCTGCGATGGACGACGCTATGCAGCTCTGCAACCCCAAACCATACTGTGTGAGACCCAGCCCTGAAAAGGAAGAGAAAATGCAATTTTTGTTACAGTCAAAATCCAAGAAAATATTGCCCCTTGTATATCCTTAGAGCTCTTCTAGATCAAGTGCCTTGTCATCCTCTTAAAACACACACACACACACACAAGATATCTGCTGATTAATAGCCTGGATCCATTTTAGTGGACAGACACACCCCAGTCAGCTGTGCAATGTATATTTCTACTTGAAAACAAAATTTGACTCCTATAAGCAACCTATTTCAGTCAGGGAGGGTATGGCGAGTCATGCCACTAGTTTTAGTGATTTTTTTACTGTTTTCTAATTAGATTTACTTCAGCCATAAAACACAGAATCTGGTGCTTAATGTTCAGCAGATTTCAGCTGAGCGATCTGTGGTCCTGGGTTACTAATATTAAAAAAATAAGGAAAAAAAACCTTTTCTGATAATATTTCAGTATTGATAACTGCCAATGCTGGAAAAAAGCTGCAGACAGGCTCCAAATCTTGAGGTTATCTTAAATACTATTTCAACTTTTTAATTAAATTAGAGTTTCTTCATCTACTTTTTCAGTTTAGGCATTGAGGATGTACTGAAGTCTTTAAACTTGTTTTTCCTGCAGTTCTCACATAATCACGGGCTGCAGGAGGGGGGAAAGCACCACGTATAATGAGACATACTAGGAAGCTGCAGAATTTGGCAAGCACAGTGATCTCTAAAGAGACTCGAGGTGTTTATAGACATTTCAGCCACGATAGATCTTAAGGACTAGGCTTGAAATTCTCAGCATCTGCAGCTGTTTCTGAGCAGGTAGAGAAGAAAAGGTACTGGTGACACAGGGGTAGAATTGCCTGGACCCTGAGAGCAGTCCCTGCACGCAGCAGTCACCTCCATCAGTTAGACCCCAGGAAGGGATGAGCCCCTGCTTGGCAGCAAACCTCCTCATTGTAGTGTCCTCTTAGAAACACATTAAATTTCCATTGTATCCTGTGACATCCAGCCCTGAAAGGGGAGGAAGAAAGGAAAATGCTCTTTGGGTTGCCAGCCCCAGCGCCACCTCCATGTACACATGGCAGCTTGATGGTAGAGTTAACCATTCAATTTATTTTAGGGAATATACTCTTCATTTGGCATCTGTGACTATTTCCTATCAGGGAACGATTCATGGGTGCAGCAGCTCTCTAGCTTTGCATTCGCTCAAGCTTCAGCTCGTTTGCCTCTGGCAAACGTTCGATGGTGCAGCTGGAAAGCAGGTCCACGACTGCCCTTGGTGCGGTCTGAGATGATAGTTTCACGCTGTGGGTTTTTAACACGGGTGTCCGATCCATAGTCGCTATTTACTGCAGCAGCAGCTGCAGGCAGCTGTGCTCCTCCAAAAACCAGGTGAAAAGAAGGTCTTGCCCTTTGGTACTGGTCCTTCTGTGACTGCCCCGGTCCCCAGCGTGAGGCTGTGCCTCCCCGCAGAGCAGGCTCAGCCAGAGGAGCGAGGGAGGCCAGTCCCGGCAGGACGGGCAAGCGGAGGGAGGTGGATGCAGTGTGTCCAGGAAGCACATTCCCGGGACATGACGGCACATCCCGGGGGCTGCACTTGTGCTGGGAAGGAAGGACTGGGCTTGCTTTCAGGCTCCCCTTCTCACTCGGGAGCAGGACTCCGAACACATTTTCTAAAGCCACTTCTGTGTTTTTTCCAAATTCCCTCTTCAATACTTCCACTATGATTCTGAAGGAAAAATAATCCGTAAGCAAGGGTTAGCCTGCAAACTGCTGAGAGCTCGGGGCATGGCCAGGATCCCCACCTGCCTCACTCCCTCCATGTGTGTGTGCCCACATCTCCCCACATTGGGGGAAAACCTCTATGGAGAAGGGACATTTCGTCCCATGGCAGCTAACACGGGGTCCCCAGTGAGCCACGGCATTCCCGGACACCAGGCTAACACATTAAATAAAACTCCAGTAACCTGTAAGGAGGATGTGCCCAGCCGCAGCCTCGCCGCAGTCCCAGCCTGCATGAGATGGAAAGGAGAGGATGTGGATCAGCAGGACACCCGCCGGGCTACGTCCTCACCTCCTCGGCAGGTTCGTGGTCACTATTGCAAAGAGGACAGATACAGCAGGACCTGAATATCCAGCCTCATTTTAGCTGGATATGCTCTGTCCAAAGTTGTGCTCACTTTTGCCCAAAGAGGTGCTTTAAGGGAAGGAATTGAGTTCACCCACACAACGCTCAGGTGAAATTTGAATTCACTTTCCATGGTCTTCTTGCACTAGAAACCTGATTTCAATATTCACACTTACACGATCCAGGTCTAAGAAAATCTGCCATTTGCTCTTCTCCACCAAGCTGTATTGGGCAGCACAAGCAAACTCTTGAAAATTATGAAAATGAGATTAATTATTTTTAAGTCACAGATACATCTGAATATATATTAAAAGCAAATGACAAATGTTGGAGGGAGCCAAGGCAGAGCATGATCACGCCAGAACGGAGATTTGGAAATATACCTTCTAAATCAATGCAGGCTCCCCTGTGATGACGGGCTTGCAAGCTTGCAGCAGAGCTCTGAGTCTGGAATTTGCTCCGAGGGAGCTGTGGTTGAGTTTCTTTTTGTCACTGTTGTTTTGCAATGCCATAATAAGTGTTGGTGAATTTGCAAATCATAAAAGCAGGGACCATGGGTGGGTGCTTTCATCCAAGGGCTAGAACAAACACTTTTGGTGTCAGCCCATTCCAGAGAGATTTTCAGTGTTATAAATTTAAAAAAAAAAAAAAATTTTAGAAAAAGCTAAACAAGCAACAGCTGTTCGGAACCGGGCCCTAAACCCAAAGTATATAAATGGTGTTCAGACAAATGCTTAGAGACAGTGACAAGAAAATGCTCAGTGCAAGAGCTGCAGGGTGATTTCTAGCTACTCTGCTCACAGGACGCTGATTTTTGTCCAGCCACAAGAAATTAGCCATTCTCAGTGATGAGAGACGTTTTGATTACGCAGCCGCTGCTGCATCTACCTGGTGGGTTGGACCGGTCGGAGCCCCCGGTGACGACGGGTGGCAGCTTCGGGACGTGTCCCCGGTGACTGCACAGGGATGTGGCCCAGCCTTGCACAGCTGATTAGGAAACATTTAAAACAGCTGAATTAGGAAGCTGTCCGTAGAAATTTTAATGTTGGGGATAACAACCCAGAGATAATAAGAGAATAAGCATCAAAAGAAAACAGCAATACTGGACAGCCACGGACAGCCTCCTATCAGGGGACCGTAGACCTACATACTCTCCAAGTTGAATTATGAGTATTAGTTTGTTTGGAAAGGTATTTGCCCTTTGGACAGCCATATTTGTGTTTTGAGCTTCAGAAACATAAATTACAGTCATTTAAACCCCAGGCTTACATTTTACTTCAATGACGTAAATGAGTTCCCAACTTTCAAAGGCCAGCTGTCCCTTACAGCAAGAGGTAGCAATTATATAAAATTCTTTTATTGCATGGAGGTATTTTCAGTCCTTTAAGTTTATGTGCCCCAGGTGAAGCAATATAAACAAACTATGGCTGTCACAATTGTGTTAATAATGGAAACTGCATTTGGGAAGTTTTAGGGATAAAACCTATAACTTTATACTGCTGAGGTGTCAAACCTTTCCAATGTAAAACGGAAGTGCAGCTGTGTAAGGTGCCGAGAAAGGTTTCTGAAAACCCAACATTCACAGACTCTGTAGGTATATAAAGGCAGTTGCTTCCAAGCTACAGCCGTTAATAAGAACTGCTTGGAAAAATAAGGTTAAAAATACATTTAAATGGCTCTGGGTTTTTGGTAAACTTCAGATACACAGAGTTAAATCCACCCCTAATCCAGCCTCACTGAAATCCATATTTTACAGATGTGCATGTGGTCATGGCTGATGGCAGCAATGAAATGCTGAGGCGCAGTATGAGCATGGACACGGCAGACAGTCCGGCCCGGCTCTCTGCTCAGGGAATTGCTCCATCAGCCCCAGTGCTGGAGTTTTCCATTGTGGATTCCTAATCCCTTGGCTTAAACTTCAAAAACAGACCAGGCAAAGCAATTTATTGCAACAGCGCAGGTAGTTGGGTTTGGTTTTTTTTCCCCAACCCCAGTAGATGAATAGAGAAATGTTTAAAGGTTCAAAGCCAACAAAAACCACATCAAAAAGTACCAGTGTGCCTATGGGTGACTCTAATTTGCTGCCCTGTCCACCCCAAGAGCAGAGCATGGTGCAGCAGCCGAAAGCACACCGTGTTCCCAGCTGTGCATGCACCTGGAGCTGAGCTTATTCTGCTTTCCAGTTTCTCATTCGGTTTTGTACAACAGTGACATACTGAGCTACATGGAAGACATTAATTCTGCTCCATGGCAATTTTCAGAACCAGTTTTCGTTCTGCATTCAGAAATACTACCTTCCTTTCACCCTTATTCAGGCAGAGTGTGGAAAAATTGGCCCTCCTAAATCCGTGGCAATGATGTAACCACCGCGCCAGAGAGCGCAGGCAACCTGCCTGCTCCAAGGAGCCACGCATCACAGCGTGCGCACAGCTGAGCCAGCAACGCGGGTCGCTTGCTTTGGCAAACCGGGGGTCGGAGATGGTGCAGGAATGGTTCTCAGTCAGGAATTCACCATAGCTCCTCCACCCTGCCGTGGGATGGAGCAGAGCTTGCAAGCCCTGGTCCCAAAGGAGAGGTATGAAACCTCCTGGTGAAAGCACTTTGAAACCAATAGCCTTTCAGTGCTACAGCTGCAGTGTTGACAGGTGTATTCATGAAAGGCCTTTTGCAACCGGCAAAATGCAACATTTTTTTTTTTTTTCCTAGGAAGAGCGAGAAAAAAACCCGCATTTAGTCATCTGGTTTGATTTAGGACCTTAGAAAGTCCAAAGGCATTCACATCCGGAGAACTGAGTTCACATTGGGATGGGCGTCCAAGCTCTTCTCTCCTGCTAACCTCCCTACGCTTTCGGCTGTCACCTGGAGACATAGCTATTTTTTAACATAACTTTTTCTGACCTCATCCCATGAAAAAGTCAGGGCATTTACTATAAGGCAGGCTTCCAGCAAGGCAAGGCAAAGGTTTGAAGGCAAAGAAGGGAAGGTTTGGATGCAGTTCACGTCTCTTGCTTGGTGAACTGACAAGGGGGAGAATCGAACTTCAAAGGCTTCCATTGCACAGCTGATGACATTTAGGAAGAAAAGGAAAACTGTTGCTTTTTTAGGAGATTTACAAATGCCATCCATGTCCATGGGTGTAATTTTCCATTAGGAAAAAGAATTTCAGAAGCAACATATGGACCATGCAGTAAAGAAGTTACCATAGCAACCAGCCTCCTAAAAATCCCTATATATGTATACAGAAATCAAATGCATGTAATAATTATGGCTGCATGTCTAAGTCATTTATAAGTCCCATCTTCCTACCATTTTTTTTTGTCTATTAAAAGTCTAATTCATGCTTCAAACATCAGCTTACTGTGCTGCCTCTCGAACCTGCACACATTTTGCAATTACTTTTGAAAGTCAAAAGTATCATGACTGACAGTCACTGACAAGTGAAATCTAATTTGGCTAATTCAAAATATATGCTATAAGCATAAAAGAATGGTTATGGGACCAGAATGAATTAAGCTCTGGGAATATAGCTGAGATGACATTTAGGTTCAGAAAATGTTAGCTGTTAAAAATAAACAGATGAAGGGGTGTGAACATCAGAAAAGTATTTCAAAAGCAGGGCGTTCTACCAGGGCAGAAGGGAGTTTGGGGGGTTACAGCCCTCCCTCCCCTCTGCACTGTGGTCCCTGTGCGGGGACAGACGGGGTCATGGATTGTCCACTCCCCCCAGCCCCAGTGCTCCCATCACGGCAGGCTCAGGGACACGCACTTCTCCTGTTCTACTTTTTTGCAGTCTCTGAAGGTATCTTAAAAGATTTTGTGGCTTGGCACAGCGTGTTCCCATATTTCTCTGTGCTCTGGCATTAGGAACCAGAGATCTTCCTTGTCATCTGCTGGACACTCTGGAAATTTAGCAAAGATGGATTTCCTAGATGGACGTCTAGGGAAACAAAACCTCTGCTGTTGAGAGGAGATGGGGATATGGAGTCAGTGCCAAGAGAAGACCTCCTCCTGATGCAACTGATTGTGGGATGGGAGGCCATCAGGTGCGTTGACGTTGTCTTCCAGATCCTGCTTCAAAAGATGCTGTGAGGAGACGTTTCACCCTTGCCCCTGGGGCACCATCGCGTCGTCTTGGCTGGCTAGAGTGGGGAGCATTAATAATTAACTAAATGTAAATTTTACAGACAGATGTCACGGTCTTCAAGCTGACAATCCTGAATGTTGAGGTCAGTTACAGCACCCAGAAGCCCCAAGAGGGGTTCAGGTCCCATTTTGATAGATCTTCAGCCAGGAAATGAATCAATTAAATGCATAACAAATGAACAGACTCTCCCTATCTAGCAGTGTTCAGAAAGACTCTCAGTGAGCTTCAACGCATGCTCTAACCAAGCAGCGTTAAGCTTAGTCTGTTAAAACCATTTTTTCATCACACCTGGTCTTGTTACTGCAGGTGGGAGTCGTCTCTGTGTGTGCTGTGCCAAAATCTGCACTCCTGTTTGTTGGATGCTGCATCCCTGGTGTACAACCAAGGTTCCTGCCATCACAGGAGCAGTCCGAGGAAGACATTCACTTCCTTTTCAAAACAAACAATTGGAAATGTTGAGTACCTGCTCATCGCTGGGACATTTCACAGTCCCTCCTCCCCGCAACTCCTGTTCCCCTTCCTGCTCCGAGCATCGGCTGCTGCAGATTCCGTGCAAAAGGAGCTGAAATGCAGCCTTTGACAGGTTTTGTGCTTGTTGCCTCCATTTGCATCCTTTCAAAGCACTTCCAACTGCTCATTCTTTCACCCTTTCAAAGTGAGTTGAGAGTTGGTGAGAAGGCTGGGAAGGATGAGGTCCTGCAAACGTCACTTCTGAAGGAATGCATCGCTGATGCTCTTAAATGGACATTTATCCTGCACTGAACACTGACAGAAAGTTAATAAGATCRCATTTCTAAGCTCCTCGAGCACTTGTTCTTGATGAGAGTTATTTCCATTGCAAGCTTTAGCSCTCTCCCTCTGGCTAATTTGCAGCAAAATTGCTCCAGAAAAGACTGAACCATGATTCTTCTTACGTGAGCAAAGATGTATTTGTTCTCCCTGAGTAGAAACCAGTGCTGTTAGAGAGCCAGAAGAACACCTTGGCTGAAGTTAAATCCTTTCTTTAGTGTGAATGGATATAAAACTAGCTTTTGCTCAAACATCATTTCACTCTTCTGTTGCACAGACATTTGATTCCATCTTGCTCAAGCAGAAAATAAAAGGCATCTTCGGACCTGAAAGACGTTACCTGTTTCCTGCAACGTCTCGTGGGACTGTAACACTTCCCTTCTGCCTKCAAGGGGGACCAGGGGTTTTCTGCCCAGATGAAAACTCACTGGTTTTGCTTGTTTTGTTCTTCTGCTTAGGCAACAAGGGAGGTCCTCCTAAGCAATGAGGGTACAAAGTCCAGGTCACATCTGGACTGGACTGGATCACCCTGCGCCTCGTCTGCTGGGGAGGAGGTTTCAGTACATTATGCCCAATGTGACATGCTGAGACTTACAGCTCCTGCCTGGGGGGGAAATGAGAAAGAGTCCCAAAGCTTGGTGGTTACGGGAAGGTTTTCCACCTTGCTGCTTTGCTTGGTGACCACCACTGGCAGCCCTGGTGTCACCCGCCTCAGCTCCCAGCCTCGCAGGGGTCGTCCTCCCAAGGCATGTGGTAGAGCAAGGCACTGTCCGCAGGGATGAAAACAGCTTGTTGCAACATTTTTTCTAGCTCACATTAAGTCATAAATGGCAAAACAGATGGCTTTTAGGAAACATGGGCCCATGTTTGCATGCCATGGGAAGGCCACACTTGTCACTCGCAGAGGGATTACGGTTCCACCCTCATCCCATAGAGAATGTGTGGTTTTATGGATGATACAAAGTTTGGTAAACGTTTCTTTGAAACAGCCATTCTTTCTCCTTATGGGCATATAATACTCTTTTTGGTGGCTGGGCACATAATACTTTTTCTTAATACTTTGACCATAAAAAATTCACTCAATGTAGGGAACTCCACATGCCTTTAGGACTCTAACTGAGGAATACCAATTCTGAATAGGGTAGAAACACAGCAGCATTTTAACGTCTGGCAACAACAGCAAAGAGCCGGCAACAAGAAGGGGGCAATGAGCAATGTCTTAGGGCTGGGTATTTGATTTCTTGCACTGCAACAGGCTTCCTGCTTGATCTTGTATGAAACACAGCACTCTTGGGCCCTCAGCTTGGCACCTCTAAGAAGTAAAGATAAAAATGCGTATATTGCTGCATCCCCTACTTTATTGTGAGAAAGAAACAATTTAGAGGCACAAAGATGCAGGAGCTGCACAGATCCCTCTGACACAGAGCATATGGACTGAAACAGGAGGGACCTTCTGCTTCTCAGAAGAAATTATTGTACACGCAGAGACGGCGGGTTTTTATAAACTCAGGCACCTAAAGATGAGCTCCATGATCTGCACGTAGCATGCCAAACGTGAGGTTTGAACATTTTGGTTCTTGTCTGTTCTGCATATCCCAATTTCTCCTGCTGAAGGGGAACTTGCCAAGGCTGATGCTGTGATCTGTGGGTTGTACGCCGAGAAGGCAGCATGCAAAACCTGCTGCCTCCTTCTGACCTGCTGGGCAGAGTCTGTCCATCCTCAAAGCACAAGAGCCTGAGGCTCCAGACTTGCTGGCAATATCAGGCTTCCTGGAGCTCATGGTATGCTCATGTCTCTACCCAAGTCAGTGTAACAACTTATGTCACTGCTTCTGGACACCGTTCAGGAAAGCATCTCTAGGAAAGGACTTGCGCTCCTTTGAAATGAAACTCAAACACAGGCTCAGGCGCCTACTTGAGCAAAGATATCTATGCACATGGTGATGGTGAGAAAGTGGCACAGTTCACCTGGCAAGTTCCCTACAAGCTGGCATCTTGTCCTCCTCAGGCCAGCATCGTGGTGCCCCAGATCTACAGATTTACCCCCTTGGGCTTGAAGGGAGGCCGTTCATGGGACAAATTCCTGTGACCTTTCCAAAGCTCTCCCCAGGCTAGAGATGCCAGGCTTGAAAAAAGTCATTTGCCAAATGATTTCTTAATGTTTGTGTCTTCGGGTGAAATTTGTCATGCTTTTAATTTATTACAGAAGAAAAGTGGGAACAGGGAAGGCTTTATGATTTTTAAATGTTCTAACATTTATTTCAGTGTTTCAGTTTTTATTACAATTATGTTTGTGGCAGAGGAAATTTCTCAAGACCAAGAGCTGATGTTGCTTTCAGCCACTAATGCATTTTCAATTAGTATCAGAGAATGCTAAAACTCCTTTCGCTGCTTCAGAAGTGAAGAAAAGCCTCTGGCACACAAGTGTGCAACATTGCTACTCCCATTAGAAGTGAACGGTGCTCAAGTACACCTTCCTTTTACTATCCGTTTCCCTTTACTGGGTCATGATTTTCCTCCCATGATTTTCTCTTGAGCTGGATTTCTCTCTACAGGCTTCTTGGTGAGCATTTTGCAAAAGCCACTTAGTTCTTTTCAGGCTGGCATGTGAGAAGAAATCTGTTCTTTTCACACTGTTCTGACCAGAAATGCTGAATATGCATCTCTTGCAACAGCTATTTTCCTTTCCTGCAACCACATCTGTAAGTGCCAGGTTCCCCGTTGGTGCAAATCAGTGTGGTTCCAGCAGCAGTACCAGCGATGTGCAAACTGGTGTCATCAGATGGTCTGGATCTCATTTCAAGGCTCCGTGTTCTTCCATGTGACATCTGAACCTCAAATAAAATGTTTAATACAGTCACTTAACTCATGATCCCTGGATTTCCTACCTCGGCATTGTTAATAACTTACATCCACTTCTGGCATTATGTGATACTTATTATAGTCGCGGAAGTCACGCCATCCAGTGAGTTAGATCATGTTATGACATTTCCTTGACCTCTATGTCAGCACGAGGATAGCAAACAAAATTGATTGTTTAGGTGCTGTTCTTTTACCATTGTGTTTCAAGTAGAAAATTTTGCATGAAGTTCAGATCTCAAAAAATAAGTTGAAATGTAAGTACCGACAGAGGAAAGGTGCTTCTTTGTGTTCTCAAGTTTTGCTTGTATAATGCTTCCCCAGTGAACACCTGTTACTTAATCCTTATGTTTTTCATCTCAAGAATATCTTCCTGATGCCTGAAATGCGTGGCAGGGTTTGCGGTTGCCTTCCGTCGTGGCAGACGGAGCTCGCACCTTGGCTGAGCGCAGGCAGCCCCTGGTGCCTGGTGGAGGAGGGCTGAGCTGACCCCCCAGCAGATGTGCACAGGGCTTTGATCTGGCCGATGCCGGGTTGCAGGCAGCCCTGCCCGTCCCTTTCATCTGCGGAGCCGAGGCTCCGGGGAGCGCGGATGTCAGACCTGGCCACACAACTGTTGCTGCTCAGCAGAGGGAACGGAAACCTGCGAGTAAACAGCTTCTTGCTGCTCTGTGATCACCTAGAATATTTTGATCCCTAATATTTTAAGTTAAGATGTGACTATATTAAATAAAATGAACACATGTGGTGTTCTCAGAGATGCATGATACAGACGTGACATCTTGATCATATTAACTAGGGCTTACTGTCTATACATGGTGCATTAATTCACAAGCAGCAAGTTGGGAAGGAGCCTCCTGGACCAAGATGTGAACTTTGATATGACCCTCTCTCGTGGTGCGGAGACTGTTGCTGCAATATGTGTCCAGACACACTGGACTTGCCAAGTAAGTTTTTTTTTTCCCAGGCATGTGGATTGGGATGGATGGTGGGAGGTGAAAACACCAGAAGTCTTGCATGAGTCCCAGCATGTAGGTAAAGAAAATAGGGACTAACAGGGGAATAAAAACAGCAGGACTCTGAAGGCTGAACAGCCAGGATGGGAAAAATCAGGGTGGGGAAAACGTGCCTCATCCTGGCAGTAAGACAAATGGATTAATGTAAAAATGTAAGAAAGGCTACAGTGGGCCAGACTGAAGGTTCAACTACCCCGGGACCCTGTGGTCAGCTGTAGCCAACACCACACGTCTAAGGACCACAGAGACCAGACTGCAGGAACCAGGCAAGGATATGCCCCTCTGGTTTACTTTCCCAGGTTGCAGGCAGAGGTGGTTTTATTATTTTATTTAAAAACTCCACATCTGTTGCTCTGTTTTGCTCCTCTGCTTCCTAAAATCATTTTGGGTCACTTCATGCATCATTGCGCTCAAAAGGGAGACTCACAGGTAGGATAACCATCCCAGCCTGGTAACTAACCCCATGCAGTGAAGCATGGCACATCCAGACTTCGTTCCCCACGGCCGGTCGCAGAGGGAGGGAGCTGTGAGACTCGGGGACGGCGGCATTAGTCACCTCCATACCAAGGCCCTTGGAGCTGTTCTCTGTTTGTGAAATGTTGCGATGAGTGTTTGGTTTCTATTGGTGACATAAATCCATCTCACTGCCTTGGCGCTACTTTTCCAGAACAAAGAATTCCCAGAAAAGGGGAACCCCGCTGCTGGGTTGTATAATACAAATGTATGATCCTGTTGGCCACATGGTATTTCCAACACTGGATATTTTTTTTCTCCAGGATACAACCAGGATGCTAATGAAAACAACACATGGAAGACCTCAGGATAAGCCCCACTGTCTGCTGAAGAGTACATAGCTCTGGTCTGGCTCCTAAAGCAAACACAGATGCATCTAAAACAATTATCAAAGAAAAACAACATGTGACTCAAGAAGGAAAGTCTATATGTGCCTGCAGACTAATGGCTGGCTGGTTTAGGCTGCGGGATTAACTTCCAGACTTTGCATATGAAGAAGCAACATCTAGCAAGAGGAACGGGAGCTGAACGTACGAGTGAGTGTCGAGTGTTGTTTCTCCTGCTGAGGACGGAGAGGAGCTGCTCTTCTCTCTAACTGGGGAGAGCTTCCCGCATCCCCGCTTCGTTGGCTGGTGAACCAGAGCGAAGTGCCTCAGCCTTCGGAAAGTCAACCCCAGAGCCCTCCTCCGTCTCGGTGCATTGCAAAAACTCCCAGCAGAAAGGTGAATTGTGAGCAACGAAAATGAGAAAAAAAATCACGCCTCTGTTCCTCAAACCAGAGCACTCTTCTCTGGAGGGAGTTAAGGAGCAGCCTGTTTCTCCTGCTGCGAGTGCTGAGGGCAGCCCTGGGCTAAGGCCTCCACAGACACCATCAAAATATTTTGACAGACTTTAAAGTGCAATTTCTGCAGGGAAAAATTCCTTCTTCCAGGTTAGACCACAACAAATGACAAACATTTTTCTCAGCTATAAAGCCGAATATTTCATGTAGCTTTTTGATGGGCAAATTTTGTACTGATCAAAGGTGATACAATACATATATCCAGAAACAGGTCCAAGCAGACAGAGGAGGAAAAATGTGATTTTTTGGGGGCAATTCATTCAATGGAGAAACAGATGACTGAGCACAAGAATACTGCAAGAAGGAATTTTAAAAGCGAGTCCACAACCTAGCAGAAACCTTCCAGCCCAGCTTCACGCTATTCAGTGTGCTGGGTGGCACATCTACTGCTGTGTGCTCTGGCAGCGTTCTCCCGTATTGCTAATATGGCTTTAATTATATCTGTTGGTTTTGATTCCTGTAATTTTTCAGAGGGAAGCACTAAGGAACTATAAGTGGATAGGAAATTATTTGGTTGGGAGGTTAGGATTTTTTCTTCTTTTTCTCTATTTCTGCCTCAAAAGATCTCTGGCAACGTATAAAGTATTTTTCCATTGACATTGGACATTCAGTACGTTCTTGTGAAATTTTGGTTTGCCTTGTGATATTTGCCAGTTTGCTCCATGGAAAACTATATTTTTGGGCAGGCTGTAGTAATACCCAAGAATTCAGAACATAGATTTCAACACCCCCCCGTTGGAAGAATTTTGGAGTGACAGCAGATCTGTTTTCCAGTCTACACAGTGAG
The DNA here is from genome assembly GCA_035582835.1 of Phoebastria nigripes. Taxonomy (NCBI): domain Eukaryota; kingdom Metazoa; phylum Chordata; class Aves; order Procellariiformes; family Diomedeidae; genus Phoebastria; species Phoebastria nigripes. The sequence goes on from JAYKAV010001887.1 coordinate 2,843,560, forward strand.
ACGCACCGCCGTCCTACAGCCAACATCTCCCTACGTTCAGCCTTGTTTCTGACACACCATCAAACACAGGAGCTGAAAGCCAGCCCAGGTGTAATCCTGCGCATCAGGTCTGATGCATGTGGGGACACAGGACAGATGCTGGCCCAGGAGCCAAACTCAAATTGCCACAAAACACATCAGACACAGAGTATCCTAAACTGCACAGGAAGTTTTTTAGCAGAATGAAACTTTTAAAAAAAAATCATTGCTGGATTGTACCTTCTTTATCCTAATACAATTTATTTTATCTTTTACCTACTGGCAACTCCTGCTGTTCTGAGTTAATGTGCAGAGCAGAGCATAGTCTCATGAGTTCTGATTTCTCCAAATATATTTTCAACATTTTCCTTCATCCCCTGAAACAAATGATGTTGTAAGGAGGTTGCTGACTGGAGCAGCATCAGAGGTGGAATATTCCCAGACGTCCAGCGTTTGGTCCCATTTCCCTATCTGCCCGAGCGCTTCTGGGGATCGCACCTCGTACCCCTCCAACTGTGCTCTGTGTAGCGTTAGACCACCGGTGCCTAATTCACCAAATTTCCCAGAGCTTGGACTCACTCCGGTGGTGGCTTAAAGGGAAACCAATTATCTTCACTCATCACAGAAAAACAACTTTTAAGTGCCGTCCATCACTTATCCAAATACCTCGTTCCTGGCATTTGCTCAGGCACCCTCCCTTGCCAAATAAAACTCTTCTCCTCGAAGGCTGAGGCTGATGATGAACCTGGGTGTCTGCGTTTAACTGGATTATGGCTGTCACAAGTGATGTATCCTAGTAAAATCATTTCATCCTCCTTTGCTGTCTGTTCACCAGTACTTATGCAGACAGGTAATGAAATACCAAAGTACTTGAGCAGCTACAGGTGGGGTTTGGGGTGGAGAGTCGAGGCTTCATTTAATTCGACTTTGGTAACTTACACATGTCAGTCAAACAAACAGAAAAAGCTTTCTTGTTATTAAGGGAAAAGATCAGAAATTCTTCAATGGTTTTTTTTTTTTGCATGCCAAGAAGTTATTACTGCACAAAACAAAACTTTCTCAAACTTTGTTAGGATTAAAATTAACTTATTCTTCTCAGCAGATTCCTGTAGCAAACCTGTCTCCTCTCCAGTCCCTCACCTACAAATGTAATTAGTGACTGGGCAGCAGGAAGGGGATGAATTCTTAAATTAAGCTTGAGATAGCAGGTAGCAGCCTGTAAAACGGAGTCTACCCAAGCGGCTGCTCTCAGCAAACACTTCATATTTTGAGATCTTTGTTATTGGAGAAATCATGAAATTCCTCTCACCACAAACTTACTCTCTGAGGGCCTGATCCAAAGTCAATGGACGTCAGGAGAAAACTGCCATGGGCTGACGTCCATGGCCATGCTCTTTGCTGGTTGTCTGCATGATTTCCAAACTCTGATTTTTGTGCTGAACGTTTTCTGTGTTGCATGCCTAAGCCTTGGTGACGTTTTTTAGTTTCAGCTGAAATGGCTCAGCCACCTTTAGGAAAAGAGGCTTACTTTTGTCCAGTACCCAAAAGAAAATAAAAATGCAGGTGGTTCTACTATGAATCCCCAAGACACCAACCTTTGGAGACATACCTGAGTGGGATGAAGAAGCCATCCAGGGATCAGGAGTCGATGCCATAAAAATCAATGTTTCTTAGGAACAAGTCTGAAAAAAAACCACATTGAGTTTAGCACGTTGGGATTTATCAGGGGACAGTCCTGGGCACCCGGGGCAGTTCCTGGCATGGATGTGCCAGGGCAGGACAAGGGCTCTGCGGGCTTAGGCAGGAGATGCAGGTGGGCAGCATCCTCTGTGTCACCAGCACAGCCAGAGAGTGACAAAAAGTGGATTTTTCAAAGCTTCTAAAAGAGCCATTTGTTCCTCTGCTATCTAAATTTATGAGAGTCAAGCACCCAAATCCCTAGCATTTGCTAATGCCCCACAGTGTATGCACTTTCTGACCAGACTTTGAATATCACAAATGACTAAATATCAAGAGCAGGAAAGTGGATTGAATAGAGACATCCTAGCCTCATAAAAATCCCTCCTGTGCCTCTTCTACCCATGAGCTTTAGCACCACACAGCTTTTCTTTTCTTTTAAAAAAAAAAATCTGTTCCCATATTTAGGTTCCTCTCCTCCTGTGAATCATATTCAGATGATTTTCGAGGACCTTTCATTCTCTCTCTGCCTCACATGTTAATCCAAATCTCCTTTCTTAATTAAAGTTTTACTCTACAAGAGTCTTTAACCTCTGTTTCCAAGTGGCAAAATCAAATCCAGCTCCTCTTGATAAGGAAAACTCATTTCTGGTTGATTGACAAGTTTAATTAAGTATCAATATTTTCTTTTAATTGCTAGATTATTACCAAGACAGCAGCTTCAAGGATTATTACGGGTGCACAGGGGAATGTTGCCTAAAGACTGAGCTGCACAACTGTTTCTTGCTTTCTGCTTTCCCTTTCCCAGAAGGGGCTGTATCTGCTCGATGTTACGTGGACGAGCAGGGTACGGGCAGCCTCTGAGCTCTGATCGCGCTTGATTAAGGCCACTGACCTTCCTGTGCTTAACTGTGGTCCTGAGCATCCCTATAGACACATATACGGTCTCTCTGTTAGGACACTGAACACCCCCTTCTGCTCRCTGCAGCATGCAGCCCCATTGAGCTTGCTGGGGCTTGGGGTTTTTTAATTTGCTGAGATACAAGATGTAAGCAGCCAAGCTGTGCCAAGCCTTGGTCCAGATATATCTCTGTTTACGCTGAAAATTGCAATTAATAACCAAAAGATGGCAGGATGGAAACTGCTTTATGAAAAACATCCCGTCCACATTCCTGGGGCTTCTCCGTATTACAACACTCTGCGGTGTTGCAACACAGTGTTGGTTGCTGGAGAAAGTGGAAAAACCTGGTTATGGGTCTATTGCACCATTGTATGTGCCAATAGCCATTATCTTTCCGAAACCATCAAATGTCTAGAGAAAACAGGGTGGCCATCGCAGACCAGGGATTCTCTAATTAATTCAAACTTCATTCACGATGAATCACTGCTTATTTCAGTTGCAGTCTGCTAACAGGCATAGGAGTAATCATATACATATGTGAAGCCTCATTTTCAAGGATTTGTTCCTGACACCGATTTCAATAAATTATTGGTGAATAGTAGGCAATTACAACTGTCTTTTTTTTTCCAGGTAGTTACACTTTACTTTGTTAGATTGTTGTTACAGAAAACAACCTAACTATAATAAAAGGGGCTAATAGGTCTTTCCTCCAACACACAGCTAAGTCCTTCCCCTGTTGTCCTAATGTTATTTGTGGGATATGAGTCAGACATTGGTTTTGTATGAAAAATAGAGGAACAGAGCTAAATCACATGAAAGGTATCATGGTAATGCTCTTGGTGACAGGATAAAGCCCCAAGAGCCAAGTCAGATAAACTTCCCTAACAAGACCTTCCACTGTTCTCCATAAACCATACAATATGGCCTCAGATAGGAAAGCTACTAAATAACTCTTTCAAAGAGCAATTACATCCCAAAGCTCCCTATCTTGACAAAGATATTGTCACGATGCCAAACTATTCATCATACCCTCTTAAGATGTCAAAGCTGGAAATTCTCTTTCATTTGTTTATGTATCTTAGGAAACTGTTTATGGTTTCCCATCTATTAAAGAAATACTATTTAATATGTATTAACTGGGCTATAGTTTTCATATAGTCTTTACTGTAACTTTCATGATATACAGGAATGAGATACGTTGGGGGGATCCTGATCACTGATCAAAGAGACCTTGGTACCTTTCCTGGGCTTGTTTCTGACCAGTCAATTAAAGCATCAAGCTACAAGTTCACTGAAGCAGGAACTGCATGGTGAGGTTAATGTTACTTATCACTAAAAGCAAAAGACCTCGGCTGTCTGCCTGGTTCATCCCGACACGGGCTGACAGAGAAGGGCAGTATCGTGTCCACAAATATCATTCAGAGCGCCATTCCCTTACACATACCTTTGAGATCTACTTCATTTTTTACACACTTATTTGAAGGATATCTTAACCACAGATTTTCAGTTATGATTCTCACTAGGCACCTTCACCAAATTTGCATCCACATAACATTAGTATATGACTGTGATTAGGTTATTATTTCATCTATTCTTGCTTTTCACAAGTAAACTTCAACTCAATGCTGGCAAACAATTCAGATACTCAAATATTGCAAAACTAAGTGGTCTCCCACCCTCCTCCTGAAATCCTAAGACTGCCACAGCCAAACAACAACACATCAACAACATCATGGGCCAAACGTGTTCATGATAGTATTTTCATAAAGTTAAAAACAAAAACACTGACCATCGATAGTTTCCATGAAACAACTTGACACTGTGAGATACATTTCCAAGGCAACGTAAGGGATTTCAGCTACAACACTCCCATTAAATTTAACAAAAGCCATGAGACCGACTCTCCACATACATCATAAACTTTAAGATCATCCAGAGGCTCAAAATTCAGCTTTCAGTTTAGGTGATTTATTTCATGACATATTCCCTCATCGCATAACTCCATTAATGTGCTGTTGGTTTTCAGTTTCATACACACTCTGGCCTGAGCTGTTAAGTATTTCAGAGCATGAGCATACATGACAAGCTAATAGGGGTGATCTTCGTACAATCTTCTTACTTTTTTCAACAGATTCGATTACTCCTTCTCCAATATTTAAAATCTCCCTTTCATTGCTGAGAAGGGACAGGCTTCAGCATCCCAACATCCTTTTTCTCATCCAGCTTTCCCTGTCCCATCACTGATGCAGCGCTCAGCACCGGTTCCTCAGCTGGCACCCAAGGTGGAGGGTCCCAGAAAGTCTCGTTGGTTCATGGGCAACTGCATCCCACTCCCACCCCATGGGAGCCAACCCCACGTTGCAACCTCCAGGCAAAGGCACGTGCGCCACTTGGACGAGAAGAGAGGTTATCCCCACCGAGTCGGAGCGAACCCTGAGCTTTTGCTCAATACTGTGAGTGCTGTGTGTGTGAGAGCGGTATCTGATACGCTAATTAGTGAAAATTGTTTCCTTTCCAACATCCTGTTATTTTACCCGCATGGTGATTTACTGATGTTAAAAATTGGGTTTGGCAGGTGAAGTCTTCCTTGCTGCTGGTAACTGCCAGAAAAGCAGGTGTCTTGTTTCTGGTTTTAAGAGGCTTTTTGGTTTTCTTTGCCTGGATACTTTTTTTCTTTTTGAATATACCTTCCCTTCCTTCATGGCTTTGTTCTTTGCAATTCTTTTTCTTTTTTTTTTCTTCTTCCCTAATCTCTGATTTTGGAACGTTTCCATATTTGACTGTCGCTGGTATTTAAACAACTTCCTAATCTCTAGGATTTCCTTTCGTCTGTAAATCACCTTTAAAAACCCAGCAATCCCTTATTATTTCCTCTTTCATTTTCATTGTTTCATCTATAACAAGCAACATTAAATCCAGAGAGCATTTAAGACCAATTTCAATTTCTGCATGAAAAACCCCAACGTTTTTTCAAGCCTGAAGTAGGATTTTTGCCAGAGGAAATATTTGTTCTCTCTAGTAACAAGGTGACACGGTGCCAGTTCAGTCTAATTTCACATGGGGCCAGGAAAGATTCATTTAAATGGTTGCAATATTCATTCAGCATTTCTTTCAGAGAGTGTCCTAAATAAACTAAGAGCTGCGTGATGTCCACTGAGTTGTTTCCTTCCTCCCAGGGAAATAGGAGGACTGTACTTATTTTCACAGGTAGCAACAAAAGAGACCATCTGCTTGGCTATTTTATAATCAGCTTATTTATCTGCATGTGGTCACTGCAGGAGGCTTCAAACATGCCCCCTGGAGCYGATGGCCGGAGGGGAGCCGCGATGTCTGCGTGCTCTTTGGGACGGGGACCAGCGTCCGTCCCTGCATGTTCCACCCCATGAGTAGTCCCTTTGGCTGCGCTCCTAGCTGATGTTATTTGCACGCATCATTTTTTGCAAAAGCTGGGCTGAAACCCAAAAGGGCAACAGGTGGGGCGAGAAATCAGCAAAGCGGGCACTGCGAGGGGGAGAGAAGGGGGCAACGAGTTTTCTTGGCAATTAGCTGCCTGCAGCCTTCATAGATGGAAGGAGCCCGGCAGTGTCAATAATTGCAGTAATCAAAGTAAATCACATCTTGCCACTTGCCTAGATGACATTTTTCTCCCTGTACGTGAGAACAGAGATGAATTTTCCAGTTGCATTTGAAGATGACGATTTCAGAGATTTTGCAAGAGGTTTAGTTACACATTTCAGTGCTGGAAAAGGAACTCGTATGGAAAAGAGAAATTCAGAGCTTTTTGTGAGATTTTGAAGAACGCTGTGGAGAGCTGGACATAAGTCAGAGCAAAAATGGACCCCATTTTTGGTCGTTGATATCTTTAGAAGAGTAATTGTGCTTTGAAGTACAATAGGAAAATAGAGATTTTTATCTCGATGAGGTATGAAGATAATTGCACTCAGGCGCTTTAATCAGCATGCTTCAGATTTAAGCAGATGGATACAGAGGGCAAATCTGCGAAGGATGAATTATTTATTTTGGGCACACTAAAACTTTGTCTCTTAAAGGTCACCAAACTTTCAACAGAATTGACAAAGTCTGCTGCATATGTGAATGCAATTAATCTTCTCATTAGTGAGAGGCAACATTTTCTTTTGAACTTGATATGCCTGGTAGGGGAACAAAAAACCAGAACAAAATCTTTTACGGAAAAGTACAGCTGAAGAGCATCTGTTTGTCTTACATCAGTGGTTCTGCCCAATTGCTTACAAAAAAATTAAACTGGAAACCTTAGAGCAGAATAATATGTTCTGTCCAGTAGGCACAAACATTTGACATATCTATCATTTTTAATAGGATTATAAAATTAAACACCCCCAATCAAGCAGCATTTATCAATTAGTACGATGCCTCTTTAGTGGCTGGCTAAGGGACTTCGGTGTCAAAGGCAATAAAAGAGTCATTTACACCCTGTACCAGAAATCAGCAGTGAATAAAGAAGAAAGAAATGCCATTGTTCATGATGGACTTCAATGAGACTGCTCGCATGGGTAAGCTTAAACACATGCAGGAATGGCTTTAAACGATTTACGATACTTTGCATTTAAATCAGACATGGGTCAAAACTGGGCCCCCAGCTTGAATTTATCCATCTGGATCCCGATCAGCAGGGCCAAATTTTCATTTCTGAGGTTACGTTGCATTTCAGACGACGTGAGATGGTTGTCGGCAGAGGGCTGGGAGCGCAGTTACGCTGCCAGCCCCCACAGCTGGAATTTCCAAGGGGAATTTCACACGGGTGAATTCGATGCRAGCCCACGTGCCAAAGGGGTTTATAGGCACAGGTAACTCAGACTCTCCCCCGTCAGCACAGGGACTCAATGAGGGAACTCAAGAGATAAACTGCATTATTAATGGAGTTAAATAAAGAGATGAAGGCTCATGAATGATTAAAATATTGTGTCGTTCAGTGAAAGAGGTCTCCAATGCGTACAATATAATATGTGACCACAGACAGGAACACTGTCAATAAAAATTTGGACGAGGCCTCATGGTGTTTAGGATCTGTTCCCTGTGCTGTCGGTGCCCCAGGAACAACTGAAAAACTCATTTCATGGTCTTTCCCTATAAAAGAGGGATAATAATTACCTTTCATTTTTTTCAAAGTACTTTGAAATACACAGATGAAAAGTGCTCAAGTTATGTGGCACTAGCTGTTTCCAATAAAAAGTATTTTCTATTACTTTTATTAGAGAGTAACATATTTTTAAATAGACACTATTGTAAAAAATGTTTTACATGATTGCTTTTGCATAAAAGCCCTTTAATCTATTTGCAGAATAGCAAAAATCTGTGATTTTTCAATCAAACAACTAAATGAGCTAATTAGGGACAGGACAAGTGTTACTCCATCAGGCTTCTTAGCACATTATAGTAATCCCGACATTCAGGGCATTTGACATTAAGAAATGCCTTAAGAAATCCTTCACAGAGGGATGGAAAGAGAAGCAAGAGGAAGAGCTGCACAGGCGTGGGCATGGCTCTGCTAGCAAGAGACACCGACTGGGAATCTGACCTTTTTTTTCCGTCAAGATGTGCCCAAGGCTGAGGAGCAGCATCCTTTGCTCTGGGCACCAGGTTACCCGTTAAGTCAGATCTGCCAGTAAAACCAGCGTTACTGGAGGTAGAACTAAACTGGCTACGCAGATTTGATGGAAAGATGTTATTCCTTCCAAAAGAGTAAATGAACAGGAGCTGATTTAGTGTCTAGCTTTCGTTTTACCACTTAATTCCTCCACAGAGAGTAAACGTTTAATCCTCACAGGCTAAACCAGAGCTGACCTCCCCGTCTCCACCATCTCCTACAAAACACCCACCAGACGCTTCTGAGAGGGGAAGGATGAAGATATGCCATGTAGGCAATCAGAGTTCAAAAATACAGAAAACATCTTCATGCTACTGTCAAATTAAGGATATTATGTGACTACTGTATGTGAAGGGGGGCAATTAATTTAATCAAATAACTGATAACGCTTCTTAAAATTACATCTCTTCTCTTCATCTTCCCAGCTTAAAAATCAATAGGAAATTACAGTCTAATGTACCTGAATATTAAAACTCAGAGATTCATGTAGAATAGGAAAAAACCCTGAGATCCTGGCAATTGCTCACATTACACTGTTATCGAGTTAATGACACAGACCTGAGTTGATTTTTACTCTGGGAGTGGGGCCAGGATAATATTAATAGTTACTTTTGCGACTCTAATAACAGCACAGAGTCTTCATTGTGCTCAGCAAAAACAAACATTTTAACAAACGGTACCTTCTTTTTAATTGCAGGGACTGCAGCCTTACTACCTCGAAGCACGGCATACACATGTTTTAGTGTAAGTTCCTCTCTACTCAGGAAAGTATTTCAAGATGCACAAAAGTACCTTTTTTAATCAAGAAGTGAGCAACATAAAAGGCCATGTCTATGCGCTAGCTTGCCTTTCATAAATAACCACTCCGCAATAGCTTCTTAAATATAGTTGCACAAAAAGTGCTGCAGCTATTTCAAAAACCTGCATCCGACCTAAGTGCTGCCATAAACACAGCTTTGTCTGAAACCCAACCTCCTAAGAGGACTACGTCGCAGAAGATTTTGGACTTAGGCTTAAATGAAAAGCCCTCGGGCACTTCATTTGCAATGATATGGTTTAGACAGGGAAAAACCTCAGCAAAGCACAGCGACAGCCTGGGCACCCCAGGAGACAGGGCAGGGTGAGCTGGTGTCCGTCCAGCTCTGCTGCCGGCATGGTCCAGGTCGGGCATTTACACGGGTACTTACAGCACCCTCTGAAGACGTAAATCAGCCTCAAAACGATAAAGCCGGGAGAGCTGTGGCGTCGTTTGCAACGGAGAACTGGTCTGAAAGGAGGATGCTGAGCATCCTCAGACCTGGAAATCCCCCAGCCCCACAGCAGGGCATCAGGCAGGGATCTCCCTCACCACCGACCTGCCCCACGACTATCCATATTTATTTGCGGCAAAAACCTAGCACAGAAACACTCAAAACTCAACTCTGAGATGCTGTGCATCTACCAGGACCACAGCAGTAATTAGAAGAGTGAAAGATCTGCTGCCAAATATCACAGCGTGGTGTTTTTTGCACAGTGAGGGCTGAGCAAAGCAAGCTTCAGAGGCTGTGTTCTTAGAGATTTTCTTTCTTAAGAGAAGATCGTAACCAAACTACCCTGGGAAGAAAAGGGCCTTTGAACAACATACTTAATAAAATTCTAAATTTAAATTTAAACACACACACAAATCATTTCTGAATGTTTATTTCATTTCACAACGGGAAAATCCCCCTTCCTTTGGTTAGAATTATTACCTTTTAATGGGTACCAGAAGATTTGTTCATTGCCATAATTTTTTCCAGGATTTTTCTTCCTTTGTGTGCCCACAGTGTTCCCCTGTTTTGCTCTTAACAGTAGGCCCAGGAACGTGCCCTCTATTCACTGGGACAAACAACTGGGTGGTTTCAGCAGCACCAGAAATTTCCAGCCAGGTTGGGGTAGGCAATCTAGGCAGAGATTTTAGACTGGAGATTAGAACTAAATTTGAGTGAAAAACAAAGGAATAAAAGCTAAAGAATTGTTGTTATTATTAGCATTTTCTTTGATATAAGGCGCTGCATGTAACAGAGAATGACTTTATGATTTATTGTCAGTTTGGAGGTACCACATCTGGGATGCCTGAGGTTCCTCTCTTAAAAACTAAATACAAACTGGTGTGACAATTTCTGGACTGAGGTGACATACAGCTTATGATTTCTGGTTGTGTTTTTAGCATAACCGCCAGGAAACATGACATGTTACTAGTGTGGGCATGCAGATCCCCCACACTGGAGAAGACCTTCAGCCCCCAGGCTGGGATTCAGGAGCGGGGAGCACTAAAACAGTCCCTATACCAACGAGGGGCTGAGCTGGGAAGCCAGATTGACTTAATTTATTGCATGGAGGAGGTCTGGAAAGTGGAAAATTACCCAAGGCTGAACAAAGAGGCTCAGCTGTAGCCATGGGGACACACAGAGGGGCCGAGCACCACCCAGGACGACTCGGTCGGGAGGAAGGACGCACAGACATGCTGCTGTACAGGGCTGGCTCTGCTTTCGCTGGGGAACCGGCATGGTTAAAGCAAGCTGAGCTGGGCAGGGACAGAAGCTTTTGGCTATTTTAAGGAGAAGTAGTAAGCTGCAGGATAATTATCTTGGACAACCCCAAAAGGGTTTGACCCCTATGAATACTCCAATGCATGGGTCAGTAGTACCATGTTTAGGCACCATAAGGATGCCTGGATTTTCCCCAGCCCCACAACTGAGAGCTATGGGGAGCAAAAGCAGCCAAGAGATGCACATGCAGATATAGGAAACCTGGGATAACAGCCAGGACCTCTTGTCTCCTTTCATTTAAATGAAGTAATTAACTCTCCTAAATCCCATCCTCACCTGTCTCCTGGCACAGAAAGGACATTCCCATTTATTCTGTGAGATACTCAACACTGTGATTTAAAGAAAAGCCAAGGATCTTTACCCTTATCTTGGTGCTCTGGTCAACCCCAGCACTGTAATAGGATCTCATAGGATTGCTGGAACAATTTTATTTCTTATTGGTAAACCAGACTTCCCTCCAGTTACCGCCTGTTTATCATCTGTCTGACACAGTATTTTTTTAATCAAGAAATTCTTTTAAAATCACTTTTTTGGTCAAGGCTATCATTGCTTAAGAGCGGCAGTTTACAAACAGATTGCAGTTACAAACCCTTGGAAAATGGGCAACAGGAGATTAACACTCTATAAAGGATGAGTAAATGTATGTGAACCTGTTAAAATGGTAGGAAATGAGGAATTGTGAACACATGCCCCAGCAGCATCCAGGAATTTGTTCTTAACCGCCTTTCATCCGTATCAGCGAAGCCTCGCCGTGCCCTGGTACTGAACCTTGCAGGCGCAGCCCATGCTCCTGCAGCCGTCCCGCGCTTGCACGCAGCCGCGCCGCGGAGGGAGAGATTTATTTATACTGCATGGGAACAAATTCCCACCCCTGCTTTGAAGTCGGCCGCTCTCYGCACAGCCACGGAAGCAGCTCCCACGGCCCGCATCCCTGCAAGCCATCGGAGCAGTCGGGGATCTGGAGATAATCTTCCCTGCCCAGAGCCACTCCCGGCTTCAGGAAGAGTTTGCAAACATGATATGTTTGATTTTATCTGCTCATTCTCACTTTAGGGGCGTAAAAGAAGAGGACACAGAAAAAAGCCTTTCAAAACCTCTCTCTCTTTTGGTGTGGCTACTAATATCAGAGGGTTACCTAAAACTGTATCAGCCTACACAAAGAACTCAGATGTATATTATATGTAGCCCAGCAGCCAAATTTCTACTCTCTGTCAAGCTGATATAAATCTAATTTTATGCAACTAAATTATGGGAGAAAGAGAAATTCCCTACATGCACGAGCTTTATTCCCAAACCTGGAGGGAAGAAGCCGCCGGCACTTAACTAGTCTGCGACCCGACATCGAAGAAGAAAAGCTTAAACACAGAGCATGTCCTGTGAGTGAGGAACGGCGCTTAAAAGGCAATAATCACAATGCTTTTCTAGTTGAGCTGCTGAAGTTTTAATCTTTGCTAGGAACGCAATTAGTCATTGTTATTAAGCGGACAAACAGACTGAATGTCAGAGTGGAAATATTTGACGTTTTGTTAACAACTTGAAATATTCCAAAACAACCCTATTTGGGGTATATTATTCCTACTGAGTTGCCAAAATCCCTGAGCTATCGCAGACCTGCCAGGAGCCTGGAAGGGTATGGCTAGGTAACCTCAAACCCAAACATTGAAAAAAACCCCAAGTGATACCCTGGGAACCACGGGAGCCTCTTGAACCCGTAAGGTTTTGTGCTYGCGGGAGGACCTTGGGTTTTCAAGAATTTAGAGGACCTGTTTTGAAGCCCTTTGCTACTTTACGGTTAGAGGCTTATTGAGAAAAAGGAACACGCACTGGGGGAGCGTGGTTCCCCCAGCAGCTGTGCAGGGGTGAGATCCCCTGGGAAAACCGGAGCGGTCGGTGCTGGGGGAGCCCTGATGCGCTGTAGGGAGCTGCCCCCGCTCTGCCCCCTGCTCCAGGTTTTCTTCCCAGCTAATTCAGTCTCTGTGTAATCTCACGCTGGCTGATGTACAGGGTGTTTTGGAAGCCTCACCAAACCCACGTCTAATTTTTTTGTGCCCAAAGAGTTAACTCAAGCCAGGGAGGCGGCAGGGTGTGGGCGGTGGGACGCGTACGCTGGTGCTGGGTGTAGGGGAGAGGCAGCGTTGTTCGTTGTTCCTGTGGCTCCATTTCTAGGAGATACATCCCAAAAGCAGGCAAGGAAAGCCGAGGGAAGGGAGAACACTGCAACCTGCCCAGACCAAAGGCATCTTAAGAAACATGTGGAGTCCAAGCACGGGAGGCCCTGCCAGGACTGCGATGTCTCATAAATGACTAGGGTTTTAATGGCTTAGGACATAACCCACAAAACAGCTTCCTTGTCCTGTCTACAGGGCACCAGGTTCTCCCCACGGCTTTGGGGAGCCGGCAGACCAGGCTGTCGGAGGAGGCACGTTAGCGGAAGGACCGCACTCRAAACATATTTCCTGGAAAATGATGATTCCCACATGGTCTCAAACGCCTGGAGAAGCTCCCACTCCAACCTCGCATGTTCTGACGGTGCTTGCTGGCTTCAGCGCGGGCAGCACGGGATGCTGAGCTCCAGTACCTCTTTGCAGGACCAGGATGAGCCCAGGGGAGGAACCAGGCTGAGGGCTTCATTTGAAGTGAGGCTCTGCTAAAAATGAGTGTGGAGATCCAAGTCGGGACGTGGGATGCAGCAGTGGGACCACACAACCGAGAAGCCCAYGTTTCTAGCACAGCTGCTGAGACGCCTCCTCACTGTGAAGGTGACAGGGAGGAATCCACAGCTGACATATACATCTTTTTGCTGGAGCATTTCATGTCTTTTCTCAGGCACTGTGACTAATTATGCGAATTTTAAAAAAAAAAAAAAAAAATCACAGATTGTGCCAGCAGACTTTAGACTTAAAAAAAAAAAAAAAAGCAACCTACCAGGGGACAATTCACATGACCGAACAGAAAAAAATGGTAAACAGCTGTGCCCTAACATCTGTACTGCAGAGTTGGACGCTGCAAGATGGAGTAAATGGCCAGAATAAAAATTGCCCATGGCTCCTCTATTCAAGCCCAGAGCAGGCTTGGGGGCAGGAGGGACTCAGGAGTCAGACAGGCTCCTCTCCTCACCCGGGACAGAGAGCCAGTTAGGGTGGGACTGATTAAAAGTCAGGTTTCTACCCAAAGTGCATTTGTCTAGAAAGGTGCTGAATCTAAGGGCAGAGGTTCAAGCTCTCCTTTGGCCCATCGCCCCTGCTGAYAGCTCCTAGATGGCCAGTCCTCATGGGACGTGGTGTTTTGAGCTGCAACCAAAGCCGTGGCAAGCGCCTGTAATGTTTTTATTCTTAAATTACAGAAATGGAAACCTATGACATCTGTTCGTTTCTCACATTTGACCCTTTAGGCTAGCTCCCTCCCAGATGGAAAAGAGTCCGGCAACGAGGACTTTGCGCAGTCCCAGCGGATGCTTCTTGCTCGTAGGAAGCTGTGTTGCTTCGCGGGACCTTGCTCCCATTGCAATCAATTAGACTTGTCTTTAATTTCTCAATCTGGAGTAATGAGATTACATTAGAAACTGCATTCTCAAACCATTTTAGTTGAACGGTGAAATTGTAGACTTCATTACCCTGATGGCTCAAAATCAAAAGACAACCACCCTCTCCATTTATTTTCACAGTTATTAAGCCCATCTCATGACAGTTAGGGCATGACTCCTCGATTTTGAATATTTATGGTTTGTTTTGCTAACAGGACAAGAGAGAAGGAGAAGCTTGTGGATCACTGGCTCGTACTGCTTTCATTTACAGACCAAGGCCAATACAACTCTGCAAAACACCCTGATGGGGCTAAATCGATCCAGCAGAACTTGGTTCTGGGCTATATTGCCCCCAAAGGATTTCTTAATATTGATATCAATGCCTGTTTTTTTTAAATAACAATTGCAATTCCCACGTGCTGAGGCCACATCCCAGGTGATGCTGTCTGCACAGGGCAGTGCAGCAGCATCGCGCCCGCACAGCCGGCATCCCAGGGCTGCGGGGGCCTCCTCGATCATGTCCCTAACAGGTCTGAGCTTTGCCAGCGCCTCTTAAAAGAAGGTATTTTTGAGCATCCAAAAGAGCTGAAGGCATATTTACTCCCCATGCATTTTTTTTTTTAATTACAAAAGTAATTAATGCCCTGTCTGTTGAGACGCAATAAAATTAATTTGCTGAAAACTGCAATTTAAGCCTATTTCAGGTAAGCTGAATTAATTAAAACACTGAGTAAATCCAAACAACAAACATGTACAGAATTCAACTTAAAGCAGTCGGAAACAGCCAGTAAATACCTTCCCATTAGTAGCAGGGGAATTTTTTTCTTGGACTCCTCTAAAAAGGTTCTCGAGAATAGATGAATACGTTCAAATAGCATATTCATGTTCATTTGGCAATATTTCTAAAAAGAATTAAAAGTATTTCCAAAATCGCCTATGTACTTTGTTTCAGCATTTTCTAGAAGAAATAGATTAAGTTTTTAAGTGAAAAACATACTTCTTTTTCTTTCATTTTTGAAAGGGAAAAAAGACCCTATCATTTGAAATGCCTGGAAACAATTTTTTCAGCAATGTTTTAGATCTTTCAGCTAACTGGAAAAGTTGCTATATCTTCACTTTGACTCTCTCTAGAGAATGTGCTTTGATATCATTAATTAAAAAAAGGGGCTGAAGAGCAGACTACTGAGTTTGCCTCAAAATCTCAGCTTGTGTAAATCAAAGGAGAGCCATAAAAAGGGACGTGGTGGCTTACACGAGCTGCAAATCTGTCCCATTTTCGCTATAAATAGGTGCACCGGAATGGCACATACACTTTCACATGCTAATGGCAGTGTCATATTAATGCTGCGAAATCACACTTGTGAGCCGCAGATTTAAATGTCACTTGGGTAAAAGGATTTTAGAACAGTGCACATAAGTTTTGCAAACTTGCTTTTGGCTGAAGGATGAGGAAAACGGAGTCCTTTACACTTTTCTTTTTGACTCCTCTGTCAATACCGACTTGCTGTGGCTTATCACATAATGCGGCTGGYGAGTCTCCAAACCCTAGTGAAACCAACTGAGAAAATCACCGTGAACATTTCGGGGCTGGAATGATGAGTTTTGGTAATGAATATTTTAAGCTCCTTTGACATTTGCAGTACTCGTTCCCAGAGCAGAGATGGATTTAAAAGACAAGTTGAGGATCCCGGCAGGGTCTGAGATCACTTGAGCTGTCGCACTCAGCAAAACCATCTAAATACATGAGTGCCAAAGTCCTGCAAAACCTGCTGTTCCCACGGGTTGGAGCTTAGGAGTTAACTCAAGTCTCTTCTTCAGATCATCCCTTGCTTTGCATTTTGTCTGTAGTGATTTTTGTTGTTCTATGTCTCGATGTATTTAATTAATTAATCACCTTAAGCACGTTAGCTTCCCGTCAGATGGAGCTCTTTTGTTGCTAGACATGGCTGCGCTGTGTTGCTCTGTCCATGAGCAGTGGGCGAGGGTGTCTGGGCATCTGAATTTTGACTGCTTTTCGTTATTCCTTCGATCCATCGATATACCAAAAGGAAGGAGAGCCGTATCTGGACCGTGGAGATGGTCTCTCCCACAGCACTGCTGATTGCCTTGGTAAACCTCCATTGTCCCCCAAAGGGAGACTGCCTTTGATAACCAATGGGCTTTGGCGTCAATCCCCAATCTTYTACCAACTGTTACACCATTTCACATCATCATAATTAAGTGTGCTTTTTTCTCCCGCTTTTTGGGCTTGAAAGTAGGCACCTAAATTTATATATAGGCATGCAAAGGCATGGCCTGATTTTCAGAGGACCTAAGTACTGCAATCTCTATTACTTTCTGCATTAGCGCTCTGAAAAATCAGTGGCCGGTGTTCCTCTACTCTGTATTTCTCCCTTATCTTATTTAAGAGTGAAAGCAAAAGAGAAGGGAAACATCTGTCTGCTTGCATAACAAAAACTGGTGCAAGTAACTTTACCATATTTGCGCTGACGCTGCCATATTGCACACCTTACCCATGTTTACCATATTTGCATGGACTTTTCCAAGCCGAGTGCTCTGCACAGTTCACAAGCCGTGAGCCTGCTTGCTATGGGTAAGAAACAGCATTCAGGCTCACGAGCCTGCATGCCCTGGTTCCCCTGATAACCTGGAGCTATCGTTCAGTTTGTCATAGCATGTCACTAGAAAATAGCAACAGAAAGACTCAGAGTGGGCGAGGTGTTTATGTCTTCTGAGCCTCAAACAAGACCAAAAAAGAAAATGAACTCAAAATAGAGCTTGAGATGCTCCTCCTGCAGGGATGGGAGATATTCCTCCCTGCAATGTGGGAGTCATCTAAACGTGAGGAAGAGATCCTGCACAAATCTTTAAGGTTGGAACTAATCTCCTATTTCAGCTCTGTAATCTAGGACCATTAAATATTTATACTGTTGGGATACACGCAAAGAAAATTAATACCTGTTCAAATGAAAAGGATCAAGCTGGGAAGGAGGTTAAAAGCAAAAGAGAACAAAAAACCAAGTTGGATTTTCTTTCCATTTTTATTCTCAGCTCTCCTTCTGCTAATGTGTTATTTCGCCCTCAATACCTCTGACAATACCAGCTGCCTTGATCCCAAAGGCTTATTTGCTCCCTAAGTCAGCAAGTTTGCAATAGCTTAAATAAACTCCAAAAGGTTCAAAGCCCAACAGAGAGAGATAAAATACACTTTGAAAAGACATGAAGTCAGGAAGGCATGTGTTCCTTAATGACTTTCCTGGAGGCTATATCTCTTCTCCCCCCTCCACTCCTCCTCCTCATCTACCTTCCTTCTGTTTCCTGGCTTAAATTAGACTGTAAGATCTTCTGGATAGGGAACGCATCCTTCCTGTGCAATGGGCCATGATCTTCACTGAAGCCCCTGGTTGATCCTGGGACTAATTTTCCATCTGTTGTCAAGGGTACCTCTTTGGTCCATTAACAAATAGCAAAACAAACAAAGCAAAAAAGGCCAGTTCACACATGATGTATTAATTCTCATCTCCACACTGCTCGTTTCTCACCTCCGGAGACTCCTTCTAAAATGCAATGGGTGTTTTGCGCTTGTGCCAATGTAGTGGAGAGGCTGTGGACAATCATAACAAGCCCAAACAAGTTATGGAAACTGCAAGGACTGCTTTTATACACAGTGTAATTTATTACCTGTTGCATTCTGCTAGTGGCAGGATTACATCTGTCACAGCCTAAAAGGAGGAATAAGGAGGTGCGACACGGATAGGATATCACACAAGTTACTGAGTGTCCTAGACCTGCAGTTGTAAAAAGCAACTTGTCCTGAGTGTAGGTGTGGGGAAGGAGGAACAAATGCAGTAGAGATGAATCGGTTTTCTTTGAATGCAACAAGGATTTTTGTCTATGACAGCAGTGMGATCAAGGCCATGTTTTGCCCTGAGTTATATCCCCTTTTCACCCTCTTTTGGATGGCGATACCAATACTGCTGCAGACTTCTGCCCTTCTCAAGACTTTCTCGGAAGTCAAATGCTAAGGACATAACCAGATAGCTTTGCCAGGCTCCCTGGACTTCAAATGCCTCAAGTGAAGCCGCACAGTTTTAAAACATGACTTCTCCAACATTGCCATCCTTCAAAATGCCCAGGGAGGGTTAATGCTATGGAAAGCTGAGACTGTAACCTTCCCACTAAAGGGGAAAAAAAAAAGGAAGAGTTGAGCATTATGTTTGCTGCCAGTGCTCAAGCCTGGCTTAAGCTGCTCGTCCCACTTTATCACCTCCCCGGCATGCAGCAGCGTGGGGATCTGCTGCATCAGGCTTGGTGCACCGCAGTCCCCACACAGCATCACCAGGCAAGCAGTGAGATGCTGACATGCCATCACCTCCCCAGACTCCCCCACTGGCCTGTCTGCAACAGAGTCCACTCTCCTGTTTCCAGAATTTGGGGAATCT
Organism: Phoebastria nigripes; assembly: GCA_035582835.1. NCBI lineage: Eukaryota > Metazoa > Chordata > Aves > Procellariiformes > Diomedeidae > Phoebastria > Phoebastria nigripes. The sequence continues at coordinate 2,862,317 of JAYKAV010001887.1, forward strand.
GGTTGAGATTAAAATAAATTCCACTGATTTTCTCACTAGCAAATCAAGGAGAACTCTCTATTTTGTTTACTTGCAGAACATGGATTGTTAATTTATAATTCTTCACATTTCAAGTAAATTGGTTTTATGGGGAGAGATTGCTCATATTCCTGAAGGAAGATGGCATCGTCCCTTCTCCTCGTGGCTTGAGGGGAATGATCTGGGGAGTCGCTAAGTCACCTCATCTGGGGTCCAGCAGTTTGCCAGGTAGCTCTGCCCACACACATTGCTAGTTACTACTGACTTCGATTCATTTCAACTATAACTTCTGGTCATTCAGTTTGCATAAAGGAAAAACACTAATGCGTGAAGCTTTGGCGTGCAGGGCAGGGGGAGCTGCTGGGAGATGGCCACAGGTGGGATTATTTACACACAGCGCAGTTTACAAACGTACAAAAGAAATCAGCAGCCCCAGCCAACACCAGCACACAACTGGGACCAGTTAGACACACCAGGATCACCCACCTGAGAGGTATAAGTGGGAGTCAGGCTGTGATTTACCTCTCTTGCCTGGGTATCTACTTTAGGAAGACTAAAATTGCACACAGAAGTGTCTAGTTCTGTTCCCCAATTACAAAGCAAGCTTAAAACACCAAGCACAAATGTGGGTGCTGTTTTTTGACCAACCAACTCCCTCTCCAGGTCCTAGTTTAGGTGAGACCTGGCCACGCAACTGTTCTTTACGTCTTTAAACACTTTCCTTTGGCCTCTGCACACCTTTGGTCGTCACAGGTCAAGGCAAAGAGCATTCAGGTCACAGCGACAAAACCCAGTTCATTTCTGCACAAACCCTTTCAAAATCTACAGAAAATTGGGTGTGCTTACATATAGATATATATGCTTATACCCACTAAGGGAACAGTCACAAGTCGATCTGAATTCGTTACAGTCATGTCCCTGTGTGCAACCTGCCTATTTTCAAGCATCTTTATCAAACAGCCTCTGATCAACAACCACATAAAACCTTCTGCACGGCAAACTCTGTCTAACTCTCCTCTTCTAGAAGCAATTACTGTAGCTGATCTTAATCCAAGGCCTTCCAGCAGTAGAAAGTTACTGTGTATTAAAAACATATGTAAATCTTTGGTAGATTATATCCAAAAATGCTGAGAACAACAAACATTCGCATTCGACCAGTAGCCACCAACTTTGTTATAAATATGTATATAGGAAAACAGGCACAAAATCTTTGTTTACTGCACAGCAAAGCACTCAAAAGTAAGGAATTTTTATGCGTATATGCAGCATTCGTTAGCTGACAATCTGTACTTGAAGTGATAAATCCTGGGTTTAGTTACACTCAGACAGTTTGATTCTCCTGAATTGAATTCAAAGACTCTACATCTTTGCTAGCAGCAAAGAGGAGCTCTCATGGACCACTCCCAACGGTGGCCATGCAAATGCACTCAAGGCTCCTACTTGTACATACATTAAGTCAAAATGTGACTGTACATCTCCAGCTTTACCCAGCCTCGTTCCTTGGGTTTGCGTTACATTCACATCACAGTACTTCAGAGCAAACCAAAAGGTCTTCATTGGCAGGACCGCATCCTTTTGATATTTTCATGGGATGCTTATGCATTAAATTAAATGTGGACAAAAATAACAGTCCTGAATATAAAGGGAGCCAGAGCCAGCAGACACTTCCCAGCTTGCATATTTTCCATGTCCATCGCATGGCCTGGCTGCCAGAGCGAGCTTCTGGGGCGAACACAGCTCCTCAGGATCCTGTTCCCTCTGGTTCATGCCATAATCTCTCCCTCAGGCCAGGGCCCCTGGGCTTGACCAAGGTGTTTTGGGAGAAGGGGCCAGTCCCGCTTTCCTCTCCCTTGTCACAGGGCGGGAGGAAAATGCCTGAGGACCCAGCTCCTGATTCCAGCTTTGCAAAGGAGCTGGAGATCAATCAGTGGGATGGCAGGAGATGGGCACCCTGCCGAAGACACAGACCCGAGAAGAAATCCTTAGCAATGCCTGTGGCCTTTATTGGTTTCTCTCCCTTTTTCTCAGTCTGTTGATAAGACAGACAACTTTGTACGTTTGTGGGGGGGGCGTTTCCAGGATCCTCAAGGAGCAAGAGACTTTGGGGGCAGATATAATCAGCTTGCCATCCATCAACCAAGTAAACACCTAGGGAGAGTGAGGGTTAGACATCAACCCACAGATGGGCAATTTTTCCCTTCATTGTCAACATTTTTCTTTTCATTTCTAGGATCTTTCCTACAGCAAGATGCTTTGGCAGATCCCAGCAATGGGTATGGGTGAGTGCTAAAGCAAGGAGGTGAGGCATTGTGTCCTTGGGGGACAGGGATATGCCTACAGTCACAGCCAGGGAGACCTGGGCAATGCCCTAGAGAACCAGCTGAATCAAGAAGTTAGACTTTAATGCATTCAAAATTAATGGGCAAGGGAATATTTTTTAACCCTCAATTTATAACCACAGAGTGCCTTTAAATGAATGGGTTTCCCCGCAATACTGTTCCCAGGAAACAGCCAAGTGAACTCAGCCCCTTGGAAAGAGAGGGGAGAACACTGATGAACATCTGATCTCACATAGGGACAGGCTAAAAAAATTAAACATTTTTCCAATGGAGCAAACAATGAACTGTAAAGAACATAAGCTGCAGATGATCAAACCTGGAATATTTCACATTATATGTAAGGAGACAAGGTTTGCTAAAGGGTTTAACCTTTCCTCAGTACCCTGTCCTACCTACTCACTTTCTCTATTTCCTTTGGATTTCATAATCTTGATAATTTCCTATTTTGGATGCAAAGAAACAAGTAATAGTCACTTAGGGAAAAATGTATCAAACGTAGGAGAGGATTTTTTTTTCAATTCTGCTGCTTAATAACTTTAGGAATGTGGGTCAAACTATTTCTTTCTCTACTTCTATTACATTAGTGACACGTAGATTTGAGAGYGCTCCATTCGCCATGTTCCCCAGCATCTTTTTAAATTGCATGAACTTAAGGCAAGCTTTTTTGGGACACCTCCAAACCAGTGTTGTATACTGCCCGGCATAGGATTAGGTCATGCTTTGAAAAGCTCTTTGAGACCCTCGAGCCAGAAGAATCCCACCAATCTGAGGCATCACCAGCCAGTCATCCTTCCTAACCCCATGGCCAGCGTGGGTTTTGGCCCACTGTATTTAATACCTTGTTCAGAGAAAACCCTTGAGCATCCCATAAGCGGTGTGTATGAAGGAAGGGGACAGCAGGAACTCGCAGAAGGGCAGCAAAAGAGAAAAAAAWCTGGCACCTCTTAAAGACAGTCAAAGAGCACGTGCAGAGGGTATCCCAGAGATACTATGCTGGCACACCAGGCACCCAAGGGTGCTGAGCGGGATGGGATCAAGCCACAGGCTGCCTCCCCTCTGCAAGTGGCAGGCAGGGCAGAGCCAGATGGAAAGTGAGCCCCTGAGAAGCATGCTTAAAGATTAAGCACATAGGATTAAATCCCACCCTTGTAAGAAATAACTCCCTCTCTCTCCTGATATCATTTTGTAGAGAGCCTTTTCTATCAGAAATACCTACTAATCCTCACTATCTGCTAGCCAAAAGGGTGCTGTTAGGGTAAAGGTAGAGCTCAAATTAAACCCAGCTCCCAGCCTAAGTTGAGCCCTGGTGCAGAGAGGCTGCATCCACCGCATGCCTCTGCTCAGCCTAATTCCTGGCCCCCCCCAGCCCCCCGTAAGCCCCTCATAGCAAACCCTGCCACCTAACAGAGAGCTTTACCCCCATCCCACCCAGCTATGGCCCATCAGCACCCATTGCCCACCCCAAAAGCTCCTCGCAGATAAAAAGGGAACAGCTCTTGCATTCCTCCTCCCGACAAATCTTTATTAGCAGTGGCAGAGTGGGAGCTGCAGGGAAACGTTCACTGACTGCCTTCAAAGCAAAATTTACAGCTATTAAGTAATTCAGTAACTCTTGGTCGGATCCCTGAGAAATGAGATCTGGCCAAGTCCTTCCATGGTGGCAACAAGATGTTAATGACAGAATTGTATCAACAGCTCTCGGGTTGTCTCCTTTATTTATACTAGAAGCTGGCGATAGACGCAATTACAGTAGATTAACATTGGCATAGCTTCAGCATGAAAACAATATACCAGGGCCAAATTTTATTCCAAGTATAATATATCTATTGCCCTGCCTGACAAACTTTAATTCAAAGAATGCAATTACAACATAACTTGCCGCTAGGTTTTTTCAAGACTGTATTATTCATTTGAAGGGAAAGTAAGTTTACTTCTCATTGAGTTTAAATATGAAGGTTAATTTTTTTGAGCTAAAGGAGTTTGGTTTTGACTTGATTTCTATGCATTTGGGGCAACCAGCACAGCTGTGAAAACATAATTGCTCTTAGAAATTTAGGGCTGCTCATCCTCATTTTCAAAATTGCTCGCTCTTTTGTGTGCTTTCCTAATTTCAGCTCTCTGAAGCGGCCGCTGATTAGCTACCACAGGTGCAATCCTTCTGGACTGTTCACTACCTCCGACTTGAACATTTCAAACTACATTCTGCATCACAGAAAATAGCCTAATTGGAGACAAAAAGCTGATCTGTTAAAATAGCAGAGGGGCCAGCAAGAGAAGCAGGGAGAGTTATTTGCCCCATCAAAGTCAAGGGGAAATTCACCCTTAGCATCAGCAGGGAGAGGGCTGCCCCGGGGAGATGCAGAGGACGTGCAGCTCTGTGCAGATGGCAGGAGTGAAAGAATGGCAGAAACCTGTTATTTATGACCCCTGAATATAACTAATGAATGAACAGCAGCGGCATCCCCGGGACCTCACCTCTCTGCAGCCTCCGGATAGGACAGAGGCTTTTCTCCACAAATACGCAAAGGTGAAGCAAAGTCCCCGTGCGGGTGCCCAGGCCTTGGGGGGTGCACCGGTGAAGCACAGGGCAGTGTCCGGAGCTGTGGCTGTAACGAGCACATAAATCATCCCTAACGACCCCCTCCACCAGCCAGCATGTGTGCGGGGACAGCGAGCCTGGCCCACGCCCGCGGTGGCTGCTCGAGAAACGCTTCGGGTTGCAGTGAGCACAAATGGCTCTTTCACACGTCTCAGCAGATGTTACTCATTTTCTCCTCATCTGACTTTAAGATTTGGCTCCATTCTTTCCCTGCTCCCAAAGCCCAGCAGTTGTCCTAGAAACCTCTCCCGGTTCGTCCATGAGCAATAGGCTACCCCGGCTATTCGGCAGGGGCCGGTGCGCGTCTGCAAGCATCCCACCCCTCCAATTTCTCATCCAGATTGCTTCTGTCTTCCCCACTGAAACTTGCCTCATCTACTGGCCATTTCCGCTGCTCCACTGCACGTGATGTTATTCATCAAGGTGCTTGTCCCTTCTGCACAGCGACAAGCACTCCAAAATACTTAAGGACATTTGCAAAATTTGGATGGAGAATAGTAACAGCAAGCAGGACCAGATGTTCAGTGGGAAGGACTAACGGTGCACCTCTGTAACACAGCGTCCAAGGCTCAGCCCTGGACCACAGGAGGCTGAAGAGGAGCCAGCGGGGACAGTGCAGCTCATCCTGGGGTGGAGATGCACAGGGACAGAAATGACTTCCCAAAATGCAGAAATAATTCACTTGGTTTGGGTGGGTTTGCCTGTGTGTAGATGCACTAGCAGAGTTTAGGTTTGTAGAAGGTACCAGCATGTTGTCACCGGAGTGCCCACTGGAGCAGATGACTTCAGTTTAGTCCCATTGGAAAACCTGTTTTTATGGACAAAAACCTACTGTGTTTTGCTCCCAATTCTGTCTGCTGCTTAGTTCCCCAGCTCTGTGTGAAAATCAAAACATCTTCTGCACAGCCCTGGCAGCGTGTGGGCCATACTGCTTTGACTGAACAGTCATCCGTGTGAGTAGGAGTCTCTAATTCACATGATACCTTCCCATAAACTATCTTTTAATTTATTCTAAGGATCCCAGAAGAAACTAAAAAGCCTCAATAGATGCTTCAATTTTTGCCATGTCAATAGTTGCAGCTGCATTGCACTTTGTAAAGAAAAAAGGTAATACGACCAAATTCTTAGAAATGGATTGCTGACAATACACRTGTATGTGTTTTTGCTCAAATCTATATACCAGTTGTGCATCGCAAGACACAGAAGTCACTAACCAATCTATAACTCAAGATAAATAACATTCCTTATGGATTCTGCTTGTTATATTAAGCACACAGATCACCCAAAGTCACTTGTCACCACCAGCAGGAATTGACCTAAAATAAATCATCAGAGAGAGCTGCAGTGCTAAGACTGGGAGCCCAGGGTGGGTGGGAAAAGGTCCAATTCCTCTGCAGTTCAGGGAATGTGTGTTCGGTCCTTGGTCCTTGGACCCCCCACGCTCCTCACCAGCGACGCGGAGGGGACCTTCCCAGCCCACAATGTCCAAAGCGCGTTCTCAGCAATTCACAGTATCACAAGAAATCCTGAGATGAAAACAAACTCCACAGTAGGGTGTGTTCACGGGGAATACAATTGAAATGTTAACATGTAAGGAGGAAACCCTCTGTGCAAAGTACGTGTTTTACTCCAGCTCTACATTCACCAAAGGGGAGCTTAGAAAAGCCCTGGGCAGTTAGGTAATAACATAGAAGCCATCACCACCAACAGTTAATCAATATGTAACTCAGGTTTGCAGTAGCACTTTCATCTGGATGAAGGAGCTTACAAAGTCACTCAGTGTGATTTGCTACACRCTCATATGAATGAGAAAAATATAAATCAACAACAGCTTCAGGTAATCAAACCTCAGCCATCAGGACTGAAAGCTGACGTGTCCAACCAGTGATTTGTTTTTCTCTGGGAAGAGATTTGTGGTGATCCTCAACACAAGAAATGTGCCCATCAATTACTGGATTTATGAGCGTGCCTCCATGCCATCAGAAACCCCGCAGCCCCCAGCCGAGGGACGGCACGCACAACTTTCATCCATGCTGTATTTCTACAAGGAAAACACCGAGCAATACCTTGCGGCCATCATTTCAAGAAAACTTGTGAATATTTCACAAGCAGCGTAGTAGATGCTGGCCATGCTGTGCCCACTCCCATCACAAGCCCAGCAATTAGGGGTGCGGGGAAGGTGAAGGAGCCATATACAAGAAGGTTCAGAAAATTGCCATGTGTAAATACGACTGCTTTGCTCCGAGAGCACCAGTTTTTGATGATGACCCTCAGCTCAGCTGTTGCCTATAGACTCATCATATCCCACCACGTTACTGCACCAAGGTGCATTTTTCGGCGAACGCGTTTGCCGCCGTCCCTGCGGGTGCGGTGCAGGCAGCTGCAGCCCGAGCGGAGGGAAATGCCGGCGGCAGAGCCAGGCTCCAAACGAAACGAATTAAAAGGGAATGATTTCCCCAAACGGAGGCTGGGGGGAATCATCAGAAACAAATTAAAATCAAAACAACTTTTCAGCAGGAAACAATGGAACAGATGTAATAATATTTATTACTGGAAACTGCTAAACATGCCAATTAATTTTGAAGGGACTTAAATGGATTAAGCCCTTTTTTACTGGAAAATATGGAGGAGTCATGAACCACAGCAATACCTTCAGCAATATAGATGTGTTTTCCTGGAAGCCTGTTCAGAAATCAAAGAAAAAAAAATCTGAAAAGCCCCAAACCAGACAATAATCTTTCTGTTGCATTAATTGTATCAATGCCCCCATTACTATACCTAGAAATATTAGGGGGAGGCAAAAATCAAACCACTATTTCCATGCATCAAGTTGGTCATTTCGGTCTGAACCAGAAAAGCACTTGAGTGGGGCCAAAATTGGCCACGTAAGCATTTTGTGATGCTCTAAGCACAGMAATAGTTTTAAGTTCATTCAGATGCTGAAAGTTGTACAGATGATTAAATGCTTAGACAGACCAGGGCATAGCCCTCCCCTGTTACCATATAGAGGTATTATTATTCAAAATAGGAAATAAGTATCCATCTTTATTTATTTATTTTGACACAAGAACATGGAACTCCTTTCCCACAAAAACGTATAATGTTTAAAAAATGTTCATCCTACGTTGGGACGTAAAGTAAAACGTGAGCAAAAAAATATACAATAAACCAATTCAATTTTAGGAGCACTGAGAGTCATTTTTTTACTATTTTTTACATGCTCGCTTAGAAGACCTTCACCCACATTGCTTCCTGCCAGCATGCAGAAAGAGAATTGAGAAGTGCCTTTCTGGTAAGACTAGGAAATCAATTTAATTTTTCCAAAAGGAAATTAAAAGTACTTCACAGCACTGAAATTTGCCCATTGTAAATGTTGATTTTGCAAAGGGACGTTTTCCTTCAGAAAACTATCCAGAAACATTCTGCTCCACTTATCATCATTGCCTTCCCTTCCTTTCACATTTTATATAGCACTCCACATTTTCTTACGCAAAATTGTCATGTTCCTCCCAAAATAGTACTATGTTTAGAGAGGTTATAAGGAGGTACTAATAAAATTGCAGTTATTTAAAGAGTACAAGATAAATATGACACACACACGCTCTCACAAATAGAAAGCAGCTGGAAGAATACTAACAATGTCAGGGTTATGTGTAAACTCCATTTTCCTATCAAAAACTATGGAAACAGAAAAAGAACTGAGAAAAATTTGCTGTTTGCTTAAGCTGAGACTTATTGCTGCTGATTCTGGATATGGCTCGTACAAGAAACAAAATTGCTTCACGTTTCAAGGCTTTGCTATTCTGATCTCAGCAAGCAAGTTTCATTCTGATTTCCTCCCTAATAGCTTAAATGTATTTTCTTTGGCAGATTCATAGCAGCTATGAAAATGTCTTGTCCCTAAATGCGAGCAGGTTTTCTTTTCCACAGTGACCTAAACCCCTGAGATTTTGTCCCGTTTATACATACTGAATAGTTGTTCAGTGGGAGCTTTGGCTCTGTAAGGAACCTAAGATGAGCCTTTTTCAACAAGGGCATGGTGGTATTTGAGCTATCCCTGCAGAGTCCTTCAACAGGCAACGGGGAGAGAGAGACACCTCCAAAAACCGATCCATCTTAAACAAGTTATTTGGGAGGAAAGGAGGGAAACGGGCCATAAATTCAGTCTGGTCTTGCTCATCCCCACCTAAGGCCAGCCCTAAATGCCAAACATTGCCATCACGCAACAGCCACAGGAGCCATCCTTGCGGAAAGGGTTAAAAAACCCCCTCAAGTAACGAGAAGCGAGCCGCCTCGGGGCATTTCAGCTGTTGAAGTGCAGGTGTCACTTATGGAAACCTCACAAAATACAATCTTTTTCCTACCCCCAATACTAAAGTCCACAAGGAATTACTCTCACACTTACAACCAGATGCTGCAATCAACCGCTCTCRGAGAGCGGGGGGAAGGACCCACCGCATCTCACGGGCTGGCTTTCCTCAGGCGGAGGACACTCGGAGCCAGATTGCACTCCCGGTGACACCGGCGCAGCGACTCCGCTAGAAGCCGTGCGGCCGTGCTGGAGCGGTACCAAGGACACCGGAGCAGGAGCTGGCCGCCTGTCTCTTACAGCAAGAGGCAGGCCATCGAGCCAGTTCGCTCTTATTTATGGGCTACTCCAGCAGCTAAACCCATTCAGTCGTATCCCTTCCTTGCTTATTAAATATTTGATTATTAACTCTAAATTCCTTGACTACGAGGACCTTTTTTAAGTATAGCTCAGGTGCAGGAAACGCTGCCAGCATGGTGCGTTGCTCATTGCCTGCTTTCTCTGGGCGATGCCCTGTTTCCTCTGCCCTCCTTCAAGTGATGGGTGAAGCCTACAACATGTAATGGAAGTGGTTTAAATAGCCAATACTGCTCTATATGCTGTATTGCTGGATGTAACGCCACTGAGCGATCAATCCTTTTATGCCCTCCTTGAGCACAAGGTACAGTAAGGCACCRCACTGCGTTCGTCAGCTCTGTCCCGTTGGAAGCTCAGCCTCCATGGCCAAAGCCAATGCCTTCAGATTGCTTTTTTCCAYGGCTTTCGCTGCCCACGCATAGAAACACACCCACAGGGGAGGCTGGACCCCGCTGACCTGGCAAGGGAGATGAGCGGGAGGTAGAAAACTTTTTAATAGAGTCTCCCAGCATCCAGCCATCACTTGCAGGGTACTTTCTGGAGCTTTAATCTGGACCAACATCAGTGATAGCCAATAACCCCACCTTCACAGGTCTGTCCGCCTCCATTTCCAACCCATTTATACCCTTGCAGCTATTCAAACAAATACTCCAGAAAAACATCTTTTTTTTCCATATCAGCATCTCTTCACTGGATAAAAGCCTAAGACAGCAGATTTCAGAGAAATTAAGAAATTACGCTGCTTGAAAAGGGTAATGATATTCATCACCATAAGCTAAGATTCAAATTGACATTGTGGTAGAGGCAATAAGGCATGAGCTGCTTCCAGCCCACATTTCTTAAACCAAATACACAGCAAGGAGCATGGTGAGGAGGAGGAGGAGAGGCTGAAGGCGCCCATTGCTGCCATGTGGTGCCCACACGACTGGTGCTCGCAGCTCTCTGCTCAACCATCCCCTGTTTAAAGGAGGGCCATATCCACCCCAGAAACCTGTGTGTACATGGGAGAAAAGCAAAGCAATGTGATACTCGTTTGGCTCAGTCCCTGGAGAGGTCATGTTTTACTAAATTAATAATCTTTTTAGACCTGTTCAGCTTCTTAGGAAACTAATCCAGACAAGCCCAAAAGTACTAATAACATTTCAGTCTGGGCTTGAAGAGAGATTAGAGAACATTTATTTTGCTTCCAGTATTTTCTGATTGCTCCCAACCTTTCTTTGCACAAGCATCTAAATGAGGAAATACGAACAAAAAGACTAAGTAGTAGGGTTTATGTTGAATTAAATTCCGCTGGGGAAAAAAAATCAAGCCAACTTCAGTAAAATTGATCCACTTAACATTCAACAAAATAAATATACAGGAATAYGCTTAGCTATGCATGTAGAAAATTGGGGATTTATAGGTCCGTATTTCAAAACTACGGCAATGAACTTCTTCATCTGCCACYTAAATCTTAGCTCCCAGCTCACCTCCAACCCACAGAAAACTGTCATACTTGAAGTTTCCTGCTTTGATTGGTTTTGGGTTGGTTTTTTTTTTTTTTTGATCCCTCAGCATGAGCATGTTGACCCAGGTGATGGAGAGCACCACCTAATCTGGATTTTTTTAATCATGGAATAAAACTCAACTTTCTCCTAAAATCCTACCTTTGGCCTGAAATCCAGCGTAAATATATCAAGGCAAAGGACAGTGGGAACGCTCAGAAATGCAGATCTGGAATTCAGATTGCTCTGACTGCTCTGCCCGTGCCCACGGGGCTCAGGGAGACGGCAGAGTGTTTTATTGCCCACAGAACAATTTATGAAAGGAGAGCGGCTGTACAGGAAACGTCGCAAGGTGAAAACAGCAAGTAGTAATGGCTKGGGAATAAAAATAAACCAGGTTTGTGGGGGGAGAACTGCGGTGAGGTGTGTTTGCTTTAAGCATCGCTGCAAAAATATCTTGTTTAGAAACTGCTTTAGTGACACAGCCCAACATAGTGCCTGGGAAATCAATACCAGGAACCAGCGAATTCACGTTATCCACTATTGGGTCTTGCTCAGATTTATTGGCTGATAAGTGGATCATGCAAGTAGGTATAAAGCCGTAACCAGATTATGTGTGAATGATAAGGAGGTTATAGTCTATAAGGAAGCACAGTGCAGCCCAGGAAAAGGCTCTGGTGATTAATGGCAGCAAGGCACTGCAGTGGTTTACATAGCGCTTGGCAGTGGGACAAAATGCAAAAGCCGGATGAGATTGTGTTAGAGACATGAAAATAGAGGTGTGGGGCCAGTTTCACTCAACCTGCAATAGAGAGAGATAAATTATGCCTGTCAGCACCCACCAGGCCCTAGGACTAGCATATTCCCCCGTGACCCTCGTTAGGTTTTCCCCTTGGCTGGTGCCTGCCCCGCAGCCCTGCAAAYGAGAGCTGCAGCCGCTGCGTTTCATGGGGGCAGACCCATCGTGCCTGTAACTCCTGCACGCCAAGAGAGGAAAAGGATGTTTATTGGGGCTATTGCATTGATTATGCAAATTTCACCCTGTTTAAATTATTTCAAAGCCTTGAAAATCCACAGTGGGATTTTTAAAAGAACCAGTCATGCAATTTTGTCCCCACAAGCCCATGGTACAGGGATCCAGGAACACTTCCCAGCCCCGGGATGGGGCTGTGTCACCTTTGCCTTTCTGTCCCCGTGCATCTTTTTTCCCACTGGGAAAGAAACCCAGGCATGTGGGTTGGAAAGGAGCTGTGATACCTGCATATATATATATGTTTAATATTAGAGTATTGTGAGTCTGTCTTGGGAAACAAATGTTTACTTGCTCTAGTGCAAGGAAGGTTCATGTTAATTCTGAGTAATTATATTGAATATTTATTTTTATATTATATATATAATAGTTTACAATCTTTGTTTGAAGTCGTTAACCCTCCACCTATTTTTGGAAGTTAATTGGCACTGCTACTTCACAGACGGGGAGAGCAAGAGAAGAGGGCAGCACATCATTTCCACACTGAGCCACAAGCTGGGGACGGGCAGCCATGGCCCCGGGCTGCGCCCCAAGCTGGGTTTGTCCTGGGGCTCTGCTCTGCCAGCCTGGGGCCCCAGCTCTCGAGCATCATGCGGGCTGGAAACAGCCCCAGGAGCTTTGGGAACCTGGCAGTGACAGAGTGGAGACAAGCAAAGAAAGATGCCATGGACACCACCCTAGGAACAGAAGAAGAAAATCTTTCTGTAGGGGCAGGAAAGCATAAATGAATGCAGAAGTCGTCCTTAGGGCTTTTTTTAGCCCTTGCAGCCCCCCTCTCTCTAAAGGAAGGCTCCAGGCAGGACCACAGGCTGTATTTCAAACTCCTGTGGAGGTGAATACTCGCATGCATAGCACAGCGGTGTTAAACAGTGATTTCAGACCTTCCCCATCTCCTGCATGCCACGGAAAAAATCAGCCGGATACAGGTGCCCAGCCCAGAAATTGTCTGAGTGATATTAGCCCTCTGTTAAACTCAGCTGGAAATAGCTATCAAGTTTAAATATTTATTGTGGGAGAAGAGAGAGACAGTGCAATCACRTAACTTCATTTCTGTAAGAACGTGGCTAAAACTGCTCACATTACCAGGTTACTAAAATGCTGCCTTGGTGCAGGATACCTTCATCATGCCTCAAATAATTGCATGTTTAATCTGCTCAAGAGAGGCAAAATTTAGGGAGGTATTTAACATAGCTGACATCTGTCTTACTATATTATGAAGCATTTTTTAATAAATCAAATTCTTGACTATAAGACACAAGTCTTAACATGAGAAACAAAACAGCCGAGGAAAGGCATCCGCGTAGACTCAGGCTGAACATATATCAAACCCACAGGGTCCTGAGCAACAATAGCCAGAGCTATCAGCAACCTACCCATTGTCATAAATAATGTTTTGACAAAAATGAATACAGAAAGGGATTTGTCAAGTTAGTTTTCCTTCATGGGTCAAAGTCAGGGATGATTTATAGTACACATCTTGAACAAATTAGGGAAAAAGACACAAGATTTGGCCAATGAGTTTGTTAAAATTATGCATGAAAAGAACCAGAATATTCTGTAGTGGAGCTTCAACTGAGGGAGTTACGCTGACTTATGTGTCCCGAAGATCTGATATGTGGTTTATACTGTTCAAGGCATGCCCCAAATGACGTGCAACACGCTGTCAATCCCATCAATCCCACATCCAGCAAACTCCAACATGGAAATCAGAGAGCGGAAATTGCTATTTTTGCTTCTACTTTTTTTGCTTACTTGGCTTCCATCGGCTTTCGAGCAAGCGGGACTACTCATGGTGACATTACAGAGGTGAATATTTATATCTAAACAAGAAATTGGTTTTAATGCATCTTTTTGTTTAGTCCTGGTAAGGAGCGGTACTGAGTGATCWCCATGCCCATCACAAGCTGGAAGTTTAGGTGCTGTGTTTTGGGTATTGAAACGTTCAAGAGCAGAAAAGCAGAACATTGCAAAGCAAGACCTSGGTCTGGAGAACACCTGGAGGACCCTTTTGAAGCATAAATACATTAAAACACGTGCCTGCCCTGCCCTGCCCTGCCCGGCAGCGAGGGGTTGGGCTCCCTGGGCCGTTGCAGAGGTAGGAACTCCCCACCGCGGTCTGTGCACCCAGAAGCAGACCTGATTTCTGCCTCAGTCATTAGGATTGTTGTAATTTGCACTGCAGTTGTCATTTTGCTTCTCCTCCCACTCCGACTTTTCTCTGTAAATGTTTGAACTACGGCTATCTACAGACTTGCTTTCATTTTTAATGTTACAAATACTGTACAGGTTTGAACCACAGCAAACACGGATGCACTGCAGAAAACATTTGCTCTTTWCCCTTCGAGGCTGGAGAAAACAAAGCAAAGGGCGTTAAGCTCAAGGCTACTGTAAACCTCTACCCATTTCTTCTTTTTTTCCCCACAATGACAGGGAATYCTTTAAATTTGGACCTAATGTGCACCATGGCTGCATTTGCTAGAGAAAGACTACGTGCAAAATCCAGTTGCCTCACCCTGGAAATTGTCTCCTAGCAGCACAAAACAGAAGATAAAGAATGTTAAAAGATCAACTTGTCTTATCATGCTTTTGCTCCAGATGGATTTGTGCAGACAGAGGCACAAATTATACCTTAAAACAACGGGTTGTAGACATTGAGAAAACAATTACAGCACCTTTTTCCCCGTCTGGTCTCATCAGCCAGATTCCCATCTCTGCAACTCCAGGTGTAACACCAAACCAAACTACACACGAGGCCAGGGATGCAGTAAAGGGCTGGAATGGAAATCCCTGGTGTTAGTTATACCCAGAGGACAGAGGCAGGCCCAGAGGTGTACGAAAGTTAATATAAGAGGCTTTAAAAGTGACATTGGTGTGCTTTATCCTCAGCTGTCGTCTGCTGCTGCATCCAGAGTTTACCAAAGAAATAAAAGAGGAATTTCTGAGAAACTCAGCGTAACTGCAAATACCCTTGAACATAATTATGGGGGTGAAGGGAAGGGAGGAAAATCGTCACTTAGCTTGAACTGGACCGTTTTAAGAGCTTCTTCAGGAAAAACAAGGCCACTCTGTCCTACACATACAAGTCAAATTAGTGATTATGTTCTTGGCCTCCTGACCAACTAGCATGATCGTGGATACAAGATCAGGCTAGTGTTGTGGGAAAGGCAAACCTATCCTGGTTTTTTTCTTTCTGCAGCCAGCCTTACCCAATAGCTTATTTGGAGCTATTTACGTGCTGAAGAAATTAGCACGTTGGGTACAACGTGGGTTTGTTTGGGTACAAACACATCTAAAGGCTGTGTGGGCTGCTTCTTATACTTAGAAACTGTATTTTGCTATTCAAGAGCATTAAAGAATTCAATTTTCACTTCCGGAGAGCGTTTCCCAGGCGACTTTCTTCCGCTGCCCTGCTCCGGTGAGGAACAYCAAGAGCCGCTGCAGATCTTTGAAGAGTCGGCCAATAATTTCAATGTCTCCTTGGCAAAAACAGACCCCGCAAAGCAGTCATCCCACCTGACAGCTTCAGAGCGAAGGGGTGGGCTGCGCGGGGAGCGGGGGCACAGCTGCATTCGCAGCAGAACAGCCTTTCCCAAGCCAGGCACTAAATGCAATTAGAGAGAACAGAATATCCCAAGTATAAGATATCAAAACAAAACACGTTCAAACGCTGGAAGCCAAGCGTGGGGCAAGGCTGAGATTGTTTGGAGCTGGCCTCCTTTCTGCTGGCACCCACCGCTCGCAGACACGGAGAGCAATGCTGTTTAAAAGCTTTCTCCTGTTGTTCTCCGCATTTGTAGGGAGCTTCAGTTTTGGAGTTTTAACTGCCTGTTATTGAAGTGGAGGTATTCTTACTGCTAAAATGTGGCTCCTGTGTCACCAAAGTGCCATATATATGGAAATTTCACTATGGCAAGGGGAAGAGGTGCTGCATGGCACAGCCAAACTCATTGCTAAGGGGAAAGAAAAGCCCACCGAGATGCTTGGAAGGGAAACCATGCCTAATCTAGCTGATATCACCCGCAAATATGTGCAAAGCACCAGAGATACAAATCGTAATGAAGAATTTATGAAGGTGAAGGAGTTAATTAGAGAGACCTCAGTCTTAAGAAACTATGACAGTAGCACAAAGATAAACCATTCATTTTGGCCTCTGGCAGCACTTGCCCGCTACCAGCTAGCTGGTTGAGACTTCAGACCAGGGGCTTGTACATCAGGGCAGGAGCAAAACCAGACTGTTTGTGCTCACACGGAGAGGAGGTGCCTTTGGCAGCAGCATGTGGCTGCAAAAACCTTCACTCTTTGCCTACGGGAGGCCAGCGCTGGCTGGAGCCGATCACCAACCACTGATTGCTGGTGCCAAAAGGACAGGGCAACCACCCCTTTACCCGAGAATGGGAAGATTATTTTTTCAGTCTCCAGTGCAAGAGTTTTCACATTGATTTCCAGCTGGGCAGAGTTTTGGTGGTTGTAGAAGCAGCCATGGGAGCATAGGACACATGCACAGCACAGCAATGCCCCAGAGCTATGGAGCGGGCACAGCAATCTGCTTTAAAAGAAGAAGAAACAAAACCACATCTGGCCTCCAGGGAAATGTGGGGACCAGAGCTACTGCTGGGAATGAAGCCTCACGGAAAGCACTTCTTTCTCTGAGGGCAAGTCAGTTAGGAGACGAAATGCCAAAGCCCACGGCAAATCTGAAGTCCCAGAAAGGGTCTGTTTAAAGGCATGAGGACTGTGACTCCAGAAGCGTTACAGAAATGTTGAAAGGGAAGGATGGAGATCCTTTTCTCTATCTTGGTTCTGAGCATCTACAATGCTGCTTTGTTAATGGGCCTGGAGAAGGATGGTGTGTGCAGCTCAGCCTCTATGAGATGCTGATACCAATCAGTTGACATAGCTGTTATGATAGAATCATAGAATTGCTTCAGTTGGAAGGGACCTTTAAAGGTCATCTAGTCCAACCCCCATGATGTGTCTGGACTCACGGCTCTGATAACCTGGACCTCGAACCCTGCGGGAAGCCATGCTCTGGCAGATGCTGTGGCTCTGCATGGTTTCTGAAGAGCACCAAGGGAGGAGACATCCAGTAGCATCCCACCGCTTGTACCTGAAATGGATCGTTTCCTTTTGAATCCCTGTGGGGGATCAGCGTCTATCACGGGTTTCATCTTTGCAGTCATGAGTTATCCGTGTCTGTTAAAAATATAAGAGAATATTTGATCCCCTGAAGGGAAAATTTCCCAATTCACCATATGAAATAACCTGTAAAGCAGCATTTCCTTTGATTTCTCATTTCCTTTTATTTTTCCATTGATCTCATCACATTCTCTCGTCGTCTCATCTTATAGAGCAAGGCAAGAGGACAGCTAATCTGTTTTCCCTCTGCCCCTCTTAATGTCTTCTTGATTGAAATTCACATTAACTCTTAGGTACCCTAATCTCAGAGAGCATCCATAAAGCCATGTCCACTTCTATAAAATTCAGCTGCTCTGAAACTTCTCTTTCAAGCCACTGAGATATGGGGAGCTCTCAGGAATGGGACAGATACTTGCATAATCCTTAGCATGTACCCAAAGAAGTGATGGCTGCTGAGTGTCTCTACATCACTGGCTATTTTCAGTCTTTTCCAGATCATGCAGCCCCCGGCGAGATGTTTAGCTGTGTTACTGTGGCTTTGATTAGCTGCATTAGCCCCACTTGGGGAGCAAGGCTGTCCATGGGCTGGCTGTCACATGTGGAAGGTTGGGACCAAGATGCGGCGGCTGTGTCCGATTACACCAAGTTTCTCCAAAATCTTCCTGGGGACAGAGTGATGCTCTGACACTGCGGACGAAGGGAAGGAGAGAGGCGTACTGCATGCCTGTGAGCCTCCTGGCTTCTTCTTTCAAAGGTGAGCTGCTAGCACGAAGCCAGCCCCATCTGCAACGGGGACAACCTCGGGCACTAACCCTCTCCTGCAGCATTAGGGCTCCAGAGCACCACTTCTGCTTCCAAATCGCTTTAGCAACAACTGCCTGCCTTTTCAGAAACAGCCAATTGCCAAGAGAGGCTGCCAAAGGCCTTTGGAAAGAATCACAAGCCRGACATATTTTTGTCCCCGAGAGTGAAAGCGGCAGAGCCCTGAATTTGGGGGAGACACCTAAGGCGGCTCGCAGAGAGCAGAGGCTGCACCACCAGTTTGCCAGTCCCTGTCCCAGTCCCGCTGCTGATGCGCAGCCCCACGACATCGTTGTATTTGGCATTTATAGATTTTATCAGCTCTGTTTTGTTCTCTAGCTGATTTCTCATTTAATTTCAACAACAAAAAACAGTGCTTCTACACTAATGTGCCATCCTTTTGCAATTTTTTGGATTATTAATAAAAAAATAAAAAGCTCATATCTACCTACTCAGGGATATGACAGTGCAGTAAAGCAGAGCATGAATTTTCTGTCCTTTAGCTATTCTTGGTGCAGGCATCCTCAGCACCAGCCAAGCAGGAGGGGGTAACCCGGCATGCAGAGAGGAGGGGGATGCTACGCAGTGGCACTTGCTGTTTCCCTCCCCGTTCTCACCCCGTGATCAYCCACAATCCTGGCGGAACCACCGTGCTTTTAGGGACTGATGGACTTAAGAGTATTTGCTGGCAAACTGGGCTGTGGAGTGCTTGGCCTTGCTTTTTTGCAGCCCACCCAGACCACACATGAAGGAGACATGGGTGACGTGGAAGAGTCACACCTGAGCATGCAACCAGGTGGAAAACCTGCAGAAAGTGGGCAAATCCAGCCTCAGAAGGGCTCAGAGCAATGAGGCACTCTCCACCAAGTCCTTACCAATTATACCACTGCCGGGAGAGGTGCAAGCCCAGTTAAATTGGGAAGGGGGATGCTGCAGAGCCCTCCGGACAGGGGGAGGTGGAAGATGCAGAGAGAAGAGCTTCACCACAGCCAGGTTCGGGCTGCGCCGGCAGGAATGCCTCTTGGTTTACTTGCACAAATTTCAGTTGTTTTATTTGCAGAATGAACTGATTTTCTTAGGAAAACTGGGAATAACAACTATAAACTCACCCCCCCAAGTGCTATGGTAATTAAGCTTTTATCTGAGTAGATAAAATAATTAACATATTTATTACTCAGAAGAAAAAAATRATTTTATGATTGATTGCAGCCTACTAATCTTCCATCAAATATTCAAAGTCTGCATTATTAGGTCATTCATTTTATTTGTTTTTAAAGATGTTACATATGTTTTCTATCCCAAGGAGGGGGGGTGGAAATCAGCATATGAAAAATTCCCATCATTACTAACACACAGCTCAGGAGAAAACGAACAGAGATGGGGAGCACCCATCCTGTCTGCAGAAGACGGGGCTTCATTAAGCTTGCAATGGCTTTTTGCACATTACAGAAAGCATGCAGAGCCCCATAGGCACCTACAGATGCTGTGGCTTTGTGCCCAAGCCAGACTTGGTGCCGCTGCAGTGCTTGGTCCCGGCACTCTCGCGCCTGCATGCGCCCACCTCCGATTGCACCACGGGCACTCCTGCACGCTTCATCTGCCTGCCATCACAGGAGATGCCATGAGATGATTTACCTCCATACTTAATCGCTCTAAATTATGGGCATTTTTATCTAATGGCTTTAATTCTCGGTTCTGGGAAKTTTCGTTGCTGTGGTTACTGGGCAAGTGTAAGCAGCTCGCAGTTACCCTGGAGCAAGCTCATAAAGAAACCTCCCAAAGTCTGCAGAGGAGACCCTCCATTGAGTGCTGCATTCACACACTCACAGGGTTTTGGGGCAGGTTTTTTTGGAAACGTGAAGCCACAAGTCCAAAAAAAGAAGCCAGGAGCCACCAGAGACAGAATAACCATAAAACACATCGCGGTAGTCATTGCTTCTTCCTGGCGGGGAAGTCATCCCCTTCTTAGTCATTCCCTCGTATGCAGGGTCCCCAGGGCAGCTCCCTGCCTGGATGCCACCGGCCAGGTCATGGACCAGGCCACGAGGTGCTCCTGGCACGGAGACAGCACAGCGTGGTCTTGCAAAGGGGCTTTGTGCAGGTGGGGAACCTGTGGAGAGAGGTGCAGAGGAAGGCAGCAGTGGGGTGGACCTGACCCCCACTGCATGGCTCTGGTTCTGCAATTTTGCACATATCAAACGTTTCATATCTTGATCTTTTTGATGCAAAAGCCCTCCTAAAAGACAACAGAAAAGCCCCACGCCTCCAAGGCTTTGCAAAAGACCTCGAATAGCTGCAAATGTGTCCCTGCCACCGCATCCGCCAGCACAGGGCTGTCACACCAGGCTGTCGCCGCTGCAGCGGCTGTAGACCACCAGGCACTGCACCTCCCGTCCAGGGTGCCAACAGGGTACGTGGGCACTATTCCTGCCGCTGTAACCCACGGTAAATAGTCCCTTACACCACAAACTGTTCAAAGCATCGCTGCCCTCTCCCCCACAATCTCAGTTTCCTTGAATTAAGGCCCATAAAACCATTGCAACGCAATGCATCACGCCTGCAGCAGGCTTGTGCTTGCCAGCTCTCCCGAGGGACTCTCGCCCCGCGGGGTCCAGCGCTGAAGGTGGATGTGCTGAGTCCCTGCGGTAGATGCCGAACCACGTTCCTGCCTTCCCTGGAAGGGTTTGAAATTATGCCTAGCTCTGCCAAGCTGTGAAAAGGACAAGTGCCAGGAATGGATTTTCTCATGCCTGAACGTTTGTGGTTCTTGCTGCCACAGCCCTCCATCTCAGTAAGAGCTCACCTGGGACCGGATTAGAAAATTATTCGGGTGCTGATCTCATTTGGTMCTATTCTCTTGCAAAAATAAAACACCTTGTGGTTCGCTTTTCAGATTCCCCAGGCTTTTGAATGTGGATGGGTTGGCAGCAGAGCCACTTCTTTTCAGAGAAGTGGCATTAATAGCGCAGGGAGAAGTTGCCTGTAGTTTATTACATACAGTAACACCCTATTCTATCCCAAAAGCCTTTCATCTGAAAAGCTGGCACCCACAGATTACCCAAAACTACCCCCACACAAAAAGAGATGTGATGAGCAAATCAGGATGGCACAATTTGTTTCCAATCCTGGGGCAATAAGAAAGGTTTTCCATCCAATTGCCCTTATGTTATTCAGCCGGCGTAATGTTCCAACTGTACATCTGGGGAGTAACGCAGCATCCTCTCAGTCCAAGACCAAGGATTAAAAAACAATCAGGAAAGGGAGAACACAACAACGAGGGCAGGACCCCGGTGCCATCCCCATCCTGAGGAGCTCTCACCCCAGCCACCACCACGGAGACTTCTCAGGGCTTTGGCCAGCACTATCAGAACATGAGTCAGATCAAACAAATTGCCTTTCCTTCCTTCACATTATTCCCTCTACACTATAGCAAGCATCGGGCTGGATAGCAAAAAAGCCATCCAACTCACTGCATGATTAAGCACAAAATAAATACCTACAACTATTCTCAGCTCAGATGCCTATTAAGAAAATTGTATAAAGTGTAAACTGTACTTGCACGTGAAAACCAATGATGAGTTGTAGCACGCAAGGAAATGAGTCAGTAGGAAATTAAACACAACTTACTATTTTCTCAATGTAAAAAAGCCACAAGCAGGATTAATCCTTTTGTGCATATCTAAAGGTGATCCTCAGATCGCCCACACAGAGAGCCAGTTCTCCGTTTTGCCATGTTATTGCAGCCCTTTTTAATGATTCATGATGAAGAGCTTCAAAGAGCTCCAAGCCCTGACAACAGTCCCGGATCCGACCTACTCATTCTCATCTCAGCAAAAAATCCTTCTTGGTGAATAATTTAGGCCTATGAAGAGAGCTGCCTTAAAACTATTCCCAAGAGAAGGAGCAGTGTCTAGAATTTAATCTCATCATGGAAATAAAAATAAAAAGAAAATATCAAAAGAAAGCATCGACTGCAACAACAATACAAGCCTTATTTTGCAGAATTCATCCGTTGTGAAACTCCACAGAAGGGAACACAGCTGTTTTCCCTGAAATATGTTTCATGTTTCCAGAGACCAAAGATGAAATCCAAAGCTTTGACTTTCAACTTACGATAGACAAATACACGCAAGGATGACACAACTACTGTTCACGGCTATTGAGGGAAGAAAAAGGCCATTTAGAGCTAAAGGTGAAAACACGGACTTGACCACAGCCTGTAGCATATCCTCTGCTAACTAAGGACAGCACCGCGGGAGCAGGCTTGCAACACCCTCCCGAAATCTGAGGCAATTCTCCCCTCGCTTCAAGCTTAGGATTGAGTATTTTATATTTGCTCTGTTGCAAGGGCTGAGGGCCCGTGCACTGCAGGAGGCTCACACCACCTCTCCCATATAACAAATTGCATCTGGTGCTGAAAACAAAACGGTTACAGCACCAAAAAGGCATAAAAACCAAAGTGTAGCACCCAAGAAAAGAAAGATACGTACAACATACATCGCATCTGTGCACCTCCACCTTAATGCTGAATTTTCTAGTGAGCGTTTAAGTCCAATTCCTCTCCCAGATTCCTGGCACAATATGCAGGGATTATGTCACGTCACTTCAAATGCTTAATCTTCTCCTTGACGGGCTGATTGGGATATTCTTACACATTAAACTCAGATTAGCCATTCGCATCAGTTTGCTTCAACAGCAATAAGTAGCTTCAGTTTCATGGCCATTTTACAAAGATTTCTCACCATGACTGGCATCTTCATCTTCCATGTACGAAAGGCTATGACATTTTGAAGGAGACTTAATCCAAATTGTAGCTCGCTCTGAACTCGAAATAACCAGCATAACCGAAACCAGCAATACTGAAATATTTCTAATACTGGTAACAATTATAATAGTATATCTTCTGGTCCCTGGGATGYAGAGAAATATCTAAGGAACCCTCTCTGTGTGGTGGGTCAGGATGTTGTGTGCACCCTCAGCGGGAGGAAAAGCCTCACCCAAGGGCGGGTCGGGGCACAGACCCCATCCAAATCTTGTTTCAGCACAAAGACAGAAATGCCCTTGCACTGGCAGACACAAGGGCTCGTCTGGAGCCCTCCCGTTTTCATGCTGACACTGTTTATTTTTGGGGTGAGCCGCTCTGTTCCTATAGCTCCTGCTTCAAAAGGCCTCGGGGATGGCAACGTGTGTCTGGGGTTTGTCTCCATGTCTTGGAGCGCAAATGCTCCAGCTCAGCTACATGTCGTGCTCAGCATGAAACATTTCTACTTCCAGGTGGCCAAAAATAGCGAAGATTTTGCTTCAAATGATAATCCTGTTGCTAAAACTCTTCTTTCTTATTTTAGGAGGAGACAACCACTCATCCCTGCCCTCCATGCTGCAAACCACCCTCCCGGGGGTGGCAAATCACCGCTGGTCCCACCAGGTCTTACCCTCAGAGGCAAAGCCAGGCTTCACCCTTGGTTTGCCAGGGAGCCTTATGCTGGGGCAGAGACCTGAAAAGAATAGTTAATGAGATGTAAGGACAGGCCTTTCACCAGCGACAATGCCCCTCTAATTAGCCGGACAAAGCGGGGGCTACGCTCTGTGCACAGGTATGGTTATGCTCCCTCGGGGACGGGCACGGCTCTCTGAGCATGCCCCATCTGCAGAGCTGAGGACAACAGCTAGACCTTGATGACTACATGGTCTGAAACACTCCTTTTGTGGGGGGCAAAACCCAAGCCCTAATTAGTTACCATGCAATCGAGTGGCTTTGTGAGGGCTGAAATGGATGCTTCGACCGGCGCTCACCCCGCGGCTTGCCTGGCACAGCCTTCCCCARCCGTGTGAAACGCCAGCTGCTTGCTGAAACACGTTTGCTGAGGCTTAAAAGATCTGCTGGAGATACCGCAGGCAYACGAAGCACCAGCGTATGCAGAGCCGCTCGGCCTATGCTTGCACAAATCAAATATATCTGGATGATCAGGGTTTCATTTGGGGCAGACTGCGGTGAATTCCATATACGTTTCCTTTCCCTCAAATCCTTTGCTAAAACTTCTTCCTCTTCCGTGATCGCCATTTTAAGATAGGGCAGGTGTCAGAGACAGCTGTACATGGCCACCAAAATCTGTCACACCAGGCAAGAGACACCTTTGAGCTCTCAGAAATAATTACAATCAAAGCGAGCGCTTGGCATAAAGACACTGAACTGCTCGGGCGCATAGTGAGCAGTTACCGTATTTACACACACACCTCAAATACATCCATTTCTACATGTAAATTGGAATTAAAGCATCACTTTGCTTATTCAATAGCTAATAAGCTTGGCTCTTTCAACACGAATAAGAGTCATACAAGAACGAGGGATTCGCTTTTGGAAAGCTCAAGAATTTCCTTCAATATTTCTCCAGCCTGTACGCGAGATTCCTGGTTTGGGGGAAGTTCAAATTGCTGTCAGCTAAAGCTGCACCCACGATTTTATTAGTAGAGGGGGAGGGAAAATGCCTTTCCCTTCCCACAACTTCCCCCAAGACTGTTCCTGCGCGCGGTGGAGAGGAGGCTGCATGGAGGGAATTACCCTGAGCCGCAGCAGGGCAGGATTACAGCCCTGGATGGGATGCGGATCAGTTTAAGCCAACTCTCCCCGGTGCCCAGTGAGCATCCTCACCATCCAGCCAACAATGACGCTGAAATAAGCCTTTTGTACTCTCCTGCAGTTTTTTTCTTCCATATATAAGGAATTGGATAAAAACAATTTATTTCAAAAGTTTGAACTGAGATCTGCCATGCCTCAGGTGCACGTTTTTATCACCAGGCTGTGGAACAAACCTCTCTCTTTAGCCCTGTTGGCATTTAATAACACACACCCCAAAGCATCCCTAGCAGGGTGCAATGAGAGCCTTGGGAGCTGGTTTAGAGCTGTGCAGTGCAAATGCAAGTACCCAAAGCATAACAAAAACTATCATACCATCCCCCCCCACCCCATTGCACCAGTAGCAGCCACACAAACCTGCCTGGGAACGGGTCTTTCACCCCAAAAGCTCCCTGCCACGTCGGCCGCCCACCCCTGCTCCCCCATCCCATGCAGGGCAGCGGCGAGCCGGCAGCGGAGGCAGGCTGTTCCTGGCGTGTCGGCACGTCTCGCATGAAACCCAGGGCCAGGAACAAGGCAGCTGCCTGCGCTGCCTGTGTGCAACGTGCAGGCTGTGTGTGGTAAGGCTGTACTCACAGCCTGCCAACACCCAGGCCGGGAACGCGGCGGGGATGGCTGCTGCCAATGGGAGCCGGCAGGAACGAAGCCATGTGGGAAACTTAAAATGCAAGCGGAGCTGGGAGTGCGTGGCGTGTCCTTCCCAAGCGCTGCCTGAACTGGCAGGATGGCTGGTTTCGGTCGGTTTTAATAACATGGATGGGTGTGTGAGCAGGGAGTGTGGGCAGTGGTGTGCTGGGAGAGGGGCTGAGATGAACTGGGGATCAGCAGAGACATTTATCTGCAATATGTTTTGAATACATTACTATGAAGGAGATTAGAGACCCAACTCTGATCTTCACCCATCTCAGTTACACAGGCAAAAATCTGGAATCTGGATTTTAAAGATGCTATTGTAGCCGTTGCTGAAATCAGAAACAGACTGCAAGGGAGAGGGAACAGTATTTACATCCATGAAGTTCCTGCGTGTTGCTACCCTGTTCTTCACAGAGCAAAACATTGCTGGAGTGTTCATTAAAGCAACCCAAAATTGATCTTATTTCCTGAAACATTCCACATGCTAAATCCACCTAACAATGCTCTTAGGAATATTTTTTTTTCCCCTGTTTAATTCACTAAGATTTCCTTTAGATCTGGAAGCCTGTTAAAGCTAGAAAATAATGTTAAAGTCAACAGGTGACACCCCTCCCCAGGTGAGACTTCTCCARATCTTATTTCCAAGGTGCATGGGAATTTCTGCAGAGCCTGGGCTCCCCTGGAGCCCTCACAAGCGGGGATTTTTTTTCCCCACCTAGCAGCCCCCTTCACACAAATACCCCCCCACACACACAGAGCAAACCTCCTCCTGCTGAGAAACGTCCCAGCGGGGCAGGAGCAGCCGCCCCATCGCCTGCGCTCCCACCCCCGGGATGCTCGGGGCGGGGRGGGGGGGGGGAGGGTCTCCCGGGGCAGGAGCGGCCGCGGGGTGCCGGTCCCCTCCCTCCCCCCGGGGCTGAGGAAGCGGAGGGAGCCGTGGAGTTGTTCTGCATATTAATGAGCCGGGAGCAAGGGCAGCGGGAGCTGTTTTAAAAGAGGACAAGGGGAGGGAAGCGGCAGAGCGCAGGCAGAGCGCAGGCAGAGCGCAGGCAGAGCGCAGGCAGAGCGCAGGCAGAGCGCAGGCAGAGCGCAGGCAGAGCGCAGGCAGCAGCACCGCCGGGAGCCGCTCTCCTCTCCCTGGCGACATCCAGCCCCGGGGACAAGGGGATCTGGGGGGGGGCCCCGAACCCGAAGCGAGCAAGCACATTAAAATCCCCGGCGTCTCTTTAGGTACCTGCTGCCTCACCATGAAGCTCCTGACAGCAGCTTTGCTTCTGCTGTTCATCGCGATGTGCCTAGCCAGCGCAGAAGGTAAGTTGGTTTATTCTGCTTATTCCCATGTAAACCTCTTTTCCAGGGGGTTGCTTTTCCAGGAATTTTTATTCGCCTCTCGATAGCCTTGAGTTGGATTTAGCTGTCCCCTGCATGTTGGGAAAAGTGATGTATTGTGTCTGTGGGGTAAGGTAGCTGCAAGTTATTTAAAGGTGGAAGTAGAGGTAAAATACATGCAACAAAGTTGAGTCTTCATTGCAAGCCAAATAGCCCCAACTCACAGCGTGGGAGGTCACGCCGTGTTCTCTGTTATTCAAGAATATAGCTCAAATATCTCCTTCGAAACTGAGGGTGGTTTTCACAGGGAAAATAGAGCAGAGCTGGATGTGATGYGATAGCACAAATTCCACCGGGTGTGCCAGTGTGCATTTGCTGCTGTGCACAAAAATGATAGTTAAACACTCAGCTTTTGTCTGGCTGCGAATGCACCACAGCATCCGTGCAAGGAGAAATGACTGGAAGTCCTACAAAGTCCAAGAGAYGTGAGCGAATGAGAAAGTAGCTGAGATGTGCTTTTGCTTGCTCAGTTTAAAGCGAGTTCTGACTCTTTCCTTTTGTTAAATACAATTACATTTAATCCCAGCAGGTGCACTTTAAAAAGATCTCATATTTACTAAGCCTCAGAACATACACAGTGCTCTAAAACATAATTCCCAGAAAGTCACTACCTTTTCCTGGGATATAGCAAAGAAAATACTACTCTTTTTAAGCTCAACAGCATTACAAAATTCAGCTTTTCCCACTGAGGCTTGAAAGACCAAAAACTGAAGTTTGTGTGCACACATAGGCTGGCGGGGAAGGGACGCTTGGTATGCAGGAGGCTTTGCAAGGCACATGAGAAAATGCTTTCTCTTGTAGGCGTAAAGTGCAAATGTTCAAGAAAAGGTCCTAAAATAAGGTTCTCTAATGTACGGAAGCTGGAAATAAAACCGAGGTACCCGTTTTGCGTGGAAGAGATGATTATGTAAGTTTTCCTTCATTTATTGCTTTCTGTTTCCCTATCAGCTGAATTGCTTTACCTTATACTGCAAATTCCTTCTTTGTTCTTTGTTTTTCTCATGCCCTGGCATGCTAATTTCTGGGAATAGGCATTTGCTATATCAGATGCAATAAAATGTGCAATTCTGACCAAAAACCCAGCTATCATTTTTCGACATAATTTTTTTGCTCAAAGAAATATTTACAGAACAGGTAGCGATAAAAGGATAATCATTAATTCAAGTGAAGATAGGAACAAATCCTACTGCAAACCGCCTGATATAAAATCCCCAACTATTTACTCAAGTTATTTGGGGCATGCAGAGTAAGAACATGAGCAGAGTTTGGTCCATCGTGGTTTCTGCAAGGAAGAGTTATCCCAACCAGAGTCAGATTTTTGCCTGCGTTGTACCAGAGCCATCCCCTTGCATTCGATGGGATTACCTAGCACATAAGAAAATGCTTTCCTCCCCGTCTCACTGCAAGCCGTGACCAATGCTGCCGTGAAATCTCAAAGTGATGTAGTGACTAACCGAACCAAGGCAGGTACGGGGATTTTTGACATCTCTGATGACTGCCTCAAAAGGAGGGGTTTTTTTTAGATTTTAAATATGGGTGGTTTGTGGGGTTTTTTTGTCCCGTTTTGGATATTTTAAGATCCCCCAACAAAACACCATCCAACCAGCACGTGGGGCTGGATAACGACCAGAAGGGCAGATTAGCCAAGAAGACTGCACCGAGCCCCTCTGCCACCTAAGAGGGGGGGAAAAGGGTCCCAAGAGCAGCTCCACCCCCAGAACACCAAGGACTGATTTACTCCAGCATCTGTGCTCCCTCACTGAACGTTTGCCATTCGCTTAATCTTAGAAAGGTGCTTTAACAGCAGGATCCAAGTCCTCTCCTGCTGAGCCGCATACCACCACCAGCGCTCTGTAATGCACACAGGGCCAAATCCTGCCCATCTGACTGGCGCAAACAAGGAGATACCACGGGAGCCTGATCCTGCCCACACAGAAATGGCTCGCCAGACTCGTCGGAGGGTGTATGGAGGAGGAATGGAGAGCCAAGCTTCCTTAGGCTTCCTCCAGATTTACACCAGCATCACTGTGAGCAATGCTTAGCTCAGGGAACATCAGACCCACCTCTCTGAAGCCCAAAATAACTGATGGTGACCCGAACAGAAAAATGCTTGCAGAGCATCACTGCCTGAATTAGTTCCTTGCAGCTTTACTTTGTTTGCTTTGACCTTTCAGTAGCAAAAGGATGGTGTAGAGGAGCACTAACTCTTCGCATCCCACTTCAGGCATCTGCCTGAAAGCAGCTGGTGGCCGGGGGGTATAAAATAAATCTCATTAATGCAACATTTCACTTTCAATCAGAAAGTCGGGAAAGCTGGAATGCCGTGCATGAGCGGTTGCTTTCCCAGCTGGATAGCTATGCAGATGCCGAGCAATGCTATTCAAGCCTGGAGGGTTGCCCTGGGTTTGCAGCGCCTGTGGGGACAGAGCCGTCCCATCGCTCTCCCATTGCTGCTGCTGCCTGCGGGCGGGCAGGGCTAACGTGCTGCCGTCGCTGCCCGTCCAGCTACCCTAATGCAGTCTGAAGTCAGTATTGAAAGCAAACTGAAATTAATATTCTGAGAACCAATTGATTCTGGATGAGGCACAGAAGAGCTAAATTCCTGCAACAGAGTTTTTGTTGCTGCGGTGATCATCTAAAATGAGTTGTCGAAGCTGGGTCCCCTCCTGCCCTTCTCAAAAGCTCTCATACGTTTTCATATAGCAGAAACATGATATAAATGATGTTTGGCAGAGAAGTAGTACGTATGGGGGTGCAGTTTAGGAAGTAATTTGTCTTTGGCCATAACCCCCCCAGCAGAGCTGTGGTACAGGGTAAGAGCTAAACCGAGTCCTCAGTCTAGTCAAAACCTATCAAGATTCATGGTACATCTAGCAGTAATTGTGTGTGTATCTGTCTCCCAGAATGAGGAAAAGCAGCAGAAAATAGGAGGGAGGTTTAACTCTTTCTGCCTGAAAGGATCCAAGCCCCCTCCACATATTGTCCCATCCCAAAGAGGGGGGATGTGTCAGGGTGAGAACAGCTGATAGGAAACAGGCGCCACTGGGAGCCTTTCTCAAGGGACAGCCGAGGTGGATGGCAGTCCCTGCACCGGCTTGGGATGAAAGGACCAGAGCCAGGACCCTTGTGGCCCTGGGGACAGGGTATTTGTAGGCAGAGGTGCAGCCCCATCATCCCTGCAGACGAGATGTGTGGGGGCACAAGGCACTGGGGATCACAGACTGACCCAAGGGTGCTCATCACAGCCCTGGAGGCATGGACATACTGGGGAGGATTTTGGCACAGGGACCCTCAGACACCGTGGGTGAAGGCTCCAGTCTCCAAGCCCTGGGCAGCTAAGGGGCAGCTCAGCACACACCCCTAGCGTGAGTCCCAAATCCCACTGGAGGGATCTCGCTGGAGATGCAAGTTCTGGTGCTTCAGTCACTTCTCCAGCCCTCTCAACCTCTTCTTGCAGCCCATCCAGACACTCCTCACTCAGGGTATTGGCTCCCACAGCACCTCTTCTTAGGCACATCCCCTTACATCTGCCGGACCAGCATCCCCAAGAGCAGGGCCAGGTCAGCTCAGGGTGCCCAAAAATGCTACGACCCAACCCTGTGCCCACAGCATCAGGAACTGCACAGGAGCTGCAGAGGACCATGGGGCTGCCTTGGAAATGTCTCCTCTGCTGCCCAGCCTCCAACATCAAAGCAGAAAACCTACATGTGATGTCAAAACAACGCATCTCAGCCTGAGAAAAGACCCAGTTCACCCGAGAAGCAAACCATGCATCTCCTCCCTCCTCAGACTGCAGGCTCTAGTTAATCCAGAATTGTCCTTCACTGCTTCTGGTGCAAATGTAGGGCTTGCTGCTTTTCAGAGGCGCTCCTGCTCCTCTCTTCCTGTGATTCAGCTTGCCCATCACTTTCTGGAAATACCCTCTATGGTCTGTCAGAAGAGAAACCCAAGCCAAGGTCTGGCATCAGCCAAGCACAGATGGCACAGCTGAGAAGATGGCTGCTGGATGGAGAAACTTTGCACCAACCTCAAGTCCCTTAAAACTTGCATGCCTTGTGCCTTCAGTGGAGGTTTGGTTTCACTCCCATTCAAAGCTACAGGAAAACTCTCCTTCTCACATACGTACTGATCTCCAGAGGAGTCAGCTGAGAACAC
Source organism: Phoebastria nigripes (assembly GCA_035582835.1). Taxonomy (NCBI): domain Eukaryota; kingdom Metazoa; phylum Chordata; class Aves; order Procellariiformes; family Diomedeidae; genus Phoebastria; species Phoebastria nigripes. The sequence goes on from JAYKAV010001887.1 coordinate 2,893,201, forward strand.
CCTTAGAACAGAGATAGTCCATAGATTTTAGCAGTGACCCTTCCCTTTCTGATGCCTGCAGCCACAGAGGCTCTTGGAGGCCTTCCACTGCTTTCCCACGTGTTGGGGAAAGGGCCACATCCTCCCAGAAAACAACCTGAAAATTACACCTTATCTTTTTGTGACTTTAGCTTATACCTGATGGAGGTGGAGCAGAAAGGGGAGCAGGGAAGAAGGTTAATTGAATGGAAAGAACTATTTGAACACCTTGTATAACCTTGAAATGGGAAACGTGGTGAGACCCTTAGCTGAGCTCACGCAGGCAACACRCAGCGTTTCACTTCATTGGGCACATCCCCTCCGCACCAGGTGGGTGAGCTGGGAAAGTTTGCAAGGCACTTTTTCCTGTGTTAGAAGATAAACAGCTCCTTTCTGAACCAAACCATAAAAGAAGCCCATCAATATGCACAGGTATTTCTGGTTTCTGCCATCGTTTTACTTATGTCTCTAGCAGTGTTTAAATAATTCCATTATAGTATTTTAGTTAAACCAAAAACCGCATTTCCCTGTTATGGATGGTGTTTCCAGAAAATTAATAAATGGTTTGTTGGGGTGGTTTTGGGGGGTTTTTTTGTTGTTTTTTTGTTTTGTTTTTTTAAATCACAAAATTAATACCAAAAACAGAAAACTGCTTGGTTTTGAGCTCTAAGAAATTATAGCAGTCTTGACATTTCTAGAAAGCCATCCTCTTGGGAAGCAGCTCCAGGTCTCTCGTGTCACCTTGGTTGTGGCAGACCAAGTGGTGATAGCTTCACTAAGCCCTCTGGGAAGAAACCTAAAACGGTGGGAAAACTTTTGCCATGTTTTGCCTCCCAGCACGTCTTGTCCTGACAATAAGGGGAAACCAAACCGCTGCTGCCGGCAAGCAGAGAGGGATCAGCCTGTGATCAGAGGAGGCTGAAGCCCCCAGGACTGCCTGCCTGGGGCTCAGAGCTAGTCCGTTGGGCGCACAGGCACCCTGCCATGTGCAAGTATTTAAGATATTGCTGACTGAAAAAAAAAAATTAAAAAAGAAAAGGGGAAAAAAACCCAATCAATCAATGAACCAGGTCTGATCTTTTCTCTTGGATGCAGCATTGTTGAGTGTAAGGGAACTACCTCCTCATGCAAAGATCTTGCGGTTGCCTGAATGAACCCTAATTAAATCAGCTATTAAGCTCAAAAGAAAATATCTAACAGACAGGCAGAGCAAACCCACTGATTAAAAACAGTGGGTAAGTCTTCATCTGGTACAACCTAGTATAACTCTGGACAATATTGCACTGCACTGATTGATAACAGCTGAAGATCTGCTCCAATATCATTACAATAAACTCAAATATCTGCCATAAAACRCAGAGCATGAAAACCCTTCCACTGCCCACCTGGCTGAGAGCCGATTTTGGCATTTACCCGGAGCGGGAGCAGAGGACCGGCGTGTCCCCCGACTCCCGTAACCTGTGCTCGCTTGCCTTGCAGCGTAACTCTGTGGACRCGGGTGAGAGGGGAGCAGCAGCACTGCTTAAACCCCAAACGCCAAAACACAGTGAGGCTGCTGAAGTGGTACAGAGTATGGAAAGAGAAAGGCAGGTGAGTATGAATTTGCTCAATGGGTGAGGGGGAAGGTGGCAAGTTGGGCAATCAGCAATGTTCAGACATAGAGAGGCCAGGGAAACATACACACTGCAAATGCTCTATCCAGCATGGAGGATGTATTTCATTACCAAAATTACGGTTATAAATGGATGTTCTTGATGTTATTTCTTTCCTGCCACATGCAGTCCTCACTTCTATTTTAGTATTAGGCTGTTCCGACTATAAATAGTAATTACTTTGTGTTAAACTATTCATCAGCTGATGTTCTCAGTTATTTACATACATTCACCTCCCTTCTATGGGTAAAAAGCCAAGATGAAAAGCTAAATTACTTTCACACGGTCACAAGGAAAGCAGCCAGCAGAGCTGGGAAGAGCATGCCCTGTCACACACCTTAATCACACCACCTCAAAATCATTGACATCTGATGATGCAGATATTTGCCAATTTTAACTAGTGTATCATTCCCAGAAAAACAGTAACTTGCTGGTAAGAATCTCTGCTGCCTTCTCCCTTGCAAAGAGGATTTTTTTTTTTTTTTTTCACAAGCCATCAGTCATAGATAGAAGAGAGAGAGCAAGAAACATGAATTCTTGATGGTTGATGGTCAGCGGTGATGTCCCTATCTGTAATTAAGGAGCGCTGCACAACTCCTGCCACCCCTCCAGCCATGGCCAAGAAAGAGCCTCCACACGCAGTACAGTCCCACCAAACCCTGATCCTCCTCAACTGATGGGAAATTTGCTCCCCAAAATTGAGCTCAAAACAAGGCCAGCGAGCACCGAGCCCCATCTCTCAGCAGGTCCAAGGGTGCCAGCGAGCTCCGGCACAGCCACGCGGTGCCCGGGGGCACAGGCAATGCCACAGCACTGCAAGCGGTGGTGGGTGCCGAGCCCCTTGGCCAGCTCCCCTGACTCCCTGCAAGCTCCCTGCAGCTGCTCCATAAACAGAGCACGTGGGGAAGCCCTGGCTGTTGCATAACCACATATTTACACCATTCCCCTCTTTTTTTTTTTTTTTTTTTTTTCATAAGGCCATCACTAAGATGACAAAGGATGCTCAGCCCCAGGCTTGTGCATTTAGGAAACGTGCAGGGTTCCCCCGAGCGGACCCGAGAGGAGGGATGCCCCATGCAAGGCTGTGAGGGCCAGGGTCTGCATGCTGCAGACTAGCGCCTGTCTGCAGATAACAGTGCTGCTCGCAGTTTCCTCTGTAGCCCAAAATAAAGGTCAGCTCGAGGCTTCCCCGCAGTCCAGCCAGGGGATGGGGACCGTCCCTGCTGCCAGGGAGAAGAGGAGGAACGGTGAGCCCAGCGTCCCCACGGCTTTGGCTGCCAGCCTGGGGCTTGCGGAAAGGATGCAGCACAACCCTCAGCGTTTTACCTTGCTTTGCCTTGCCCAGCGCTGGCATCGCCCCGCTGCGGCATGCCACCCCTGCCTCACGCCCAGCAGGTCCCCAACACTGCTAACCGGGCAAGCAGGGCAGCCGAGCTGAACTGCAGCTGAAGAAGCATCAAGTGATTATTTCAGACATAAAGAACCTGATTTAAACCAAGTCCTCGTAATAAATCAACAATTTGTCAGTGCCTTCAGTGCCAGCTGTACCAAACCCACTGAATTGCTTCCCAGGAAGAGTCAGGGAATTTAAATGTAAATTTAAGTTTACATTTAAACATAGTCCAAACATGAATCTCTTCCCCAAAACAGCATTGCCCCTAGTTTTCCCCCATGCCATGGAAAACTACTTTCATGTATGCTCCCCAAAGAGCCAAGGCAAACAAGCCTGCCAGGTAGCCTTCTCAGGATGTAAACTAGAAAAATAATACTGCCTATAACATTATTCCAAACATAACAGATACTGTGAATTTATTACCTACGTACAGCTCATGATATATTTCAACACTTGTATACGAGATAGGGACTTTCCAGTGGTGTATTAGCAGATGTAGATTTCTTCATCTTATGTATCTTGATAATCGTGGCAGAGCATTTACTCCCTACATGCCTGCAAGATGCACCGGTGTCAAAGTCCGCCCCTCCTCCCAGATGCTTTATGGATAGCAATCCGGTGACTGCTGAAGTCAATAACTTACTTTCCAATTTACTTAAGCAAAGGCTAAAAATCTGGCTTCTGTTTTGTTGTCGTTTGTGGGGGGKTTTATTATTAATTTTTATTACTATTATTTGGAAGGCAGTTTTTTCCATTCACAGTTTAAGCATCTTGCTCTTGGCTTTCCTTCTGTTTAGGGTTTATGAAGAATAAGAGAAGCAGCATGAGGAACGGAGCGGACTCCCTTGGCTGGCATAGGACTGGGCTCTGCAGAAGAGTATTTCTCTCTCACAGACATAAGACACAAATTCTATATTATTATAAAGCACTTTTTACCAAGGGTCAGTTTTTACATTTTATAGCCATGTGCAAAAGGCTTCCAGATTTCACAAGCATCTATTGCACTTCAGATTTCATACCCGTCTGCTCTGTACTGAGATTGGGAAAACTCATGCTTTTCATTTTAAAGAGGTTGTTTTTTGGGGGTTGGGTTTTTTTTTTTATTGTTATTCATTCATACTTCACTATGATTGCAATCGAGCTTTATAAGCTCATTAGACAAACAGTAATGTTTGTAAAGGTGTTATACAGCCGCGTCCCTCGCCCTTTTGCAGTGGGAAAGCTTCGGTGCTGTGGTTGTTTGTCATGTTTGCAGCCTCCACCGTAGTCAGGCAAAGCGGGGACCGCAGATGAGCTTGCTGGGGAAGATGCCACGGAAATGTCGTGGCTGTAACTGCAGAAGTGAGGTCCCTCGGCACATCATCAAAGGAGTACAAACATCATTTGTGTACCTCTTCTTTAATGGACTTGAGGTCTTGCTGCAAGGTGAACGTACCATATCTCCCATTTAACGTTTCATGCATTAGAAAGCATTTCTAGGTCATTTTTATTACTAAGAAAACGGTGTTGTTGTTTTGGTTTTTTTTTTTTCCCCACCTGAAGTTCTTACAGAAAGTTTGTGGCTTCAGTACTGAGAYATTTTAAGCTTCAAGACTGTTGTGTATGATTTCCTAGATTTGTAGCAACAACAAAAAAAGCCTTTAAAAGGTACCTTTTTATGAAAAATATGATAGGGCAAACATATAAATACTATATATGTTTTAGTCACAATACAACGTATTCATTATTTTGAATGTAATACTTCAATGTTAAGCAGTGCATTCCTCTTTTTAAAATAACAAAACTACCTTTTCATTTGTAAATATACTATAGGAAGTCTCCCTATATTATCTTTCTGTATAATGTACTGTACTGCTAAATTATCATATGCTATTTAAATGTTTGAAACATTTAGAAGGTTGCATGCAGATTTCATATTTCTTTCTAAGACAAATGAAAAAAATAATAAAAAATATATTTAAAAAAAATCTGACAATTGCTCTTAAGTTTCTTTAAGCCGTCAGCAAACTCCAGCCACTTCTAATAACTTTTTCGGTGGATGAATTGGTTTGGGGAAAAACCCCAGAGAAGCTGATTTAGACATATGGCARCTTGATGACACTGGAATTAGAAAACATTATTCCAGTCCAATTTACTTCTCATTTTAGGATTTGGACTTTACCCAAACACTGAGGAATCTTGTTACATAAAGAAGGGCTATGCCATACACCTATAGCCACTAGCCTAGTGTTATGTTAAATCAATGTAAATCAACCACTCTGGATCCACATAAAAACAAGTAAAATGCAGTGATTTAGAAGAAATCTCGGTTAGATTAGGGAAGGTTGTACAATGAAAGTCAAGCAACAAAAACCTGTGAGCCACTCCCTCCTCTTGCTGTGCAGTTTCTGCCCTGGCCCAAAGGGAGAGACTTGCACCCAACAAGGCTCCTACACGGCTCCCCGGCTAAAAAGGAAAGCCAGAGGTAGGAAGGGTAAAGCCAGCAAGAGTTTAAATGCATTAAAACCTCCTGGTGTTCCCCGAACAGCTCCATGCTCCTTCCTGGCTGCTCCCAGATGTGCAAAGGCTTCGCACAGGGCTGCTGCCAAGACCGGCGCGACTCCTGCGACAGTGGTCTTACACTATACAATCAGGGCAACGCCTGGCCTCAGCTCAAGGGTTTCCTCCAGTTCAGACAGGGAAAAGGAAAAAAAAAAAAAAGAAAAAAGAAAAAATGCACACACACTATATACTTGTTTATTGTGATAATACCCTGGCAGAGCTGAAGGAGAAAGAGCTGTTAGATGTCAAAATATTTTCCTATTCTGCACAAGGATGGAGCTACGAGCTTCAGATGCCTATTAGTAAAAAGCTTGAAAAAGATCCCAGAGTATTTAAGAAATTAAACCTCTGGGGATATCGACCACAAGGCACTGCTGCAGGCTGAGCATCTGAACCCAAACTCTGGGCAAACCTGGACCCACGGGCTAGCCAAGCTGCCCCTCGCCTTTCTTGAGTCACATTTTAACAAAACCAGTAGTTCTTCCTTGAGGAGACTCGATTTCAACACGCCGACAGACTTCAAGAAAAGGTTTATGCTTATTTAGCAACTACTGGGTGATGTATTTTCTGGAAAAGTATTGATACGGTTGCACAAGAGGTGGTTAACGCTCCATTGGGAATGCTGTGCACAGCTCCAGTTGCCCAAATGCGGTACTCGGTGACTCACACCTCGCAGGGTATAGCCTGTACAAATGACTCTCAGCTCCGGGTTCTCCTGCCAGACCAAAACCACCAGCAAGAACTGGGAACAGAGGAAACCAATTGTATTCCCCACCCCCCCCCCGGCCACTTGCTAGAACGGGAGACTAAAGAAAAAGAACTGTTTGGTTCGATACGTGTGTTCCCTTTAACCTGAAATCTGTGCTTCAAACAAAACAACTCTTGGGAACGGTAATTGAAACCATGAAGATTAAACTGTGACTCTGAGCTGGTTTTCCCAAGCCTGTTAAAAAACCTGCCTGGAGATGCGGTTTAAGTTCCCAGAAACAGGAGGAGCATCCCTTGCCATCCCTGATGCTGCAGTTGTAAAGGGAAATACTGTGTCAGAAGGTAACTGCCACACACAAAACATCAACCTCTTTCCTTCAAACTGGAACATCTTTGCTAAAACATATCAATATATATATGTAGGTACCTCCTCCACCTAGATTTGGCAGCAACCTTAAGGTTTGCTTTTGTTTTCCCCAGCAGATTGCAGGTTGCGAAGCCACAGGAGACCATTCGGTCCAACCTCCCTAATATACAGACCGTACATTTGTGCTTTGAGATTGAAAAATTAAGCCACCGAAGTATGGTCTGAGCACGCACCAGCCAGCCCCAACTGCTCACCAGTTATCAGTTTCCCTTCCTAAGGGCGTGAATATTTGCAGGGTAAGCCAGAGCCCTGCTCCATCCTGGGGTGCGGGAACACCACAAGCAGACCCCGCAGCTCCTTTACTCAAGCACTGATGCTACATAGCAAGGATGTAAACCCTTCACGGAGCCTCCAAAGAGGGTAGTAGGCAACTGCTTTCCCCCATCCAGCCTGCAAAGCTGCTCCCCGGCACACTGCAGCCAGGAGCACCCAGAGATAGAGCAGCAAGCCCTGCGCAGGAGACCTCCACGTCCCCCACCCCAATCCCTCCCCTGGGCATTGGGTATCCACAGGCTGCACCCGTTCAGAAACAGCGCTATCAGATTTTATTTTAATAAAAGGACAAGGGTGAACCAAGCAGCTGCAGTGAAAGGACACAATAGCGAGGAGACCTGCCTTGCCTTTTCAGTGAGAGTGCTACGTGGGATTAGTAATGCTATACAGATCCTTTCACCACTTGCCTTTCACTTGTTCATATATGGTCTAGGTCAGCAATGGCCAAAAATTTTATTAAGAAGCGATAGCTGCTTGGTGGTCTGTACGAGACGGCGCGGTGCTCTCGGTAGGTCCAGCTGCCTGCTGTGCCCCAGCTCCCCCCAGGCTCCCTAAATGAAGGCACAAGACCATGCCAGATTGCTACACGTATAGGGACCTTTCCTGACCACGTCCATGCAGTGGGAGAGCTGGCCCTGCACTAACAAGGTTTCATCAGGGCTGTGGGAGCAAACATGGGGCTCGATGGTAAAAACATCAGAGGGGCCTGGGGGTTTGCACTGGTCACCCCCGAGCCCTGGGTGGGAAGTACAGCAACACAAATGCTCTCTGAGCTAATTAAACATCAGAGCTGGGTGCCTCCTGGACCCACATTTGTAGAGAACGGGAACAAATGTGAATAAAAAGCCACTGCCCCCAGGACTCACCATCCTGCTGAGATCCACAGCCAGGGAGCTGCACCTGTCCAAGGGCAAAGGGCCTCCCGTGCAACCTGACATCGCTTAACAGGCCCAGGCAGAGCTCACACTCTCCAAAACACACTTTCCATTAGGTCAAATGAAACACCAGTCACGTTTTGGGTATTTTTCCTCTAAAGCCAGCTTCCAAAAACGAGGCATCTAAACCCAGATGTGCACACCATCTGAAGACCTCACTTACTCCGAGTTGTGCAGCACCTTTGGAAAAAGGCAAGCTGGTTTTGGCTGTTGGATGAGTTTGGACTTTGGATCCAGAAGGATGGGAAGCCCATCTTGAAAGCCCTGGCCACACTGACCTCACACCAGGGCAGCTCTCAGTTTTGGCACTCTGTAGATCTTCAACGCATAGCACTCGTGCTGGGATTTCTTGTTCAGTTTGTTCCCTTCAATGGGTTGGGGTGCATGTGGTCACAAATGCAAATATAGATATTTTTGAGGATCACCATTTGCAGCTCTCACTGACTCTGTGTTTGCTCTACCAGAAACCCTCGGTGTCTGTTATTCATTGATTTCCCCCAATCCTAAACCACAAAGAGCCGAGTGCTTCACAGAAGGTGCTCGGTTCGCCTTGAAAGGCTGCACCCCGTGAGCCCCCAGATATCCTCATAACCAGCACGTGTTTCTGGCAAAGTACCCCAAAGCAGATTTCCTATAATTCCTTTACCTGACATAACCCACCCCAGAATAGCAACTGGGATTGCCATTGCCTGAGGAACAGAGGCTGCAGCTGTGTTTGCAAGCACAGAGCTCCAGATGCTTACAGTGATTTTTGGTGCTTGTTGGTATCAATACACACCTTACAGAAATCTTAATTGTTTGCTGAATTCTGGGCATCCAGGCAACTTGGAAAATCCCACAACACTGTTAGTTGTGCTTTCTGACACCATCTACCTCTGGAAAGACTGGCCCTCCATCTCTACAGACCGCCCCTGCAAAGGTATTTGGGCTGCTATTTCATGGAGAGAAAGCTAAAAACCTGCACAAAATTGGGCCACCATTTGGTCATCATATCTCATGTGAAACTGAGATAGAGTCATCACCCTTTTTTACCCTCCAAGGTTGCTTCCTTGGACCATCACCTCTACTAATCAGTGGCCCAGCCCAGGCAGCAATGCAGTAACAGTCCCCAATTCATACTAGAGGTATTAAATACCCAGCACAGATCCAGAAGTTGGGTTTTGGGTGCTTTCCAAAGCATCCTTATTTCTATTAGCCAGCACTACATGGGACAAAGCCATGTGAGATCAAAGGGATGTCTGGGAGGCCCCAGCAGCCCGGGGTTCAGCCCCGTTCCTTGCTCTCATCAGCCCTGCAGCACTTTGGTGTCCAGCAGCTCTTGGGCGGTGGCCAGCAGATCCCAGCCCAGATGGCTGGTCTGGAGGAGCAGCGGGGGAAAGCAGGGCTGAAAGGACATCTAGTGGCAACCAAAAACCTTCACAGACAGCGTGGGGACACCTCTACAGCCCTTTGGCTGCCTGCATTGTAAATCAGCTTGGAGCCTGCTCATTGCACTGCGACACTGGGAATGCCYTTCCCCAGCTCTGCAAGAAAAGCTTTAACTGTTGCATTTCCTTACCTGGGTATGGGAAACCCCCCAAAGCAAAGAAAATGCAGCTGTATTTTGGGAAACCTGGTCAGAGGTTTACACAGTCATATTAGCCCATTAATGTGGAACACTCACCCTAAGGGCAAAGAGRACACCTGGCTGCCACCATGTCTACAGGAGCCATGTCCCTCACACCAGCATAGGAAACTAGATTGCAKTACAACCCTGGGAAGATTCATTCCCAAACCACCTGCCCAAAACCCTTTACAAACATCAGGAGTTCCTGCCCAACACACCAAGCCACGTGGCTTTCTTGCCCAGTGGTTCTCCCTCCCGCCACCAGCTCTCCAGCAAGCCCACGACCTGTAGAACCACGTGCAGCTGCCATTCCCCAGGCATTGCATTCGGGTCCTGTCCTCAGACAGGACCATCTGACTTCCCAGCAGCAAAAACCATGCATGCGCGCTATCACCTTCAATGCCTGAAGAGGAGAACTTGCTCCCTCTTGCTGGGTATAAGCACAACTTCATCCAACCATCAGAACAAAGCCAAGATCTCTTGAGGAAATGCTTTGTAGAGATGCAACATGCACGAGCATTTATTTTCTGAACACTGAGAGACAGGTTGTATTTTTGGTCCTTTTGCCAACGTCTGAAGCACCCAAATCCTCTTGGATTTTTCTGTTATCTTTTGCTTTTGTCTGTTAYCAGCTCTTTGGGCAGAGACCACTCTGACAACACACATGGAGGGCATCCAGAGCAACAGGAGCTACTCTGCTGCGAGCAGGCACGCGGGACCTGGGAGGGAGGAATGACATGACACGAAGTGACAGGGAGGCAGGCGGCCAAGGCCTGGGAAAATCACCACGCCTGTGTTTTTGTTTTTCTTCCTGYGCAACAAAAGAGGTTAGTGAATTCCTCTTGGATGGGTTTCAGAACCTCCCCCAGGAAAAAGAAAAAAAAATCCCGCGGGTGTTCGCCTAAGGCTGATAATTACAGGAATAATTATGATTTATTCCCATCATAAATCTTGGAGCAAGAAAAGGGTTTTGAGGTTTGCAGGATTTGCTGGATGACAGAAGCAAAACACAGCTCTAATTGCCCTTCTTTTTTGTGTTTAATTAAGGATTCTGAAGCAACTGATCTCTGTGTCTTTTCATGGTTAGAAACCTGCAAGGAAAAGAAAATCTTTCTGCAGAGCCACCAATCAAAGCTTTGTTGCGTTACTAGGCACTAAGTGTGCTACATCTGAACACTCAGGACTCCCAGAAAAAGAAGCTTATTAAAGGAAAAGAAATGCTACAACAGGCTTCCCCCCCCCCCCCCCTTCCAGTAGGCTTTGGCAATTTTGAGCTCACTTCTAATCCCGGAAGAAATGTCTTTTGTCTTTCTCCCTCAGCATTTTTGCCTCATTACTGCCCATTCCATTGTGTTGCATAAAAATACTTCTCCATTTCTATTACCTTCATAATTGCACCATTTACATTTTTCCTTGGGGTTTACTTCAGCTTCCTCTCTAAGTCTAGAAGACTTATCACTTCTGCAAACACATTAAGAAAAACAAACCAGCCCAGAGCTCCTCAGCTCCCTCCTTGGACCAGTAATTCCCAGTCAAGCACCACTCCTCCCCAGCAAGAACCAGTTTGCCAAGTGCTACCTCTCAAATTCAAACTGTAAGTGACTGGCAGGGTGTTTCCTCTCCATTTTTATGCAACAGCTAAAACAGTTCTGCCCAGGAAATCCAGCTCCTCATTATAGTAATCAGTGTCAAATCATCACACCTGGCTCTGAGCAATGCCACCAGCCCACGAGCTACCACGGCCATTACACTCAGCCCAGGCTGCATGGGCTCTGTGAAGCTAAGGGTTTAAAAAAAAAAAAAAAAAAAAAAAAAAAAAAAAAAAAAAAAAAAAAAAAAAAAAAAAAAAAAGAGCAAGAAATCCTTGGGACTTCTTTGAATCTGAAGGCACTTGGGACAGTGTTTTTGCAGAAAGCAACTGCACTTGATAAGCATGGCACACCTTAGGCTGAGAGCAGGACCACCATGCCATCCCCAAAGGGAGCACCTGCAAGGAAGCAGAGGAGGTTTGGTGTGGCCCAGAAGGTAAAATCCCAACACTTCAACTGTATGGAGCAACATACTGGATAACAATGCCTGGAAATGCTGATCTACAAAGGGAAAATGTCAAATATAGCTTTAAAAGAAAAAAAAGACTTCTTGGGTTTGTCATGCCTGGGAAATGTTCTTTTAAGATCAGGAGAAAAGGATGGGATGGAGGAGGACAAAACCAGCACAGTGCACAGAAGGGAAAACACAAAGTCTGCAGCATTACTGATCAGAGCAACCTTATCTGATCTCAGGTGCTTGGCTTAGACCATAGAGCGAGCATGCCAGGGTCCCAGCCCAAAACCCCTTGCTGGTCCTACTAGCCCTGTGTGCACAGCCAAGCATGCCAAGAAGAGCCATTGCTTGGGGGTTTGATTGCTTTTATCATAAGAGTTGATGACAGAAGCTAGAAAGCATTGAGCTCTGAAACCTAGAGTTGAAACAACATTGAAAGATGTGGTTTTCTATGGGAAAACCAATCTCCTTCCTGTTTTCCTAGAGTTTCAGCTCTATGCCGTCTGTGTCATGATAATCCAAATAGTTGATTGAATGCCAGTTGCTCTGTTTTAAGGGCAATTACAGCATGCTGTAACCCCCAGGAGAGGAGCGCTGGGTGCACAGCTCCAGCAACTGGACAGGGATCTCGAGATCCGCAGTAACTTGCTGCAATGACTCGCTACTCACATGTATACACATACATATTTATATACACACAAATATAACATGGAATTGATAATATTCCTTTTCTTCACCCATCTTTGACCTTATCTTTTTTGGATAACACACTCTTTGTAGCAAGTCCCATTCCCTTTTCTACACATAGTGACAAGAATGTTGAATTTGACTGAAGCTTGCAGTGGAGAATAGCAGAGGAAAGCAAACAGAAATAAAGAACGGCCAGAAAGCAAAGACTGGTGGTAAAACAATCAATTTTCCATGTTCTGAAAAGCCTCAGGGGATTTTTCCCCACTTACTTGAAGCAGGTGCCCGGGTTCCGCAGCAGAGCCTCGGGGCAGGGTCGTCCATCCCGGCTGCTGCCGGGCGAGCGGAGCTGGCTCCGAGCTGCAGCTTGGTAAAGGTTGACACCTCGTGGCTATTTCCATCACTTACAAGTCAGGAAAGCTGGGTTTTTCTCTTTTTCTGGCGAAGGCTGTGGGTGGAGTTCATAGATGAAGAGCTAAATTCCCAGCACCTGGCATGTAATGTGTGGGGTGGAGGGCTGGGGGTCATTAACAGGTTAATGAAGATAAATAACACAAAAAGCTATGAAAAATAAGGGCATACTCTATTTGTTTCTGAGGGAAAAAAAAAAAAAAAAAAGATTCTTTGGGATAGGAGCCATCTGTATATACATGAGGCCCACAAGACAAGTAATAAAAAAAGCAATCTTGTGAACGATGTTTCTCTGCGATTTTGCAGCCCTGTCAGATCCCCTCCTCTGTTTGCACAGTGGGGTAAGAGGCTCAGAGCCCTGCCTGACTCTGACAGCTGCTTTGGAGACATGTAGCCGCACCGACTCCAGAGAAATTCTCTCTAATTCCCACCAGAGTAAATGGAAACAGGCTCAAGACCTGCAGTGCATTAAACCTGAGGCGAAAGAAAAAACAATACTTTGGGTTTTATCCAAGAGGGTTAAAAACAAGGGACATCTATAGTCTGAAGAAGCAGCACATTCACTTAATAATTAGCAATTGCACTTATTCTACTATTTATCTGTGAACACAGAATTTATTGCAATTTAATACACGGTTAAATTGGAAAAGAAAGCAGCATCCCTGCAGCACAGGCTCAGCGGAAGCACATCAGCCAAACCTGTCTCCCCTCATTAGCCAGTACTTGTTTCAGAGGAGCTCGTTACCGTGGAAGTGCATACAGCCTCAAGGAAAAAAAAAAACCACTTACCTAGGACAACATTAACTTTCCCTTAATCATGCTGCTCCACTGTCTTTCTAATTTCCTGACCGCTAGAACTAGTACTTTGTATTTATTTAGCATTTTACGCCTTCAAGCTGTTCTAAAATACGTATTAGAAGACCTAAAACTTAAAGCTACCCTAGCAGAAAAATGTTCAGTAATTACAAGGGCTAATATATACCTTGAAAACTATTCTTGCCACCTAACTGTGGGTCAGGCTTACCTGCGTACCCCGATCCTCCGCAGCCCCGCTCCAGGCATAAGGCACAGCGCCTGCAGTGTCTTCCTGCAGAATTTTTCCTTCGCTCTCTGCCCAGTTCAGCTGCATCGTTAGGTACTGGTCCCAGCAAACCCAGCCCTTTGGACCCATATGCTGCCTGGGAGTTTTCAAGGGMTGTTACACCTGTAGTTTAACACTATGCTTTTATTTTTCTTTTTATACCCGGAGACATTATCGTAAAGAGATACTRAAAGAGATGATACTCAGCTGTCAGTGTGATGGAGAGCAAGACCGAGTCCCTCACCTTCACTGTAGCTGCTTACACTAACAGGGGGATGATTCAGGCTAGAATTTAAGATGTTCATACCTGTGTTTTTGTCCCTGAAAAATGGGAACTTTAAAAGATATATTGCACATATAATACTAAGGTAATGAACTGCAAAGCAGCCCAGCTAAATGGATAGCCAGAGGCCATTTAAGTCAGTGCAAAGTACTCCTTAAAATTCCAGAAAGCAGAGCAGATCTACAAGTTATTTATCACTTGCTTTCAGCTAACTTTAATGAAATTTGTTTGAAAAACAGTAGGACATCCTTCAAAAAGCTGAGTTGGTGCAGAAAAAAAAATGAGGGTTACTTTAAAAGGAGTCAGGGTGCTATCTCAATGTGTTTTCATTGAAGCATCTTAATTCAGCAGCCACCAGATGTTTCATTTTGACATTTTCTAAAAATAATATTCTGTTTAAGCCAAACTAAATCTTTTCCTCCTTCTGCCCTGCCCAGAGCCCAGTTTTACTGTTTGGCCTCTGAACTGCAAAGTCCATTTCGACCCAGCTCTCCGCTGCCCAGCCAGCCCTGCCGCCTCCCCGGGCCTGACACCGGCTCTCCGAAACTCAGCAGCCACCTCATCCAAAACAGCCCCAAACCACCAACCCTCAGCCAGGAAAAGCTCTTTGTATCACTTTTTCTCACTCAGAAATCTTCACGATTGTGCTCAAGGTCACCTAACAGTTTTACTGAGATAATTTAAAAAAAAAAAATTTTTTTTTTTTTTTTACTAACACAGTAAAAGCAATAAAATGACAGCATAAGCCCAAAGGAAAGCACAGGGGGGTTATGTCACTAGAGCAGGTTTTGCTTTGCTAAATAAACCTCATTCACAGGGGCTTTTCTGGAGTCCAGGGAGATGCGAACCCTCCGCTCCGCGCGGCCGAGTTTGCAGCGCTGCGCCTTGGGGTGTCACCCTCGGCCCTCTCATGGCCAGGGCAGTGGGAACTGCACCCCAAAGGTTGCATCCCGGGGGGTCAGGGTGCAGGGGCTCTGCCCGGCGTGGCCCAGAGCCGGTGGCCGGGGCTGTCTCCTCGCCTTTTCCACCTGCCCCGCTCCTCCTGGGCACTGGGGTTCCCACAAGCGCTGGCAGGTCCCTGCCCAGCTCTCACATCTCTTTTGGGGTGAATTCACCTGCTTTTGTTTTTTTTAATTGAGGGGATGTCAGCTTCTTCCTCACTGATATGATCTTTTATTATAGATGGCCTCTATTTATATACATAAAATGTCCAGCCTCCTTCGACGTGAAAAGCATCTGGATGGTTTCATACCGATGTCGCTTTACAGAGGGCCAAAACAAAAATTACAGGCAAACCTGCAACAAAAACCTGCCGCTGGATGCATTTCAAAACAACTCTCTGCTTAAAAACATGTGAAGCATCTCATTTTTCTTTTATGTATGTGTACTCTAATTGACAAGGCAAAGCAGTGACTGAGGTGTGATAGGAAATTTTCAAGACCCCCTGGGAACACYGGTGACCCAGCCTTCCTCTCCCATTTTGTGCGCAGACGTACATCTAGCCATACATATGTATGCAAAAGTYGGTATCATCACTGTTATTAACAATTTGTCTTGGCCTTAGCCAGAGCCAGAGCCAGGTATTGCAAAGACACTACAAACAGATCAGTATATGACCCCAAATATGACAGCTACAGGTATTTCCAAATATCTCTGGAAGCTGTCACTGCAGTTCTTACCACAGATCAGACATCTTTGGTACCACAGTAAAGCTTTGCGCAGGACCTGCCTGTGTGTGTTCACATGTGCGTGCGTGTGATTGCGTGTGTGTGCACACATATGAGTGTGCATGGGTGTGTGGGTACATGGCCGTGTGGACATGTACATACGTGTGTGGGCACACATAGGTGTACACATGTTCACACGCGTGTTTGTGTGTGCACATCAGTGTGGAGGTTGCTCCCCAGCCTTGCCCTCCCRCCCTAAACCCCGGGGAAGGAAACAGGCAATTCTCTTGCGAGTGCAACCCTTGTACGTACAATGCCAGGGAAGGGATTATATCAGGGATTAACATTTTAAACTCCCCTACCAGACCCACTSACTCAAAGATCCTCAGGCCAGTAATCGTATTACTGTCTCTGGGATTATTGCGTTCCTGGGTTCAAACCTGAATTTCAGGAGAAGTCGGTGAGAGCTGCCCCCCAACCCCTGCGCACCCCAAACTCCCCGGGCTGGGGCAGGAGCCGCTGCGTTTGGGTTTTTCTCCTTTTCTTTAGCCATTCTCTTCATTTCCCCTGCTGCGGCCAGGAGAAAACTCCACGAGCGCTTTTCTTGTCGCCTGCCTCCTCCTAATTCCCGGTAATTTATCCCGTATTAAAACTCCCTTAAGGAAGAATGGCCCAGGACCCAACACCTGCTATGCAAATGGCAGCAAATCCCCCGGACCCCCGCGGCGGGGCGGTGGGGACCTGTGGGCTGCCGGTGGTCCCGGAGCATCCTCCCCCGGCTGCAAGACTCCATCCCCAGAGCTGGGGGGGACCCTGAGAGCCCCCCCAAGAGCTCAGGCTCAATTTCATCCCACTGTTACGGTGCTTCAATTCTTTCAGGTTATCTTTATTGCAGTTAAAAGAAAATAAAAATAAAAGCCACTCCTAAGCAGAATTATTTATATGGAAGGGATAAAAGAAAACCTGAGCATCTCAGCATGTAGTTAAGCTTCCTGCTTTGCACGTTGTTGGGGGGATTTCATCCGCATGGCAGTCAATGAATTTTGTCCCTTTCTTTTAGGATAAGTGTTCTAGCTTCAATTAACAAAATACGAATCAACAAAAGAGGGGGAATTGTGGGCGGGAGAAGGTGGAGGGGGGGAAAAAAGAGAAGAAAAACCTCTCGCACAATAAGGTGGGGGAAAAAAAGGGCTCGTTTCTCAGAGGTGACATCCTAATCTCATTTTTCCCAGTTAATGTGCTAGCCAGGAGGCTGGGGAAGGGCCAGGCAGGGAGTGYGCCCCGGCAGCGTGACCACACCGGGCGGGTTTGGCCCTTTTCCTTGGATAACTCAGATTAGGGTTGTTGAAACCTCAGGCAGCCGGTCACATCCCCGGGCACCTGTGCCCCACGCCGGGCCCAGCCCAGCTCCCCAGGGGTACCCGGTGCCGAAACGGGGGGAGATGGCACCGCTGCGCTGCGGACCTGCACGAGGACCCCGTGCAAACCCCTCCATCTCCACGCTTTCTTCCCGTGGCCCTTTACCATGATCATATATTTCCCAGCCCTGAGCGCTTGACTGACATTTGGGCTATTATTCCGGGAGATAGATTGTTTGGCCTGAAGATGCATTGTTTGGGCTCCTCATAAAAGAAACAAGTTAAATGCCGCAGCTACCACACACAAAAATGACTCCTTCTGGCCGTAAAACCAGTGGGACAAGGAAGTGGTTGTAGGAGTCAAACATAATTGATGCTCAGAAAGATGTTATAAATAATCTGCGCCGAGTCCTCTCTCATGTGCCTCAAAACCACAGAAAGTGGCGCTTTTTTTTTTTTTTCCTCTTTATCTCCCCTTGAATTCAGGAGCATAATACACCGTGAGCACCAATAATTGATGTATGTTATAATTCTTCATTACCCTATCAGTAGTCTGGGAAAATTGGAAGAAAAGAAAATGCCAGAAAGTTATGGTAAAACTTAAGATGCGACAGAAGTAGCTTTCTTTGCTCACGCTGTGAGTGTTTGAATAAGAAGAATGTCCCTGCACTGTAACAAGCTAAAAGAATGAGGAAGACAAAGGATTTCACGAAAAAGGTTTAGATAGAAGACAAGGCAAGTGAAACTGAAAGGAAGGGAAAAAAACCATTTACAATGGAACAATGCGTGTACTAATCGCTTTGATATATTATACAAACCCAAAGACCCAAAACATTGTGTAATTATTTATAAATGACTTCTCCACTCCTGTGTATAATACCGAAGAAAGAATAAAACTGCAGGCTACTCTCTAAACTATTTCTAAATAGACCTAGCTCAAAAGGAAGCAGAAGTGTTTGAAAAAAAATAATTAATGGTTGATTTTATGGTTGTCTCATTAAAACATTTTAATTACAACAAACAAAATACATTTGTGCTTGCAGGGAACAATCGTTTACCTACTCACCCCCCCCTTCCAAAAAGAAGGAAAACGTTACATCACACATTTAAAACCTGAAAATAAAACATTCCCACTATTTCTGCAGAGCCCCTGGGAAGGGTTGAGCCCCGGCCGCGGCTCCCAGGCGCTTGTGCGGGATTTCAGAGCAGATTTGGCTCCTCCAGGCCAGGAACCCCCCGGGCACTCAGGGACCCTCCCTGCGATGCCCCCGTGCTCCCCTCCCGCCGGCTGCCCCCGGCACGCGGCCCGAGGCCTCACGCTGGCCACAGGCAGGTAGATGAAGCCAAATCCTTTATAGATGAAGCCCTTGAGCTGCTCCCGAGGCGTTTCCCCCACAGGAGAACCGGCTCCTGCTCCGCAAGGGGTTAACGCTGCCTCCGTGCAGGCTGAGATCCCTTTCAAATATTGGACGTCCAGGGCTGTCCATTAGTCAGCAGCGCCGGCGTGAATCCCTGAACCCTCCGGTAGCCTCAGGCTGGGAGCTGTAAGCCGACTCTGGCTGGGCGATGGGTCCCAGGGGCACGGCACCGTATGTCCATCCCTAGGCTCGCAGCCCGGGCATGGTGCTGGCCCTCGCTGCGCCTCTGTCCCCAGCCCAGGCTGGACAAGCAGCCACTGCGCTCTGCACCGTGCCCATGCAAGCACGGGGAGACAAGCTGCCCCATTGAGCCATCTTCTGGTTTTCAATCTATTTTTAATATTCCTGCTGCATTGACCTGGGCATCCTCGGGGGTGAGCRAGCATGATCCTCCCTTTACTCCTGCAAGGCACCAGGTGAGCTTGCTGCTCCCAGGGTGATGGCTTTGCCACCAGCCACGTCGCCTCTCCAAATTCAGTTCAAAGCGTCTTCCGCAGACAGCTCTGCCTTCTCRCTCTGGCCATGCTTTCAGACAATGAGGGAGCAAAAAAGTAGTATTCTCCTGGTTGATACGTTGTTCTGACACTCATCCCAACATTAGTTTAAGCCCTCATGTACTAATGGAACGAAACACAGAGTTTGGCRAGTTGTTCTATTGATGTGCATCTTAAATCTTAAAAAAAATGAAGAACCTCTAACGTCTCTGAGACATCTTCCAACTGCGGGAGCCGTTTTACTGTGAACCACTCATTTCCACGCTTGGGGAGAAGGGTGATGCTAACACTGCTCTAATGATTGTAATTCTGGTCATTTTTGAAATGTGAGGCTGATTTCTAACGTGGAGATTTGTTTACCTTTACAAGGTACAATGAACACTCACCAGGTATCTTCTCGTGGACCGGCTTTTTCCTTGCTGGAAACGGTGCATTCAGAGAGCAGTGCTGAACACCTGGGAGCCTTGCCGGCACCTTTTCTCCAACAGCCTTTCCTCCACCTTTAGTCATTAATTCCTACTCTTTCTGGAGTCCAGCCGTGAGCGAGACCCAACACACGACGTTTCAACACGAGGATGGAGGAGCGAGCTTCGTGCTCGAGGCCCCAGTCCACCAAGTGATAAATGCGCCGCATGGAAATGTGCCCACAACAGCTTGCTCCGATTCCGGATGAGCAGTTTGCCATCCCGCGTAGCGAAGGATGGGCCGATCCAGCTGTGCTTTCACCGTTTCCATAGTCAAAAATGCCATTTGAATCTTTTTTCCTCTTTTTTTGTTTTTAAAGTGCTGTAAGGTGTCTCAAAGCAAATGGTAAAGTATTTATGGCAAGCTTCCTTAAAGCTCAAAATATGAAACTAATAACCTCCACGAGTCCATCTGAGCCTAGCTCCACTTACATCAAGGTGGAGAAGTTAGTATCAAAGGCTAAAAATCAGACTAAGGCCATCAGCGAGATGCTGGGAACACATTCTGTGTTCCTTGAAATCAAAGGTCCTGTTTCATTTTGGGATTTTTTTCTTTCCCGATCCCAGAAAACTTCACGAAACTTTAGCAGCTGAACTTCCATAGGAGCAGGGCCATAAGGTGTAAGAGCTATTATCTGTGTTGGCTGAATAATTTATCTGCAAAATTAGTAGACTGCCTGCGATAGAACTGGTTGAATTATTCATCGGGAATAAATTATCCAAGATATTTAGCACTTCTTTCTGTTTGCGAAGGCTTCCTGAAACAATTCTGGTTCTGTGAATGCATTCGTTATTCATAAGTACGCAGTGAATAGATTATGCAAACAAATTTCAGCCTATGGGTTGTTTGTGAAACGTTCACTTCAGCTCTGGCTATTCATGGCTGTGACTGATCACAGAGACACATGGTGCTCTCTCCCCTCCTTGATTGGAGCACAAACTTTTAAAACAAGAGAATAACAAATGACAAACTGCAAATGATGGATAAGGACTAATGAATAATGCGCTTTCACTGCAAACTTTCAGACAAGTGATCGGTTGTGCCAAAGTCTGTGAAACTCTAGGGAATCATAAACATTTTAATGAATAAACTATTGACTGCTCAAAGACACCTAAACAAAAGACAATAAAAGTGTTGCAGACAACACCGGAGTTTATATCACTATATACAAAGTGCACATTAACAAAAGCTTAACATTTTTTGCCATATGCTTCCATAACCTTTAAATTTTGGTCCCTTCTGACTTTCTCCCAGTTCATGCTGGAAACTCCACCGCCGATCTCTGTCTGCCGACCGAGGCCTCTAACAGTGCCATCACTTACGGACAGGAGTAACTCAGTGAAGTGGAACTACTTAGCGCAGAAAGTCATTTATGTATGCATGGGCCCTAAAAACATCAGCCTGATTGCAGGTCCGGTGATGGAGAGAGCCCAGTCCCTCAGTCCCGTCGCCTGGCCTTACGTGGTTATATTGCACATCGAAGGTCTGTAGCCATACAAAGATGTTAAAAAGCAGAAAGCGAGCTGATCCTGCAAGCTCGGCCACTGGAAAACTATTTCTAGTTTGAGACTCGTTAATATTCATCACCCAGGGCTTTTTGGATTGCTCACTTCTGTGCGTGATCTTTTTGGCACAAAGAAGGTTGTTTGTGGCAGTTTGCTGGTGTCATGGATCATCTCAAAGCGAGGAGGGTGATGAGCGGAAGGAACAGCAAACTGCTCTCTCAGGTTCAAGTAAAGAATGGTTGCTATGAACTTAAAAGGCAGAGATAAAGACAATAACTTACACTGTCAATTTTCCTTGTTTATCAAAGGCATAGGAGAAAATCACAGGAGGGGGAATGAATCGACATTTAATTGAAAGGGAAAGCATGTAAATAAATGCAAGTTTAGGCATAGGAGTCTAAAAATTACTATTGATGGACAGTGAAACTGAAAACCTTCCAGAGAGGCAAGTACCTGAGCGCTGACAACGGGGCTCCCTTACAGCACCAAGAGGCAGGATGCAAAAAGCCAGATGTCAGAATTAGGGAACTTTTTAGCCGCTTATAAGACTGTGGCTTCCCAAAGTATTAAATAGTGGTACCTGGGCACTTAATGGGGATCTGCAGTAGCAGCAAGAACTTTACAATAAAACCAGCACAGTTCTTGGGTTTTATCCAGAGACAAAGAAGAATTGTATATATACATTCACAACCATTGAAGTTTATAAGATAAACGTAATTTGGAATTTTTAACTTTCTGAGCACCTGCAAAACCCTTTTCAAAGCGAAGTGCACAAAAGCCAAAGCGCGTGTAGACATTCACCTCGGAAAAGACCGGCTTTCAGTTAAAGTTTTATCATTTCAGAGTATTTTCACCTTGACGGGGACGTATAGAAAAACCGCAAGGTGCAAAGAAAACCTAAAGAACTCCTCCAGCCGGCTCTGGCTGGGGAAAAAAACCACGGCTCATCCTCTGGAAGTCCAGACTAACCGCTTTCACAGCGATTTAAACTCACGCCGGAGACCCTGCGGCCGGAGCGGGCCGGTGACCCCTCCACCCCGCGCTGAGCACCGACCCTCCCTCCCCCGCCGCTCCCCGCACACGGCGGGGGGGGACAAAAGCGCGCGGCCCCCCCGGGAGCCCCCTCCCTCCCCCTCCCCCGGGGGCGCGGCAGATGCGCGGCTGCCCGCGGTAATTGCGGGCACGCTCCGGAGGGCGCGGCGCACGGGGCCGACCTGCCGCCTCGGCGCGGCCCCGCGGGGCGGCCACGGGGCCATTGTCCGCCCGCCGCTATAAGAACGGGCTGCGGCGCCGTCGTGTGCCAAAGCCGCCGCTCACACGAGCGGATCGCAGCCCGCAGCACTTCAAAGACAAGAGCGGTCGCGTGTCCCCCCCCGCCCC
>JAYKAV010001887.1:2915986-3054644 GCA_035582835.1 Phoebastria nigripes
CACGCTGAAGCGCAGCCGGCGGGTGAAGGCCAACGATCGGGAGCGGAACCGCATGCACCACCTCAACGCCGCCCTGGACGAGCTCCGCAGCGTCCTGCCCACCTTCCCCGACGACACCAAGCTCACCAAGATCGAGACCCTGCGCTTCGCCTACAACTACATCTGGGCCCTCTCCGAGACCCTCCGCCTGGCCGAGCAGTGCCTCCCGCCGCCCCCCGCCTTCCGCGGGGCCGCCGCGCCCCCCAGCCCCGGCAGCGACGCCGGTTCCTGGCTGTCCAGCGCCTCCCCGTCCGCCCCCTCGCTCTGCGCCTCCGCCTCCGGCCCCAGCAGCCCCGCCACCTCCGAGGACTGCGCTTACGCGCCCGCCGACAGCCTGCGCGGCTTCCGCGGGCTGCCCGCCGCCGCGGCCCCCGCTTCCCCCATGGCCCCGCGCTCCCGGCCCCGCCGCTGCCCCTCTAAACCCTCTCCCCGCCTGCCCGCCGCCGCGGCCCCGGGCGCGCCCTGCCGCTAGGGCGCAGCGCTCCGCGCCGCTCCGCGGAGCGCGCCCGGCTCTCCCCGCCCGAGGGCCGGGGGCGGGGGGTGGGGGGGTGTCTCTCCTCCCGTTGCACTTTTCAGCACACACCCCCCCCCGCAAGCCCCTTCCCCCCGACCCCCGCCTCGCCTCCCGTACGACTCCGAAAACCGGGAAGAAAAGCGACAGATTTGCTGCCGCAGACGAGGTGAAAAGTCAATTTTACAATTTGTAGCTCTCCAGCGAAGAAAAACGAGCATGAAAATTTGGTTTGAACGCCCTGACAATGCCATGAAAAGGCTTAGGGGGCCGATGCGGCCCGGGGCGCAGCACGGGGCTCAGCGCGTCCCTCCCGCCCTGCGCCCGGGGCGGCTCAGCCCCTCCCGGGGGGGCCCCAGCACCGGCCCCGATGGGACCCTGCGCCCGACGGACAAGCGGAGAGGCTCATGCATTATAGATGCTGACCCCCAGCGCGGCGGTCTTGCTTTAGAGCAGGAGCAGACACGGGGTATTCAGCGACTGGGCCAGATAGCGGTTTAATTTATTCAAGATGTTCATTCATGTGAAAATTGTATTTTTGTACATAAAGAGCTTTATTCTATTATTATGCCTCTTATCAAAGTGGGTTCTTTTTTTTTTTTTTTTTAAGAAATTGTACTTTACCCTGTAAATAAAATTTTTAACGTTTTTACTGAATTTCAGCAGTGCCTCTGGAGTTTTGTTTCTTAAGCGCAGGGTTTTTCGTTCCTCAGAAGGAGCCTGGGGTGGAAGGGAATGTTTGCCCCAAGGCGATGCTCAGCACGGGCCAAGCCAGTGTTTCTCACGTCACACTGGCCACAGACACGTGCGGCTACCTGCAAACATCAGCTGGCCCCCAAGTCTCACAGAGAAGGGATTAGAGACCAGTTCAGGATACGCAGGCAGAGAGCAGGAGTGGAGCGGTGCCTCCAGCAGTGCTGGTGTTCAGGGCAGTCCTTGCCATGGTTCACAAGGGGAGCTCGAAGGTGTTCGGGGATTTGGGGCAAGGAGAGGATGCTGCACCCCTGAACCAGGTACAGAGCTCACAGCTTTGCCTAAACCCAGAGCGTTGGGAGAACTTGTTTGGCCTGAGCTGTCCCTTTCCCCCAAGTCATGCAATGGGATGGAGGCCCTCCCTGCTCACTCCCASGCAGGGAGAGGGGAAAGGGCGGCTGGAGGCACGCTGCATGGGCTTGGCACCAGCCCTGGCACAGCTATGGCTCTCAGCTAGAGATTGGGGGTGTGAAGAGGGGCCCTCGCCTCCACAAAATATGCTCCGCTGTTGGGAAACCCCAACCTCTCCTTTCTCCTGCATTTGTGTGCGATGGGGGAGCCCTCTGACCCCCCAAATCCTACCATACTGAAGGGCTTCTACTCTTCATGTCTCCATCCTCCCCCTCTTCAGCATTGCTCAACACTCCCGTATCGCACTAGGCACCCAGGCACCCTTAAAAGCAACAGTTTTATCCTCATCACCCTGTTTTATGGGGAGAATGAGGCAGCTCAGCCATGTCTCTCCAGCCATCTCCAAAACACTGGTGAATCAGAGCTGTATGGGCAGTTAACAGGGTGTTTGTGGGGAAAGGAGGTGGATGCTTGGATATATGGTGTTGTACAATCCCAAGCATGCCAAAAAGTCAGGTCCTACACATCTCAGATGGGACAGCCCCGGGTTAGTGGGATGAATTGACTTTCATTTTACTATGCCTCAGTTTACCATCTGTAAAATTGGGGTACCGCCATCCCCTCACATCATCAGTGAATTCAATGATTTCATTAAGCAGAGCTTTCAGAGCACTTGGATGCTCAGGACTGCTTTAAAAGTCCAACAAGAAATTCAGTCTTCAGGACATGATCATATACTGTGCAGGGAAAAAGGCAGAAGGCAATCACTGAAAGCACTGCACAAAACACTAAGAAGCTGTTCATCACACAGGCAAAATCTGTGCCTGAAAATCAACACTCCTATGTAATGAAGAAGGTGGATATATTATCAAAAGTATAACATGGGATCATAGAATTGCCACAAAAATGAGGAAGGGAGCTGCATTAAGTTTGCACAGACACCTCAGTGTCAGCATTTCCTCCTTTTTGAGTGCCTGAGTCTGCAATCTTTATATTTTTTTAACATAGTTTTCATATGCTTGTCTATACACACACACACATCCAGCTCTGTTTCTCAGTAAGTATAAATGCTGAAAAGGAAATATTATTGCTTG
Source organism: Phoebastria nigripes (assembly GCA_035582835.1). NCBI lineage: Eukaryota > Metazoa > Chordata > Aves > Procellariiformes > Diomedeidae > Phoebastria > Phoebastria nigripes. The sequence goes on from JAYKAV010001887.1 coordinate 2,918,735, forward strand.
GAAATCCTAATAGCAGCGTAATACTTATATTAATTAAAGGCACAAGCAACCAGTATAGGCCAGTTCCTTAATGATGTCCTGTTAAATAAAAGAGATTTGTGAAATCTAATTCTGGCAGTAACAGGTCTTGATCTGTGACGCAGTGAAGCTTTGCTTGCACCTGCCCTTGAAAGCCAGGAGGTTTTGTATGGAGTAGCCTCCAGGGGCTGAAATTTAGTACAGTCCATGGAGACGGAAGGTCATCTAAAGTCACTGGGTCCCAAGACACTGGACTTCAATCTCAAAGAAAAAAAAAAACCTCCACAAAACTTCAAAATATCCTCTATTCTTTTGTGTTTTCTTAGCTGCGAGCAGAGATCTGTGGACATTATGCAGTATATAAAGACCATACATCTACCATGACTCAGTGTATGATGTTAATGTTCCTAATGGGCAATGAAAGCTGCAAACTGCGTGAGGATACAATTAGATTCATACATTAACATGAGTCAGAGAACAGTTTTTCCCCCGAGCGGTGATAGGTTCAGACATAGTTGAACAAATCTGCCGCTGGGACAGATGGAATGCCTATATTCAGAGGCTGCAGGACCAACCTGCACCCCCATTTACCACAACAGGGTTTGTATTTGTTTTTATGAAAAGTATAGTTTGGTGAATAGACAGGGAGCTGGAACAGGCTTCCCCAATTGCAAACAGGTGGATTTTTAATTGCACTAAAATCATCTCCTTGCACAAGTAGGACAGGAGAAAAAATAGGTGAATTAAATGCTAGGGCTGATGAAATCCTTGGCAAATTCTTTGGAAACACCAGATAGTTACATGGTAAAAAATTTCCATAAACAGGCACCAATCTCAGTCCCACCGAAACCAGTGGCAAGACCCTTACTGACTTCAGAAATAACTGAAAAATTGAATTGGAATCTTGGCACCACATTACATATATGTATATGAATTTTTTCATATGTCTGCTGATAGGCATTGGTAATCCTTTATCCTTGCCAGATCCAAACAACCACCTCCGGGGCATGCAAGCGTTAGGGACCCTCTGCCAGGAGGTTCTGCAAGTCTTTAGGTCTCACTTAATTCCCTTTCAGTTAGGATAGAAAGTGTGAGATGGCCCCACAGATASGGCATCCTTGCTAGCTGGGAAACATGCTTCCAGCACAGACTTTCTCAAAACACAACTGAGATTATCCCACTTTCTGCTGAGATTTACTGTGGGGAAACAGTCCGCTACCAACTACAAGATGCTCGTGTGCTCTGGGGACAGGGCCCACAGCAACCTGACAGCACTGGAGCTACTCTGTCCCAGCCTTTTCCAACTGTTTTGAAGCTCTAGAGAGTCTCTGTGAATCACCTATGCTCAAAAAGTGAGCAAATAGCTGCGAATCCAAAATTCTGTACAGGTTTTAGATAACAAGTATTTTCTGTGATTTCGATGCCATGTGGTGCCCTGCTTACTGTTGTCCCTGCTGGGGTGAGGCTCAAACAATGCTTGGGGTTTAGTTATTAACAAGAGCATCCTCAGAAGGATTTTCATTATGGGGTGTCAATCTGTTGTAGATTTTGATTTTACTCTGTACATGATGTGTAAAATACAGTCTGTGCTACTACCTGTGAGCACATGAAACTTAATACTATAATTATAGATCTCTGGGGCTCAAATGCTCCATTAAGACTGATTTGTGTAGTAGGTAGAGATTATCAGAACAGAAGCAGGTGAGAACTAATTTTCAGGAGCTTTTTTATTGGTGGCATATGCAATTAAAAGAAATCATCTGGAGGAGCAGAGCTGCTAAGGACCGAGCGGATTTACTCACCGTACTGTACGTGAGCACTGCAGAATGAAGATGCCAAAATGCCGCATCAAATACTTTGAGCTGATACTTTGCTGAACTTTTACTTTTATAGTCTTCAGAGGACATTACTGAAGCATTTGTTAGTCTAGATTAACAAATTAACTGACTTGTTAAAACCAGTTTTATGCCCAGTAGCCCAGTAATAGTGCCCATGATCAACTAATCCCTTTTCTCTCTTCCTCCTCAACCAAAAGGCATAATGGTCAATATGAAAAAATACTGAAGATATCACAGATGTCATAGAGCCATGGTGAAGTAACAGATCCTTTTAAAAGGCCTGTGGGACCCAGCCCCGTTATTAATCACCAGGGCAATGAGGAGTGTAAGGCTGAGCTGAGGATGTGGGATAGCTGTGCCCCCTGCAAAGAGGGTTTTCCTCCCCTCCGCCTCTCTGCTGGGGTTACTGGCCTCTCAGGAGAGATGGCAAGTGGTTCACGTGAGGCATTGCTGGTGCTAGATCAAGGCTCCGCACGCCAAGCAACGCTCCTCTGTTATCATTATTATTATTCTTCAGTTGTCAGCCTTCCAGTTTAAGATCCACTAGACAAGAGTGAATAGACTCTTCCCAATGGATAATGCTCTTCTCTGTCAGTGTGGAAATGCTGATGGCACAGCACTCGTCACTCAGGTCTCCCACTTTTGCCTCTGTTTGACTGTCTCTGCAGCAGCATCTGTTAGTACCTCCCATCCCGCTGTTCGAAAATCTTATGAAACTCTGATGGTTCGAAAAGGAAAAAGAAATATCACATTAGAGAGGCTGGGACAGAGATGCCACCCTTCTCCGTGCCATGTGCATGACTCCGCAGGTACAAGAAACGGTTCTCACTCAGCTCCTACCCCATTTGTTTGATTCGTTGACTGTCAGTAGGACTTCGGCAAGGGTCGGTAGGACGGAGGGTGCAGCATACTTCTGCATAGAGTAAAAACTTGCTGAAGCAAGACTTTTAGAGAAGAGATTAGCTTTATTCTTTGAGTAATAGTGAATAAGGGTCCACAGACACAGTCTGGCATGCACTGTGCCAATGAAGCATCGACATCGAGCTCAGAAAGTCAGTTTTCTAATGCTGTAACTGAAAAGAAAATACTTAGAGTGTCTCACTAACACCCCCGCTCTGAGCTCATTCATTTAGTTGTATTATTCAGACCCCTGCTCCCTTGCTTTCCACCCAGGAGATTCATTGTGCTTCAGGGAAAGACCAGCCTGTGTCAGCGCACGGCCTCCTTTCCACTCTTGCTTCATGCCCGTGAGATATGCTTAATTACGAATTGAAGCATGTGAGGGGACTGATGCCTCTATTTCCCAAACAGGGATTTGGCAAAGTCCTCAGGACTTCACTGTCTCTTTCTTGGATTATTACATTCTGCACATTCCAGGATAATCTTTTTTTTAACCTGAAGATTTCACAAAATTGCCTTCTAGGAAAGTATTTAAAGCTGTCTAATGGCAGTCCAAGGTGATTACGGACCATAATGGTTTGTTGCACAAATAATGGATTAAGTTCCATCTGTAGGGGTTAATTGGACTTATTTCTACAAACAAACAACTTGTTCTGCCCCTCTCTGTATGGCAGATGTCAGCAATCTTTATAAAATCATACCCAGGAGTACCTCCAGCAGGACCGTCTACAGCAGCGTTTGGCATCCAACGTTTTGTAGCCCAGCGCAAACCTGGCAGGTCATCGTGCTTCTCCAACTTGCAGGTTTCCATTGAGATGAGAAGACTGAAGAAACACGACATCTGCAAATACGAAAGATGCAAATACAAAATCCCATACCTAAGATGGTGTTAGTCCACTTCTGAAGGTGGCAGGAGAGGGGACATATAGCCCAAGGGACACCGTGGACTCGGTAGTTTGTCCCTGTCCCTACTGTGGGGACCAAGAGATTAAGGGGTCCTTGATGAACACTTCAGTTTAGATAAATGAGGCCAAACAGAGAAGGCAAATGTTAAAAAGCAAAGGGAGGAAGACAAAATTCCCAGCGTGGTCATATTCGTATTGGATTCCCCACGTTGACCTTCAGGATAACGTACTGAAAAGAGAGTCTCAAAGGCAGGATCAGAAAGAATGAAAATCACTAGTGGCAGGTAAAAGTTGAACAAACTGCACTAAACAGTCCTTTCCCACCTGAATTTCGCCTTGAAAATACTCACTTTTGAGAAAGCAAATGTTCTCCTTGGCAAGGCTGCTCTCCTTGTGGAAGAATGGCACATGGCCTTAGGATGTAAATCTTAACATGGACCAGAAAAAGCCTCTTTTCTTCCCCTGTGGTTTTCCAGTTTGGTCTCTGGGATTCACAGGAAACAGGCAATATTTATAGATTATTCTGCCCAGAACCTAGAAAAGCTAGAGACCTTACCAGTAAAGACCAGCAACTATATGCAGCTGAGGCAATCCCTCCCTCCAACGCCTAGTAACTTGATTTACTTTTTTATTTTTTCACTTGGCTATCCCTAGATATAAATGCACAAGTTGTTTCTCTAGTTCACTGGTAGGAGTATTCAGACTGAAGGGATTTAACTCCTGAGATAAAAGAATATGGCATTATTTTTTCTTCCTATTTGAGTACCATCTCTCCTGCAGCAAGCCTTTTGTAATCTGAAAGGAAAACCTTTCCTGTCACAACATCAGTAATGGATATTGCTCTCTCAATTACCCGTTGCTTCGCCAGGAGAGCAACTGATGCGCATCGTGTTTATCCAGCTCACTGAAGTGCTTTCATTATCTAAGAAAAGAGGTTAATTAGTATTTAATCAATCTTTTCACAGGGTACAGTTTCCTCCTCTCCTATTTGCAATCCAAAAAGATGTCAGCTTCCAAAGCCATAATGCCCTCTTGATAAATCAAGTGGCAGCTAATGAGGTCTGTGGTCCCAGGGAAGGAGGGTCCGGGCTACCTGACCTGCCGTGGCTGTCACCGGCGCGGCTGTCACCTGCGCCACTCTCCTGGGAAGCACTTGTTGGGATGCCGGGAGATGCACGGAGCCATATGGGATGCAGGGAAGGGAATTGTCAGCTGAGGGAAGGTGGTGGCAGCTGTGCACACCCCAGGCTGGGGTGTGAGTGTGTCCAGTGCATGCTTCATGCTAACCAAGCTCGGAGGAGCCACGAGATAAATCTCACAGAAACTCTACCCTCCGGAAAGAAACAGATGGGATTTCTCTCTTTTTCTCTCTCTCTCTTTTTTTTTTTTTTTTTTAAAGTATAAAGATAACTCGGGAGCCATCCTTGCACCTGTATGGGGCTGAACTTCAGAGGTGAATAAGAGACGCTAATGATACTTGGTGCCAAAAGTTATGGATAATAAAAGCATTAGCCCGTTTCAAAGAAACATATGTAGGAGGATGGAGTTTCCTTCATTAGGCAGTAGGCAAGTTTTTGTTCTTCCCTGAAAAATGCCAGGAGCAAAACCGAACCTCTCTCTCTCTCACCGTTTCCACTACATTAGTCCTGCCGGCTGCAGCTCYGCACAGCTGTACCGAAGCTAAACTGGGGCTGAGACAAACACCCACCAAAGCAAAGGAAACTTAATTTTGGCCACTCTCAGAGAGGTTTGTGAGTGAGATACTGGTCCAGGACAGCTGTTCCAGCCGTGCAACCTTCCCATCTTAAAAAGGGCCCRGCAGCACTTGTAGTGATATTTTTTCTGAGATATTTAAGCAGAGAAAGTGGCCCATGCATCCATATGCTCAACCCCTTTTGGCTACTGGGCTATTCTCTCCCTAGCCGCTGCTGCTGACAATGAGGGGCTGAGCCACATGCCCTGTGGTAGCCATGCTCTGGATTTCTTTCCCTGACTTTGGGAAATTCATTGTCTTTAGCATCGTCTGTAGGTTCAAAGTCCGCTTTCACTCCGCAGGGCGCCCTTTCTAGGTTCATAAAGCTACGTTCAGAAATCTTTGGGCAGACCCAAAGCTGACAAAAGTGTCATTAAATAATGCTGCCAATGAATGAAGCTACCAAAGAAGACATAGTCCAGTTTGCATCTCAGTTACAAGAAGAAAGTGCAATGACAGAGTGAGTAATTGGCTAATTGTCTATATGAGCTCTATTTTAACAGTGCAGTCGTGCGATCGCACCATCTGGGGGGAGCTCGGGGAGGGAGCCCCAGCACACACAAAGCCAGCGTGCGTTTCCCGACACGCAGGCCAGGCAACTGCCTCCTTCCCAGGCAGGCAGTGGGAGCGGCAGCCCCCCAAGTCCCCCCAAATACGGGCTGAGATGCTGAATGTCTGCTCATGGTGAAAAGTGGGGGTTTTGCCAAGCCATTTCTGCATTGTTTGGAATGCACGCTGAAGCCCACCTGAGTTGCACAGTGAAGTGACCCAAGTGGCAGTGAACAGCGATATCTGCCTGATTGCACGGCTGCTAGTGAGCACAATTAAACGGGAGATGTCGGATGGGTGGTAGGTGCAACGAGCCGGCATCCCTGGCCCAGGCTTGCGTGAGGCGGCGAGGGTGCTGCTGGCTGCGGTCGGGGAGCTCGGCGCACAGGCGTGCTTTCTGGGACGTTCAGAAATGATGGCATTTCCCCCTCCTCGTCTTGAAAAAGCTGAATTACTGCCTTTGAGTCCCCATCTATTTTCCTCCAAAGTTACCATGAAGCAAAAAAGTATAAATCACACTTTTAAGCGGGCCTGGCACTCGGCTCACAAGAAGAAGAAGAAAAAAAAAAAAAAAGAGGTAATGCCATAATGTAAAATAGTTAAAAGCTTATTAGAGCCGTTCAGGGCAGTATGATTTCCACTTTGTTTCAGAACACCCCAAGCCCATCCTTTCATGCTATTGTGAAGGCAGCAATTCAAATCTCCCTTTGTCAGTATGAATGGCCCCTCTTAAAGCTCTTTTATGCCAACATATTCCCTACAGGCATATGCCCTTTAGCTCTATTACTGATTTACCCAAGTATTCAGCCCATACCTTCTGCTTTTCTTTTTCACTTACTGAAGTTCCACATGACACGAGCTGCAGCCTCTGCTTTGGTGCCTGCCCCACACCCCGGCCCCAGCCGGGATGCTGCTGTCTCCGCCGCTATCTATCTCACCAGCAAAAGCCACACAAAAAAACTAACAGAGGAGACTTTTCAAATGATTGATTTTTCTCCCCCCCTCTTCTACCTCCCCCCCTTCTTTCCATCCCTACATTTGTTAGCGCAAACAAACGAGTGAGGGTATATACCCCCCCCCCAGCCATAGGGGAAAAAGAGCCTTGCAGGCTTTGAGGGGGGAAAAATGCGAGTGTAAAAAATGCAAGTGGGCCTATTACCTCTACTTACCCTAATTAGACTTGCTTTGAAGGGCTATTCAGAGATTTTGAAAGGCTGTCCTCTCCCTGCATCTCATTGTGCAATGTTTGCAGAGACATTTGCATCTGTTTGTGCTTCTGAAAATAGCAATGGATGCTTTCAAGAAAGCAAAGCCACCTCCAAGCCCCTCCGCACCAAGGGCCGCAGCAGTCGAGGTATGTGCGGCCGGCGCTGGGCGGGGGGACACCCCGGGTTCGAGGGTTTCGGGGTTCTCCGCCGGTCCCTATTTAAACAATTCCCTTTAACAATGCAATTTTGGGCATAAAATCTGCTAACTAGATTAAATCCAGATGACACAGGACGCAGAAATGGAAAAAAAAATCAACGCTAAAGTAAATGGTAGGCACCCTAACAGGATTGAAAGTGTGAAATCCATGCAGAGCTAGAGAGAATAGCTGGCAGCGCAGCCCAGGCTTTCATACGCATATGGCCTTGACCATTTGACTCTGGTCCCATTGAGGTGATCAGCTGGAGCCGTGAAGGGGCATCTCTGGCAACACACACGTCCCGCTCGCTCCTTGAAGAAAGCCCACGAAATAAAGCCGCATAAAGGTGATTGATAGTAAACATTTTGTAATTTGGAGGGATTAAACTTGCGGGATGATCTTGATCAGGTTCTCAAGGCATTGCCAGAATGCAATTACATTAGAATAGCCGCTGCTGGATCGCTGCTGGCAAAGCCACAATATCCACCAAAGAAAGGGGGTGTGAATGGGACAAAAGGGTTAATTTGAATACGTGCTGAAAAGACTGGAGGTGGACAAGGAGCTCTGCAAGGACTTCATCAGGAGCCATGGGCAGAAGGAGACGGTTTTGCAAATACAGAGGGCGAGCGGAGAGGATGTTTGTAAAGCACACTTGGAAAGGGGGGGGGAGGGAAAAAAAAAGCCCCACAAAGCTCAAACTGCTTCTTTCTTACATTGCCCTTGGCTACGCTCAGAGGAGCACTTTGGATGGATTAATCACAGGGAAAAACAATGGGATAAAAGTYGTCTTCTCCTCCGTCTGTCCTCGGCCGCAGAGGGGCTGCGCGGCTCCTTCCCCACCGGCGCATGGCGAGCGCTGGCTTCTGGCCTGGGCACGGACCCGGCCCGGCCGCGACGGGTGATCAGATCCCCTGGTAGTGGGCTGCACGTTTGGGAGCTGGAAGTCCCGCGGGCTTTTCATGAGGGAGACCCGATTACGGTTATGCTATCAGCAGGTTGAAGATTTTATCAGATTACTCCTCCAAAAATGCTTAGCAGGAATTAAGCATGCAAATCCACTCGGCCGCTCTGGGGACAATACGCTCCCCCATGCTGGTGAAATTCTCCTGCTAGCTCAGGCACCCATGACATGGGCTTTTCCGCTCATCTTTTTAACCTTTAAACACACAGTGGCATCTGGAAAATGCTGCCATGCGTGGGCCAGCCTCGGATGCGCTGGGTGGGCGGGGAGGGGGCACGTCCCACCTCTCCGAGGTGATGGGGAAGATGTTGCGCTGTCACCTCCTCCCCATCCCTGCCCCGCTCGGTACCACGGCTGCACCCACCCCACCGCAGCACCTCTTTAAAGAGGGAGGACATGTCCTGTGCCCTCCCAGAGGTGCTGCAAAGTGCAGGATCTGAGCCTGAAGCCAAACAGCAAGGCCTGAAGCCAAGTGGGGGTGGAGGACACAGGTGGGGGAATCCCAGGTTTCGAGAGAGGAGGTGGGAACACAATGCCATCGCTGCCGGCTTGTGATTTATGGCAGATCTCACACTCTTTGGGGCTCTGGCTGCAGTAGCTGGAGGCTGTATGAAGATATCTCTGTCTTGGTTAGGCTGATAGCAGCAGCTGGGCACAGGTTTGGGGCCCTCAACACCTCAAATCAGGCCAAAGCTCCCCAGGGGGGGGACATGGCTGTTTGCACAAGCACCTCTCCCCACAGCGAGCCACTGCTTGGGACCGGGTGGCCTCGCCTGGGCATTAAGAACTGTTCAAAGCGAGGCACTGGCTGTGCATAACAACAACGGTCGTGACTGCGCTCGCTTACAGACCCCTGCCCCATCCTACCTGCCCCCACTGCCCCAGCGAGGGTGCCAGCCCCAGGGACAGCGCCAGCCCCAGGGACAGTGCCAGCCTGGCCGTCTGACCCACGCGTGGGCGACTGCACAACCTGGGGGGTCAGGTCAGGGCTTGGCATCCTCCACAGYGCAGGGGCTTGGGCTGCTCCAGCCCTTTTTTGACATTTGAAACTCTGAATGAAGTTTCAGCATTTTCTGCAGAGACACAAGTAGGGTTTAGCTCTGCTTTTTTCCTTTGGGACATACAGATACAGCATATAATCTCGGTGCTATATCTCTGCCACCACATTCATCAAGCACTCCCCAAAAGCAAAACAAGCCTATTTTCTTTTTATATTTAGAAATGCAGAACCCACAGGGAAACCCACTTTCCATCACCCCCTCCAGCTCACTCAGCTAAACCTAAAGCCAGCAGAGACCCCACGGCAGAAGGAGCCTGAGGAGCTCCAGAAACCCCCCAGCAGTGAGTTTTTCGGGGCAGCTTTGCCCGGCAGCGTGTGTGCCTGCGCTTTCTCCGTGGCTGCCCCTCGCTGCCAGTTTGGGGAGGGTTTTTTTCCACTGGGTTTTTGTTTCCTTTGAGAACACCCCGTGTTTGTGTTGCTCTTTCTCCGCAGCACAATGCGCCTCTCCATTTCCTCGGCCGGGGGCTCGCGCGAGCGTCAGATCTCGGCGGAACGAAGTCGCAGGGGTCGCGGGTCACCCGAGGGCATCGGGGACAGACAAAGTCTCTTCAGCCACTAATGTAAGCCGGGGTAACGGCGCGCTGAAAGCGCATCCACTTGAGACTATCTACAAGGCACTCAGCCCTCTCTAAGGGCTTATAATGTTGACTCTCCTGTCATTGGATCCAACCTTACTATAAGCCCTGGAGGTATGGGGGGCTTAGAGACATTCATTCAGAAAAGTAAATCCCCCTGCTACCATTCTCTTCATGAAGATAAATATACCACAAACAGAACAAGGAAAGAGTCTGAACTCCTGATCTCTGCTCCAGCCGCTTAAAAATTGCCATTAAAAAAACTAACAGTTTATTAGACTCCTTTATTATTTGCCATTAAAAAAAAACCAACACAGTTTATGAGACTCCAAAGCAGTTTATTAGTATATTTTACTAGCAAAACTTGCCTTCAGCTCGACGTCACTTCTAGTCCACTCAAAAGAGAAAATTTTGCAAAGAAAATGGGGTTTGTTTGTATTTGAACTCGCTGTTTCTTGTGGTGTTGCAACCCGAGCTGCTCCAGCCCAGGGGAGGGTTTGTATTCCCTGCTGGGGGGGTTATTGCTCAGCTCCAAACTGTTGTTCTTCCCATTGGTATTAAACCTGGGAAGCCTCCTCAGCGAGCAGGACCGCGGCTTGGCCAGGGCTGTACAGACACTGGSGAACCTGGAGCACCAGTTCCCAGCCTGGAAAGACTTTCCAGGCACCACGGCACATGGTGTAAGACTGTCAAGCACCGCACAGTGTCACCCCTCCTCCAACTGCTTTGTGACCTGTTTTGCCTCTATAATTCTTGCCCAAAGCTGTGTCGAACTGGAGTGAGGGTCTGGTGTAAAATCTGCACAGGCTGGATGTATTCAGCTGGTACTCAGCCAGGAGGAAAACCAGCTACCTAGGGGTTGTGCCTCCATCTCCCAACTGAAAGTCAGCCTCCTTTCCCCATCTGACATCAAATGTTGCTGAAATACCCCTTAGCACCTGGCTGAGCTGATAGAGCTCTTGGTGGTTGTGGATCTTTGCAGATTTACAGATTTTTCCTGAGAAAGGTGCCTTAGTGTCCCCGGGGAGTGCAAAAAGAGGAGCAGGTTGCCCCTAAGTCCCTGTCTTTAAGTGCATCCAACTTGGGATGTTCCCAGTAGATACACATCCCAGTAAGCTGGCTTCTCCAGTGYGTCAGCTGCGAGGGTGGAGGAGTCCTGTGGCCAGCGCTCCCTGCTTAATCCTGGTGAGCCCAAGTTAGAGCCGCCCATGAACTGCTCTAAATGCCAGTGAACCTGGGAAGGGGAACATGTGGAAGGTCTCCAGCAGCAGAAAAGCACAGCAAGGTCTCTGGTTAACAGATCTGGGCTGGTGTCAGCATTTCTTCTTCCACTCTTACGTGGTTGGCTCACTCAAAAAATCACCCAAACCGTTGATTTTTAGGAGAATTTTACCTTCTGCTGTAGCTAGACCTAGCTCTGGATGAAGATGTGAGTTTTAGACCATCAAGTTTTGCCTCCAACTGTCAGGTGCTTAAGCCTCACTGGCATCTTGAAAGCAAAGCCTGAGAGCATCAGCAGGCTTTGAAATGCAACAGATTCTTTCTTCTTAAGTTAAGAAAAATAGCCTGGTGAATGTAGATGCTCTTGCAAACCCACTTCCCTCCTCTACCTCCACCCATTCATTTTCTGTCACCCTTGCTGGCATGGTGGGGACAGCAAGTCGCTGCCACTTGCAAGGGTTCAGGGGAGAAGGGGACCAGGCTCTGCGGCATCACATGCGTGCACAGTGAGGTGCTCAGATCTCGAGGGGGAAAACATGCACAAAGGGGGAAAGTTGTTGCCTTGGGGAGGGAAAAGGCTGAACTGATCAAACTGCTGATCTAAAAGAGGAATAATGGGATTTTGTAGGATTCACATTGATGTTCAGATGAGAGGAGCCTCTGGTTGCCTTTATTCTTTCAAGCCACTGAACAAGAATTTTAAAGCCCCTTTAAAATCTGCCTTGGCTGAGCTAATTATTATCACAGGAGTTATTAGACAAAAGCTCAATGGCTTTTCCAGTGGCTCTTCAACAGTTTCTAGGCTGCCTCGACAACAAGAACTAGAGCTCTCTTTTCTGATTGCCATATTTTTCTAAAAGTTTTCAACCRCTGATCCTTATTTTAACCCTTACAGGAAACACAGGCAGCCGAGATGGGTGCCCAGCACCCCGGCTCCCTCTCCTCTCACCCCACAGCCTGCAGCATCTCTGTTCCCCATCAGCACCGCTGCCCTGCACACAGCCGTTTTCTTTTCTGAAGTCCATCGGAGGAAAGAGAAATGTCACAACAGAGTATCCGGTTTTTGAGGAGCGAGACAGAGACCTACGGGAAGCAGCAGCCAGCCTGCGCCTGGCCAAGGCTATCCAGTGACTTATTCAAGGAAGCCATTCACACCTTCTCCCCAAGGAGAGGGCTGCCCTGGGAAGCAACCAGCCCCAGCACAGAGACGTGCTTGTGGGCTTTCCGTCTGGGCAGGTCACCGGAGCGCTCCCGGGACACAGCCCAGACCATGAAGCCCTGGTCCTGGAGCCTTTGTTCTCCACCAACGCTTTCGAGATCTTCCCAGTTTGATAAACTCTCTCTTTTTTTTTTTTTTCCCCGTAGAAGAAGTAATAATTACATGGTTTTTAACTAGGGGTACCCAAGGAAAAGCAAAAAGTAATAAACAAAGCAATAAGTAATAAGCGAAAAAGCGAAGACAGCAATAAGGCTGTCTGAGGTGGGTATTTCTCCAAAAACTCCCCAGCACCAGAGGGGACCTGGCACCTCATTTAGCCCCTCTGAGACTGATAAACCTTCAGTATTCCCCAGGAGGGAGAATTTCCCCACTCCCAAGCAGAGTGGCAGTGCATGAAATGCAGAAACCATTTTTTAGTGCCCTTGCAGCTCTACCCAGCCCGGGGGCTGCGTGGCTCCGGGGTGCACTTGTGGACCCCGCTATCCAGCAGTGAAAGTATCTTGTCCCATGCCTCCATCTCAGCTGGCAGAGGTGCAAGCCTAGCACAGTTTTCCCTTCTTTTTAGGAAACCTCTGCTGAAAAGAAGCTGTTGATGGTGTAAGCAAGCTGGGAATTGATGGTGGCAATAGCTGGAAGCTGTCCTTTGGCAGACGTGGGAGCCGCTGGCTCAGTCCCGCAGGTCCCAAGCCCACAGACTGGTCCTCACAGGACTCCCAGCAGCAGCACTAAATCGCTGCGGCGATTTCTTTCGCATTGTTTTGAGAGGGTCCTTCAAGATAAATGGACTTTTTTTTTCTCCGTAACTGAACATCTAAACAAAACCTTTCCGAGGACTCGGGGAGAGACACCTGATGGACAGCCAGGAAATGGGAACGATCCATCAAGCGCTGACGGCTGCGGCGCTGGCACCTGGGCTCAGGTTTCGGGACAGAGCCTGATAATGAAACACCTCTCATTTGTGCTGCCTGAAGAGCTGCCGGACGGTGTGCTGCCTGCACGGGCAGCTGCCTGCCTTCCTCTGCGGTGGGCGACCAAAAAGTTTCCTGCCACTGCAGCACCCATCCCCGGCGAGGCAGGAGCCGGGGTGGCTGGCGCAGGCACCGGCTGGGTGGGAGGAGGATGCCTGGGGCTTTCTCCATCACGTGAGCTTTCTTCTCTTTTAGCATAATGGAGAGCAAACAACCGGCCTGCCATGCTCCCTTTGACTTACTGCACTAAACATGATTATTTTAAGGCAAGAGGAGGAAGTAGGGAAAACCTTTAATGTTAAATAAATCACAGATGAACTGAAACGGGCTGTTTCTTCATGCTGGCCAAGCCCAGGCGGTCGCTATCGGGAGGAGATGTCCCTGTGGCTACACCACGGGGCTGGGACTAGGTGATTTTTATTCCCATCCCACTCACGGCTTCCCGAGTGGGCTCAAGCAAACTGTGGGCTGCATGGGATGGGGTAACATTTAYTCTCTCCCAGATGGGTTGTGAATACATTCACTGCTTTTTGCAGGGGCACAGACCAAGCATGCACACCGRGTCAGGGATGGCTGGTGCCTTCACCATGTCCCCACACAGCACCAGCGCCAAATCTGCCGTCAGGAAATGCCATTTCTACTTGTGTTAAACAATGTGGGTTTTTACGACCTTCTCATCAGCTGTGTATGCTGAAGCTGGGCTTTGATGGGGATTTTGAACAAAAATGAGGTCTATTTTCCCCCACAACCTTCCCAATTAATATTTTAGAGATTTCTCAGGCTTGTCCTCTCTTTCTGCCCAGGGCCGAGTTTGAGAYGAAGCGGTACCGCTGGCCTGGAGCCAGCACGAGGAAGAGCCTGTTGGTGATGCAGCTCCATTGCATGCTCTGGAGTCAAATCACTGATCCAGCAAGGAGAAAGCAACACCCTCCTCTGATTTCTTGGGTATGGGTAGGTGCAGAGCAGCATCCCCAGTCCAGGCCCTACATATGGTCCAAGACAACTCCAGCCCAAGACAACTTCCCAGCCCTGCAAAAGCTCATCTCCTCTCTCTTTCCCCTTCCCTTCTTCTGACCCCTCTCCATCTCCCTCCGTGCCCGCAGTTGTGCGTCGGGGAAGTCATCGACCGCAGGGCAGCGACACTGAGATGTAGAGACCAGCAGCCCCCGGCCGGCCCCCGGCTCCTCTCCCTTCCCCTCTCCAGAAGTCATCTATTTTATTGTGTGTACACACAGAAAACAAGGGGCTGCCCCTTGTTCTCCTCCAGCCATGACACATCAAATTATCCTGCCTCCAAATATCCCATCTGGCTGTTAGTTTTTAGCTTCCCCCCCCCTTCTTCTAGGTTGTTTCTGCTTTCCTCCTCCTCCTTTCTCTGCTCCCCAGCCCATGTGTAAAAGTAGCAGGGGGGCCTTTATTAAAGGCAAAGCCCCACGGCAGCAGCTTCCCAGCCAAACTGCTCTTGTATTACTTTTTGATGAGTTTTCAATTTAGGCCTTTGCAGACAGGGGGAAGAAGGCGACTTGAGAGACAGAGGGGGGAAAAAAATGCAACAGATGGGGCCGATTGTGCTCTCTAGGCAAATTAAGGAAGACATCTGTAGCTCCCAAATACTGGTGGTCTAAAGCAATTAGTCCCCTGTGAAAAGGGGCCTCTCTGAGCCTCCTCCAGCCAATCCGCGCCCCAGCAGCACTCACGTTACAATGGCCTTGACCACAATTCACTGAGCCAAAAAAAAGAAAGATTAATCCAGGAGGAGCTGTGCGGCCGGGCTGGAGTTGCTAGGCTTAAAAGGGAAGGTTACGTCCGTTTCTGCCCGAGTTTGGAGCAGAAAAGCAGGGCAGGGGGAATTTTTTTTTTTTTTTCCCCTTCTTTCCGATGGTCACCCAAGGCGTACCTGGTTTATGTCCGATGTCTGGAGCGAGCGCGTGTGTGTGTGCATACGTGTCCCTGTACCAGGAGAGAGCTGTAAGCTGTAAATTGCTCGGGGACTTCAATTTTCCAGTGGCTTGTTTGGAAAGTGATGAATGAAGACGCAAACCCCTGTGGTTGGAATTATCTCCCCCAGCCCCCTTCGGTCCCCCTCCATCCCGAATAAAAAGAAGCTGTTATATGATAAGACCCCTCTGTAAGTGATAATTATAATGATTGTTATGATGCCAGGGTTCTGCTTTTACAATTGGAAATAGGAACTCCGGCTGAGCTAATCCGGCGGTGTGGTCCCTTATTTCATTCGACGTCAGGAAGCCGAGAGTGGAAAATTCAGAAAAGGACTTTATCTAAGCTGGTTATGAGCCCCCTTCCCCCCTCCCCTCCTCTCCCCTGGCTCTTTTATTCATGCATATTTATGATCAGTAGATCTCAGTGGAGAAAAAAAACACATACAGAAAACAAAACCGGCAGCACAATGGGGAGAGCTGCTCATGGGAGGTCACAGCACCTTTAAATTACACCTCTTGGCTTTGTTCACCCCTGCACAATGGAGCTAAGAGATAGGAAGAATAGCACCCTGCGCCCTGGCGCATCACAATTCTCCCAATGATTTCAAAAAGAACAGAGAGCCCCAACTAATTTGATATCTGATTGGGTTTCTGTTAACCTAAGGACGTGCCTCAGCCCAGCCACCGAGGCTTGGCAGGGGCTGGGCTCATACAAAGAGCATGGCTAAGTCTCTGCAGTATGCTGGGTTTTGCTAGTCAAAGCAGATCTGTCTTGGTCAGGGTTGAATCTGAGCTGAGTTAACTGGTTTGGAAATACAAAAGCACCACCCGCCCACTGAACCTTTGCCCCTTTAAATTAATTAATTTAATTAACATGTTTATTGTCATGGTGCCGGTCAGAATGGGATCTTCCCGGGGCCACACCAAACTCTAGCCTGCCCTCATATACAAAGGAGATGGGCTCATGGTTTTGGAGCTGAGTTTGAACCAAGTGACTTCTCAAGGCACTGAAATTTGAGTCTATAATTTATTTCTCGCCCAACTTTTTCCTAGGATGGGAAAAATGAGTGACCTCAGAAGCTGTGGTTCATGGTGAAGGGAGCAAAGCTAAAGAGGAAAACTGCTGGAAATAAACTGGTGTCCTTAAGCTGCTACCGTGCAACAAGCTGTTAAATGCACCAACCTGAATATTTGGTAATAACTGCCTCTGAAGGCAAAGTAGAAAGGAAAAAGTGAAGCTGGTGCTGATAAAGAGCAAAATAACACCCTTCAAGAGAAAGCAAACCTGTCCAGGGAAGGACCTGCCCATGCTAGAAGACGACCAGGCAGTCTGCGACTACCAGCCCATAAAGCCCAGCCTTTTCCCTTCTCTCTTGTCCTTCCTTGCAGTCATGGTTTGCGGATGAAAAGCAGGGCAGGGCAGGGGAGCAAAATAATCCCAAGTCATTTTCAGGTCGTGAATGTTGAAAATGTTTAAATGTTGCAAATGCTGCCCGTGTTAAATATAAGCCCACTATTACATGGCCAAAGGATTGCTGGGAATTTAGAAAGCTATTTTAATTTAATAAATGCTAAATGGAATCGTTACCATCCCATGATGGGCTCGAAGAGCCTAACCTTCGATCTCCGTACCCATGCAATGCACAAACCTTGCTGCAGTCCGACCATGTCACGTTGGGTTGGGTTACCTTGCCATGCCTAAGAGACATTAAAAACTCTTCGCTATAGTCAAACTCAGATCTCTAAGCGCTGAAAAGACATGCAGTATTCATACTTCACTACCTCACTTTACTATTCATAATGACCAGAATTAATGTTTAAATACACTTGCATTTTAATATCAACAAAAACTATCTCCCTCCAAGACCACAGGACTCCCAAATCTGCCTAGGAATGCCATTCGAAGAAGAAAAAGGAAGCTCTCCTACCCCTGAGGAAGGAAAGAGGTAGAGACAGGCTTTCAAAGTGCCTTCCAGCAGCAAGTGAGTGTTTGTTCAGCAATATAATCATATCTGCTGTGAGCATCCTGCAGAAAGCTGCTCACCCACATCTATGGAAGAGGCTGGCTGGGACGGGGTATGGATTTCTCCGGCCGGGAGCCGGGGTATGGCTTGACTGACATCACCATGGGTACTAATGACAGAAGATTTCCCCAAAGACGCTTGGGGCTTTGAAGAATGGTCTTTCACTCTGTGTTGAACATACAGATAAAATGTCCATGGCAGAAAACTAATCAGATCATCTGTGGTTTGCTTTGCTGTTTGCTCAGGTCACTATCCCATGGTTTACAATTATCTCAGTCAAAAACCATACAGATGTCCAAATTGGCCTCCTGGCTTTTTCCTTAAGAGTCTTGCTTTGGAGAATAGYGATTTCTAGCAGGAAGTTCTTGGTCAAGTCGCTCACATTTAAACCTATCTCCAAGGAGAGAGTCCTGCTCCAGCCTCCAGGCAAAGGTGAAACATCCCACCACTGCGCGTTGCCAAAATAAGCATTTAAATATCATAAGTCACACACCAGAAACACAGAGACAAAGATTTATGTGTGGAAAGGCAAGGAAGTGGGGAAAGGAGGCGAGACTTTCAAGATGTCTGCGGGATTAGATTTCCACAGCCATTTAAAACAGTTGGGAATTCAATGTGCACATTTTTGGGGTATCTCTGGGAATTTCAGCATTTCATTCTGCAGCTTTTCCGGTGAGCATCAGTGCTCATGTGCTTCGCTTCACTCACGTGTCTCTTCTGGTGGCTCAGGACCAACATCTAGGTAATAGTAGCCATGGAAGTTACTGCTACTTGCTCAGGGTGTCAATCATTTCACTGTAAGAATCACTTTTTTAAATAGCATAACTGTTAATAAGCTACTTAATTACTCTGATGTGTATAATAAGGATGCATGACCACRTGGCAGCTTTTGCCTCTGCTGGAGAGTGATGGGGATGTCCTTGGAGCCACTGAAATGCTGCTGGTGAGGGAAATAAATGGCTCCTGGCCCCGAAAGTCAGACCCTCTGCCCGTCTTTGTTTCTCCCAGTTGAAATTTGGAAAAGTGCTTCTGCATTTGAAGTTATTCTGGTTTGCTCAAGATTTTGATCCTGCAGAAGCAGCATGTGCTGCTGGGCTGCAAGGAGACAGGGAATGCAGGGGGGAGCTGCGCCCTGCAGCTTTGCACCCTGCAGCCAGCAGATCCTGTGCTCCCCAAGGAGCCCGTCTGCTCCCGCTAGCTCCTGCACGTGCCACGAAACACCATCGCTCTTCCTGCATGAAGGGCAAGAAAGCTTTCTGATACATAACAGCCTCATCCCCTGACCTGTTTCATATTTAGATTCTTAACCACATAAGAGTTTACAAACCTGAAATAATAATCCTGAAGATATTTAATACCTAATATATCCTTAAATTTAGTTTTCATTAATGTGAGCCAGAAGATCATGACAAGTAAACTACAGAAAGTTAAGTAAAAACTTTAGAAACACTTTACAGGCCAAACTCAGCAATCTCCGCTCTGGGTAAGCAGCCTGGTACAGGTGGCATAAAGGAAATTAATAGACTCCCATACTTGAGGTCGTTTATGCCCTAATTGTTAGTGGACTCTACCTCAAGGGCTGGCTTTGCAGAGGCACACAGTGCGCTCTCAAAATCAAGTTCGTCAGAGGTAGTTTAAGTCGAATATCCCCCAAATGCTCCATCCCAAGCGGTTGCCGGTGCTTCTGAAGGAGGAGCGGGCGCGCAGCCCTGCCGTGCCTCTGCGGGCAGAGCCGCGCAGCCCCGGGCGGGAGCTGCCTGCGCCCCCCGGGCGCGCAAACACCCCCCGCCCCCCGGCTCTGCACCCAGGTACGAGCCCGAAAACTCAGCAGCAGCAGGAAGGTCAGGAAAGCATGTATCGAGCACCACCCTCTGGCAMGAACCTAAACTGGAGCGGAAACGGGGAAAGGATTTTTCTCCATCACGATGAACAAAACTTTTCTTTGCTGAGTGCCTCGAGGTGGATTGTGCATGGCACTGCAGCCCTGAAAGGGGGAAAGATGCCCTTGTGCAATTATAGTGGCCATATGAAACTAATTAGTACATCTAAGAGGATCTGTAAGGGTTAGATTTTGCAGGCAAGATGCACCCCCAGAACAAAGGAGCGACCTGAACCTTTTAAACCTTTGCTCCTGGGGCCCGTGCTTGGCTGCCCTTGGTGTCGCACCGGAGCTGGAGCATCCCAGGCAAGCGTCTGCCCGGCACAGCCGCAGCAGCAGCACCCACAGCCAAAGGGAGCCCAGTGCATGGGAACCTAAATTTGGTGGCATAAGCCCAAAAGCGAGTAGTGGATGAGGAGTCTGCTTTGCAGACAGCGAGCGTAAAGCAGTGGAAAACCTTCTGTATCCTAAATGGTTTTCTGCAGGCAGCGCTAATCCTGGGATGCGTGCAGGAGCGCGGGTGCCGTTGCCCAGGCCCAGGCGAGCAGCACATCTGCCCCGTCACTCCCCGTGTCCCTCTGCTCTCCCCGCGTCCCACCTCTGCCAGCCTAAAAGGGCAGTTCCCCGGGTTAAACGGGAGAAAAGGCTTTGTCGCTGCTCTCCGAGCCCTATAGCAACACTGACAGCAACATTTCAGGGCCAGATCTGCACACCCCGATACAGCCTGCCCTCAGTGAGAACAGCAGCATCTTGACCCTGGGTAGGGAAATGCCACCAAAAAGCCTGGGCTGATGATTTGTGCACTTGGGATGCCCCATCCTTTGCATGCTGAGGCCGAGCAGCCCGATGGCATTGGGAAAGCTGGGATTTCTGAATTGGCTTGTTTAGAGAGGATGGGTTAGAGTCCTGTCCCAGTGTCACTGGCACCGGGTCTTAGCACTAAACCCTGCTCAGCCAAGCTCTGAAATCCTTTCTTAGCTATTTCTCTTCTTCATTTTTCTAACTGAAAGGCCACTGAGTGGCCAGAGCGCTTTTATGCGTTGGATCCACCTGTTCTCCCCCACTGAATGGGGGATGGCTTAAAAAGGAGATGGAAAATGCTGTTTCCCTGTTGGCTGTGTTGCCTGATCCATCCAAAAAATCCATGGCCACCCTGCATGGTCTAGCCCTGAAATGCTTAACCTCCTGCTCCTCACCTGCAGCTTGGGTTTTCATTTAATCACTGTGATGTCCTCTTTTCTTTTTTTTTTTTTCCTCGCAGAGGCACTTTACAGAGGTTAATTACAAGTTTCATACATTATGAAAGGGATTTGTTTGCTCCAGACATATCACAGGGCCCACAGAACCAGCAGGCATTGTTATAAACTCGTTATAAAAGCTCAGGCTTTGATAAATCTATATTTTGTCTCACTTCCAGAAGATGGAGCCAGAAAGCCGGGAGTAGTTGCTGCAGCGTGGGAAAGCTGCATGCTCCTGCTCATGAACAAACCCTGTTCCTTCTCAAGAGCTGTCCTACGGTGGTGAGGGTGGCACGCCGTGGGGAGAAGAGATGCCATGGGGTACCAGTGGGTGCCCCGTAGTTGCTGGAAGGAGACTGGTTCTCCTCTTTTCTGCTGCACGACCCCCTGTACCATGTCAGAGGAAGGATGTGCTGCTAGTTAGCAGGATGAGATGGGGAGACACGGGTTTTATTCCCAGTCCTGCTGCTGATTTCTTCTAGACCACAACAAGACCCCGAATCAGCCAGTGTCCCTGTGTTTGCTGGAGGGGACAGATTTGGGAGCGCAGGATGCTACCCCTGCCTGCGATGGAAAGCAGAGGCGCTGCACAGAGCCCACTGCTGACACTCACAATTTATAATTCAGTGCCAGGTTTTAGCCTCTTTTCCAGCTGATGGCACATCCTGGAGCAGAGCATAGTTTCTGGGAATGTATTCATCACACACAGTAACCTGATGGATATTTTCAAGGCTCTTAGGTTTTTTGATTAGTGGTATAACTTCAAAATTTGGGGCAGGAAGTGAATGATTTGGACAATATTTTCATAACAGTTACCACCTATTTTTTGACTGTCTGCAGAACTATCCAGAGGTCTTTGGGTTTGTCATTTTTAGCTGTTTCACTTACAAAAATAACATAAAAAAAAGAAGGTGGCATTTTTGTGAAAGACTTCTTACTGGTTTACTTCTTTTGGTTTTACTAGTTTTATTTTGCCAAGAGGACAGGTTAGACCAGGCCACGTGATAGGAGGATGCTTGCAGGAAAGCTTCAGTGCTGCGACCTTGGAGGCTCTATTAGTCTGAAGAAGGCTCTTGCTGGCTGCTCTGTCCCCTTCCCCTTGGTGCCAGGGTTCAGAGAAAGCGGGTGACGGCAGCAGGCAGGCAGACCGTGGTGAGCGCCCTTTGCACCTGCTAACGGGGGTCTCACCCCTGCTTTATCCCACGGGATGCTGCCAGTGCACCGGCATGCCTGGAAGCACGTCCAGGGCTGGGCGACGCCATTTCGGGTGAGCAGCAATTTGGATATCACGCAGGGTAGAAAAGCATCAAAATATTCCAGCTTTCCTTCCCCATGCTGGGTAGATGCCTGCAATGGGCTGCACCCCCTTTTTTGGCTACCATCTCTTCTAGCATGCACGACTCCTCCAGTTAAACATAACCTGGATGATAAACAATTCCAAGATATTTTTGCGGCTGCAATACTTTCCTCTTTCCAGTAGCAAGAAACTCAGCGTGTTTTGTTTTCTATATTCAGGTAACAACGTTGCTTGAGTGCTGCTAATGATTTATGTCCCTTTCAGCAGCAGGACTCTGGAAAACTACTTGGAAGATATGAACAGCAAGCATTTTTTCATTTTCTCATCAGATTTCAATTGTTATGATATATGCCCTCGAGAGACTGTGAGGAGGGGAGAGGGGGGTAGGGGAAAACCTTTTATGGTATATTGGGATCCATATGGAAAAAATATATATTTCCCACACATCTGATTCAATACAGTGTGCACATTTGTAAGGCACATGTGAATGAATGCCAAGAGACGTGAATTTTTATGAAAGCAGACTGATTACATGGCAAAAAATATATCGGTTGAAGCTAGATTTATTTACAGCGTAGTAAATAGGCTGTTCAGAAGGGCTGGCACTATATTGGCGATCAAGATGTCTAGGGAAATGTTGAGTTATGTTTGACAAAAGCCGCCCAGGACAGCGTTCCCCGAGCCAAAGCATCCGCGTGTCATGTCTTCTTGTGTCACAACAAACCCAAGTGCTGGATAATATTTACACCAGCCTCCCGGGGACAAAGTCAGAGAAGGGAAGGAAGAATGTTGCAGGCTAAAAATGTCCAGTAATGCATTAGATGGGGCTCCAGAGATTTGGGTTTCATTCCCGTTTCTGCCCCTGCCCAGCGGGGTGAACCTGGCCAAGCTATTTCACTGTTTGCACATCAGCTGGAAGCAAAGTGCCCTCCTCCATTGGGATTGCGAGACCTGCGAGGGAAGCGGGGGAAGAGGAAGGTGGGATCCTTCATCCTGGGTTTGTGCACGACCACCTCGGCACCATCCTCCTGGGCCAGAGATCCTGCCCGCTGCACAGCAGGACCCTGGAGGATCCAGACGTAGGATGGTGGAGGATATTCCCAGGGAAATGGGTTTCCAGAAGAATGGGGACAAAGTCTGTCACCCCTCAGTGGGCACACAACCACCCCCTCCAGTCTTCCTCCACTATGGAGAGAAAAATATCCGAAGGCATAAGACTTTTCCCCTTTCCTTCTAGCAAATCTAGACTTTGGGATTTCAGCATTAGAAAGAGTTTTCTGTAATTCAGCGTTGCCCTTTGGTTAGTTTTATCCCATATTTCTCATTCCCGTTGTCACCTTTCGTCTCCGCTCCAGCTCCATGGTGCTGTACAGAGCAAAAAGGGACTCATCTTTTATCTTCCCAAGTTCAGGAATGATTTTAATACCTGGCCCTGTAATTAGGAGTTCATTTTCTAACTGGGGATGAACTGGAGCAGAAGGGATCATGTCAAACCTGAAGAAATTGTGCCTCACCGCTGATCACCTCTAGAGATGCTCGGTAAATGGTGGTGTTCTTCCTCTCTCACAACAGTAGGTCGTCCCATTACAGTTTCCTGCGTTGAAATGATGGGGCAGGTGGAATCCGTCATCCTTCCTGGAATGAGGCTAATTTGGGACAAAACTAATGAGCTTTGAAATATTTATTTGCATTGCAAAACAGCGAAGAGAGTTTGAAAGAAGACACCAGAATCCTGTTTAAAAAGCACACCGGCACGTATGAACGCGCGCACACACACACTCACATACACACAGGCTTTTTTTTAAGCAAAAGCAAACCAGATTGCATTACCCCATAAGATTAGTACTTTATTGAACCTCATTATAGGTTCACGTCCTCCCATAGTCATATCCCACTGTGTTATTTTTGGCACATGGAGCCATCATGATTTAGTATCCTGTGTGAGAAAAATGAAGTCTCTTTCTAAAATATGTTGACTATTATTCCAGATGTGGTAGTTGCCCGAGATTCTTTTCAAGCAGGTTTTTATGGCTGAGGTTGTTTGAAACAGGCGTTATTTATTTATATGTTCAAGTTAAAGAAGGGGTGGGAGCAGTTTTTAATGAAAGCTAAAGGAAAAGGGATAATAAAGTGTGCTCACTGGAGAAAGAAATATTTACACATAACTTTTGTATGTTCCCCAAGAAAAATAAAACGAGGTTATATTGAAAAGCACAGTTATTATTTGGCATTCTCCTGCAACAGCAAAATCCCAGGAAAAGGCTGAATTTTAAGTAATTAGACTTTCCAGTTAATTAACTGGTTATAACTAACTGTGTTATTGGCAGTAGGTCCAAGAGAGGCAATGAGTCATTACAGATTCTTTCAAGGCAAGATCACAGATTTGCAGATATAAATGAGGCAGAGGCTGGGGGAGGGAGAAAGGACCCGAATTTCCCGCTGCCACACAAAGCTTCCCATGTTCGCAGCTGGAGGTTTGATTTACTGTGGACCCGCTATAAACAGAAGAGGCATTTGCACAACCAGATCAGGGGCATAAACGCACAAAACGAACATACTGGGCGTCAGAAGAGAGAACAGTTGAGTGGGAGTAAGAAAGATTAAGAGATTAATGGATTGGATAAGGAATAAAATATGAAAATAAATGAAAGCAGGGTGAAACGTACCCAGTACGTTTTTTGCCACTGATGTCAGTAGGGCCAGGATGTGACCCTGGTGTGCAGGAAAGGATGGTACCCATCATTGCTCTTCTGGGCATGAATTGACCTCTAATTATTACTTTCTCCATGAGCAAACTCCTTCTAAATGCTCATGGAGGAGCATCCCGTGGGTGGCCCTGGGCAGAAGACGTGATGCAGAGCAGCAGTTCCCCTGGGCTGCAAAGTGCGAGCATCTCCGCAGAGCAGCAGGCTGGGATTTGAATTTTGGGTTACAAAGAATCCCCCTCAAAAAAGGCCAAAAAGAAAAAAAAGGAAAAAAAAGGCTGCAAATGCTGAAGAGAACTCAGCCAGAAGACACACTCACATCAGAGCAGGAAATAAGGATTCGGGTCCAAATTTCCACCGAAACATCCAACTGATCCAGCCCCGGTCTGTTCCCAGAGTGATTTTGTCATGTACCTTCCCTCCCGTGTGTCTTGAACAGAACTGAAAATGGAAACACYAAAATACCATGTAAAAAGCTTTTCCATGGAGTTTCCTCAACCGCTGGGAAGAACAAAGCCCTGGGAACCACAYTGCATTTCTAGCCCGTTTTGGCCGATTGAGCAGGGTGAGACGGCACGGTCAGAGCCGAGCACAAAGGTGGGTTTGAATCATCCTCCAAATGTGCTTCCTAAAGGTTTTGGTTTCCTTGGATTCACCGTAAGGAACTAGTTTGTTTATTTGGTGATTTTAATTTGAGCACAAATTACTACGGAACAAATGGTGCCTGCGTGGACCTGGCACACGGGATTCACACCGCCTCCGGTTAATGAGCGTTTTTTAAGCAAATGAACAAATCTGTCACCTCTCCGGGAGGAGCAGCGCCGAGGGGAGGCTTGGGCAGCTGTACGAGGCCCCCGTCCACCAGAAGGCTGGGATGAGGGGAACTGCAGCCCCTCGCCTGCCCGTACGGCCGCCGCGCCGCAGCATCGCAGGGCAGGTCCCCAGCGAGAGCCGCTCGTGCCCGCAGGGACGATGCTGGGGACGCAGCTCAGGAGCCAGCTCTGCTTCACGCTCCTCCGCGTTTCCATGACAGCTTGTGTGCTTGGACATTTTCTAAACACAAATAAAATAAGAAGGAGTGAGCCTGTTGTTTTTCCTCCCTCCCTCGTCCCTTGAGATAACAAATGCTTCAAACCAAATTTGAAAAAGAAAATAAGAACGAAATGCTTCCACATCTGTGCTCACACCCGGGCTCATTCCCCAGTTATTCTACCTTTCAGGGGGCTGTCTGCTCCACAGCTCTCCAGACAAGGTGTGTAAATCCACGTGCCGGACTTTGCACGCACACGAGCGGCCCGGCCCCACCGACATCCCTCGTCCCCTTCCCGGGCAGCGCCAGGCCAAGCGAGCAGAGGGCAGAGCGGGAGACGGGAGCACATGTCGGGGGCAAAGGACAATTAAACCCCATGACTGAAGCTCCATCTTCATCTTCCCACCCGCACCCATCCCACTCCGCAGCGCTGGGCGCTCACCCTCTAAYGGCCCCAGGCTCGGCAGCAGGGTCACGCTCTGCCTTGTCCTGCCTCACCCCATCCCAGCATCTCACCGAAGGAGTGAGCATGGAGGATACAGGGCTCGAAGAGGTCAAAAGCCAATGCTAACTGCTGGGTCTTAAGATCTCTGGCCTTTCTTTTTGTATTTCAGCTAAACCCCCTAAGGCTGTTGATGCAACTGCACTGGGAAATTTTACAGACACTGGACCCTGAACGCCCACATTTCATCCAGCTCCTGTGACTTCAGATTGCTGCTCCATCACAAAGCATTAGGGCTGGGAGGTTTAAACTGAGCTGAGAAGYAGACAGCAAAAACATACAAAATCAATACAAATTGGTTCCTGTGCTGTGTAGGGATATAATAAAAGCCTTCTCTACTTTTAACTAACAACACCATGTCCTAAATTATGCCTGAATTCAGTGGCAAGACCTGGTTTATTATTAAAGCATCACAGGGCTGGCAACACACCTGGATGCAGAATTTGCTCTTGCAAATTAATTCCTCGCCCACTCAACAGTTTGCTTCAATAATGGTTCATGTGAGTTTAGTTCGCTCTGCACTGGAACGGATGAAGAGCACTTGTACAGTCATCACAACATCTCAAGAGAGTGGGAACAGGGACTTTTCAAGCTTTTGTTTCTGTTTCACAAGCCATGCTTGCCTCTTGCCTCTCATGAGCAGGTCCTGTTGCTTCTGCATTTAGCCCACAGCAATAAAGGGAAAGAGAAGTGCTCAAAGTCAGCGAAGGAGACAGAAGCCAGAGCAAAATAACCTCCAGCAAAAAAAAGCACAAGCTTTCTCGGGTCTGCCTTCAAACAAAATAAATTCAGCCCTGGCACAATGCAATTCTTATTTATTAGCTTCTGCTGCACCCCAACCCAGCCCCTGTGCTCCTGCCCCGAGTGCTTGCGCGCCTTCATAGGCCAGTGCACAAGCATCAGCCCGGCTCACTGAAACATAAGCACACACACGCTTGCACTGATAAAAGGGCTGCAAACTTCTTCAGAAACATAATACTGAGGAGAACACCAAGGAAACGTGGCCATAAGAGGAGAACCGGGCTGGATGATGACATCTTTTACTCCGCCTCAAGCAGCACCTGAAGGCACAGGCAGCAACCCCAGGCTGAGTGTAAAACCCCRAGGATGCCGGGGGTGACCTGGGGAGCCTGCGCCTGGTTTTCCTTTTATTTATGCCAGACTGACACCGCCAGCAACCTCCAACTGGCCTGCACAAGTGAGAAGAGAAATTAGGCATTTTTTTGGCAAGCTTTTCAAAAGAGCGCTCAGCAGCTCCTAGGGTTCTCGCTATTGGCAAAAAAATAAAGGGGATAAATCTAGAAAATTAAATATATATCTGCTGCTCTGAATCTATTTGCTGATAGCCAGATGTTAGCTTTAATCTGGGTATTTCAGCTAGAAGGCACAGAAGGGCCAGCTACAGATTAGCTACAGGAAGGTTAGCTTTTATCCTATGGCCTTCATCAAGTTTTCAGGAAACTGAGGAAAAAATAGATATTACCTGTTCGATGCTGTGATGAGGCAGAGTAGACTGGGCTGAGGTAAGGGCATGACATGAAGGACAGTTGTATAGGGAACGGACCCTGACACCGATACACCCTCCATCTTTGGCCGTTTTTCATTGCCTCTTCACAACACCCGATGTGCTTTTTTACGCTGAACAGGCTTTTGGGGGTAAAGAAGGGAGAATTTCACACTTTGGCCATTACATAGGCACACTGAGGTACCACTATGAGGTTTAACATTTTTCCAACGTTACTCAGCACTCAGGGAAAAAAAAAAAGTCAGACGATGGATTTACATCCCTGAATTTCAGTGGATGTGAAGGGTCTAAAATCTCCCTCATGTTTCTTTTTATTGATTGCTCCCAAGATGAAACAATTGGGAGTTTGAGTAAATTTATAACTAGCTTGTGAAATAAACCTCACATCTAGCAAAGATATTATCCTGAACAGGAAACAAGCCCACAGAAATTCATTATGTTCCCGGAATTAAATGAAAACAATATAGTTTATGGACCATAGAAGGTAGTTACAGTAAAAATGAAACAAAAATCCCCGGGCTGCGCAGAAAGCCCGCGCAGAGGTCCTGGATCCTCTGGAGCGAGGACGTTTCAGCTGCCAGTTGTGTGTTATCACTTCAGCGCTCCTGACCTYGGAGCTGTGCACCGTGCAGCGCGGCAGAACAACGCAGGCGTACGGTCTCGTGTCTCCATTCACCCAAGAAACGCAACCGGCCACACTGGGAGTGAGTCCCTCCACGATGTCGGGGACCACCGAAGGCCAGAGGGATGGCCGGGGATGGCAYGGCACCGGGCACGGGAAGCAGCGACCTGGCCAGCTCTGCAGGCAGGAGCACAGCATCCCTCAGCTGCCAGCACCTGGAGGGGAAAGGACGATGCAAGGTGGAGTCTTTTAAGCTGGCAATGAAAGGCAGAAAGGGTCTTGATAGCCGGCTTTCCCGAGCATTTATTTTTAGCAAAAAGCATTCCTCTCCCACCTCCTCTGTGACCGGCGCTGAATTGCTGCGGTGGGAATCCACGGGCTGAATTTCCAGCAGTGGAAATCTGCTTACTCCTAGGTAAACACTGAGGAACATATATATGTATTGGTTTTAGGAGAAGCAAATGACTAAATAGCACAAGCAGCACCTACACAGACCTGTCTGCAGGCAGCACCCCGGGGCTGCCGTGGGGCGACAGGCACGTCCACGTCACGCCTCGGGGAGCCGCAGCTTTTGACCCTACATTTTGCCAGTGGGAATAATTAACTTCTCATTACTGGGGTCAGCCCCAAGAGGTGAGATGAAACCCCGGACAACAAAGCTGTATGGCCACATCCAGGGAAAGTGTGGTTATCACCCAGGGGACGCAGCATGGTGTCCCCAGAGAAGACGCAGGCAGCAGGATGCTCATGTCAGCAGCCATTTTACTTGATCGTGAAAAAGAGCTGGAACATGAAAAGAGAACTAGAGTAAAACGTAATCATCTCACCCATTCACAGTTCAGTAGGAAGGAAGATTTTTAAAGGCTGAGTCGTGGGAGGAATGCAAATGAAATAAAACCACAGTGTTGGAGAGCTGGAGACGAACGGGGTGGGGGGCTGCCCCATGGAGCCCGTCATTGCCCCACAGAGCCCATCACTGCCCCACGGAGCCCGTCACTGCCCCGGGGGCAGCTGGGGCCAGGCAACCTGTTCTTCAGAAAAAGGCTTGGCTGAAGTGCTGGGGATTTATGGCAGCACCAGAGCACTGTGGAAGTGATAAATGATGTTTCTGTATCGCAGGCAGATGCTGGGACATAAAAGAGTAACTGTAGGTTTGAACATGCCTTGAAACGAGCGCTTTAAAATCCTGACCAGCAACTGCTTAAACCCATGCTAAGAATGTGCAGCTGTATCAGCCCTTCCCCAGGCCGGTGAGCCAGCACAGCCCTGGCTCAGGCTGTGCGTTAATAGGCCTGCAGGTGAAAAGAGAAAGGATTTCAAGTGTATTTAATGCTGCTGCCTTTGCTCAGCTGCCCACAGCCGTCCCCAGCCATCGCTGCCTGCGCTAGCCCCGTGTGTCCCTATTGCAGCAGTCACGGATGGGGCGTCTGCTGCTGCTGCAAGAAAAAACCTTACTTCAGGTTGATAAAACTAGGTCATATTAAACCTTGCTAATTAAGAACTGACTCAACAAGGGAAAGCCCTGCTTGGTGGCCCATAAAGAATAACTGACAGACAGCATTTAGAAAATGGCCGAGGATTTCAGTGTGCAGCAAGCCTTGGTCACAAGGTTAATCAAGAGTGAGCCTTGGCTAATAGCAGCTCTGCCGGCTCCGTGTCCACTTACAGGAGAGGCTCGTGCATTCGAGCAGGGGCTGTATCATACACTCTGGGCAGCGTGGCTTAAGAGACATAGGGCATCGGCATGCAGGAGACCTTACTTCTGTCCCCAGGTCAGCCTCTGCTTCACACAGACCTCCTCTGTGCCTCAGTTTCCCCACTGAGAACAAAAGCAAAGATGTCAACCCTTTTTGCATGGAGATCTGCTGGTGAAGACCGCTGCACAAGAATTAGCCTTTAGGATTGTTACACACCTGTGAGGCACCCAGCACGTACAATAATTGCAACAAAACTGAAGGAAATGGCTGCGGCTCCCAACCTATTGAAACAGGGAAAGAAAAAAGCTGTTCTGGAAGCCGTGCTGGCTGGGCAAGCCCACCGAGCTGATGGAAAGAGGGAGTGGACCTGATGGGCTTGAGGTCCCCTCCCAGTCTACGTCCCCCATTCCTTCAGTCCTCCAAACATGCAACTCCAGAAAAAGGGAGCGACAAGCGAAGGAACGGTGTTATGGCAGCGGGGATGGAGCCGCAGCAGAACTCACACCGGACCTCAGCTGCCTTGGGAAAGCCACAAGAGCAGCACTGGCCAAAACTCAAATTAGGAAAAAGAAAAGCCATAAAATGGCTTCATAGTCCCTGCAGTGAAGCAAGGAGGAGTGAAATTCCAAAAGCAAGAAAGGCAGCTTAAAGAAGGGTCACTTCTTTAGCAATTACTGCATGGAAGAAATAGAGTCAGAAGTGATTCGTGATCCTCTCTGCTCTGGGGGTTGGGGAGCAGAGCTGGGTGGGGAAGGGCTTCCCTCCAATACCACATTTCCAACAGTATCCTTTTACCTCTGGAAAAAGGTTTCACATCTACTGAAATAAGAGAAGATGTAACAAATAGCGTAATGGAAAACCTGGCAAGGCTGGTTCCCCCTACGGAGCCCCAGAATTTCAGCCCYTGGTTTTCCTGGTCCACACAGTAAGTTTCCAAAAGGAGACGTGGGTGTGAGGAGAGCTCTCGGGGCAGGCAGGCGCTCACCGGGTCCTGCATCCCCTGCCCAGGGGTTTGTCGTTCCTGCACAGGRTGGATCTGAAAGCAGCGGCTTTCTGGATTGGCAATAGGAAAGGGTTCTGGTGTTACAGCCCCAGTCATCTGGCAGAGCCTTTAGAAGAAACCAGGTTCCCACTGCTTGCCCTCCCCCCACACACAAAAGAAGCTAGAAATGAGAATATTAACTTCTTTGTGAGTTTTAACACAGCGATTCAGTCTGTGAACGGCAAAACTTATAAAGCCTGGATCTCCCCACACTTTTTTTCTTGTGATTGATTTTAAAGGTGAAGCAGGAGTAGTCTTTTCTGGGGTTGGTCACACATGGGGACCCCAGAGTATCTTCTGCGTAAGATGGTGCTGAAACTTTTCTCTGTCAGTATAAACATACATCACTTCCTACTCTCATAAACTTTTAAGAATTTAATTATATCTGAGCTTTCTTACTTGCCCAATTTGGATAAAATTGATCAATAGATTCACAAGTTACCGYAGGGCAGGAGAGGTGGGAGAGGGCAGGCACAGGGAGGGACACGAGCGTTGAGAAGTTCACTTCCAAGAGAAATCAGGCTTGGGGCTGCTCTGCCTTCATTTCCGAAAGGCAGAAAAGTTTCCACAGCATTATCCTTTCCAAGATTACGAGGAGTATGGTCTCATCTGTGAGCAGTGTTTCTGGCCAGGTTCATCTCTGAAGTCATTGGGACTTCCAAGGAGTTTCAACTGGGCACATCCTTAAATACGTCCCTCCTTCCGCAGGCAGAAAACAGCCTCCAGCACACGCCCTGACCTAATTGTCACGGGAGACTGCTGGGTTTTCCAAACCCAAACTCTGTTCGCACTGAAGTCAACAGCAAAACTCCCATCTGCTCCAGTGAGGGCAAAAGCTGGGCCAAAGCAAAACACTTTGGAAAAATCCCACTCCATCTAAATGTTAGGATTATTACATATGGGAATGAAAATTACAGACGTGCAGAGAAGGGGTAAGACATCTGCAGCTTTCTTAGATGAGTTATCATTTATCCACTTGCAGGCAAAGGCTAAATAGTCACAGAATTATCTCATTCCTTGACAGCATCTTTTTCAGGCCACCAAACTCCTGGCCACTGGGTGCCAGCTACCGAGGGTCAGATGCCTTCATCACCTGGGCTGAACTAGGCTGTTGGCACCAAAAGCCATGTCTGCCCAGGGCCAGGGACACACCGCAGCCCCAGCCCACCCCAGGGCACAGCAAGAGCCAGAAGTCCACAAGTTCAACCTCGTGTGTCCTCTCCATGCAAAGGAAACCCTGAAAGCAACCCAAACCATTTCTGATCCTGCTGGACGTTTTTGGAAATAGTGTGGCCAGCAGGAAGCCCAGCCTCCCAGGCTTCTCTTCTAATATTCAAACAGAGGGTGTTTTTATCACAGATATAAATATTCCTCCCAATTTACAGCTGTTTCCTTTTATTATTTAACCAACTTATGCAAGTAGCTCAGATGAAGCCAAACTTTGAATCTTTTGAGCATCACCAAGTACTAGTCTGTACCAGAGCTGGCTTCCTTCTTGCCCTCAGCCTGCTGATGTTCAACAGGATGCTCGCTCCATGGCAGAGCTTTCTCAGGCTCATGCACATCCAAAGACTGTACTCAAATGGCAATTATTCCCGCGGTGACTTATGTGGTTGAGCTGCCGAGGCCAGTACTGGCAGGAAACACATGTTAGAAATTAGTGTGTGTCTGGTACTGTCTCCTTTCTCTGTTTCTCCAGGTGGCTGAGCAAAAGCAAGAGCAAGAACATTTTGTGATGCTGACCCTGGTTAATGTGAGCATAAATACAAGGTTAATACCCAAAGGATGGTTGATGAAGGAAAAAGTGAAGAAAAGTAATCAGGATGAGGAAAGTAATTCAAACAATTYCTTGAAAAATGTGCACCTTTGGCTTGCATTCTGACAACAAAGGGTGAGGATTACCATGAAATAGGAGAGTAGCGTGTGTTATGTTACTTACTCCTCAGGAAGTAAATCAGCAACGTAAAGAAGATGTTAAATCTCTCAGTAAAACTAACTCAGTCACTATTTTTAACCAGACAGTATGCCCCAGCACCAAGCAGTGTGTGCAGGCCCCTCTGTGTGAATGCAGATGGCTTTCCTGTGTGGACAGATAATGTTTTCTTGCAGTCTTACAGCTCGGCTTCTCCTCAGGACTTTCAAAACCCACTGCAGTGAAATGCAGATCCTGCTGCCTGAAGCATCTGCGGAGCCAAGTGCATCCCATTGCAGCACCCTCCTGAGCACCTATGGGTGCTGCWGGCTGACACCCCCCACACATTTCCCCATGCAACAGTCTCCAAGCACAACGCAGAGAAGACAGTTATTTAACACACTAAATACAGCATTACACCTCCAGCAGGTGACCGACCCGGCGACTGTATTCCCATTTCTGTGCCAGATGATGCACAGCCCTGGCGCTCCCCACGGCCCCATGCCACCATCACAGCCCTCACTTGCACACCCAGAGAGGACAGGCATGATGCCCACAGCGCTGCCCACTCAGCCTCCCCTTCATGACTCATCTTTTCTTCGAGGGACAGGTTTGGAGAAAGCCAGCATTGTCCCCAGGGTGTTTCCATTGGGGTTAGCGAACAAAAAGCGCCAGCAGAGCTCCTGCGATTTTAGTGCTGGGGACATCGGTGCAAACAATGATCAGCCACAAGGCCAGGTGCCGCGATGTCGGGGGAATTATTCGTCATCTCCATCACTTTCTTTTCTTTATATATTTTTTTCAGTACTATGCTCAAATAGGGAGAACTGTGCATGCGCCTGAGGCAGGATCACATCCTGGATATACTAAAGTATGTTCAAATAAGCAAGAAGTGCATTTTTGCCATCTACCTGTTGGCTTTCCTGGGAGAGATGTGACACCCACGCATGGGGAAGTGGAGGCTCCGCACCTTTTGGCCCTGGGCGAGATGCTCCTTGGGATGCCGGGACACGTGGAAGTAGTGGCTGGGGAACAGAGGTTAACACTGCCTTCTCCCTTTTCCAATCTGCTCAGATTGATCTTCCCTGAGCCATTCGATGATGTCATTTTGGGCAAATAAATGTACTAAAAGTCCTGCATTTTTTAATGCCAGAGACTATAGAACTTTCCTGTGGGAAGGAAGAGGGAAATTCCTGCTCCCTCGCCCCCCACATACTCAAGCAAAGCACAATCTGTCCCAAAGCTTTAATAAATTTTTATACATACTTCAGGCCAGTTTCTGCTCTCAAATTCATCAAGGTAAATCTGGAATGAGCAGACTTTAGCGGAGCTGCTCCAGTTTCCCTGAGAGCAGAATTGCCCTCTCTCTGCCCAGTGCAATTGAATGAAAACGATGGGAACCACAGCTTTGATGTTCCCCTCGCAGACTGTATCTCCTCCTCTTCTCACTTGTCCCGAGGTTGGCTTCATTAGCTGTGATCTTCTTCGATTAGCTTGTCAGCTACATTTCACATCCCAGAGATGGGAGGTACTGTAGGAAATGAAGAAAAGGCAGTGCAAGCACAAGATTGGGCTGCAGAGGAGACTGTGGGCTGTGCTGAGARCTTCTCCCCATGCTCCTGCACCATGCCAGGAGGGCTGCAAGGCCCACCAAGAGCGGGTCCCCAGCTGCTTCCCAGCCCTCAGCACCAGGTGCCGGATGCAGGGTGTCTGCATGGAGTCCCACAACGTGACTGCAGCCTGTTTTGTGCTAGGGATGTATCCGCCTGCATGGTTGGGGGTATGGTTTGGGACTGCTGCTTCTGCCTAGGAACGCTGCCCGCTCTGGAAACATCCCACAGCATCTGCTCAACTCTGCAGATCTTTCCACCTAGGGACCAAACCAGATCTCTCCTCAGATGATCGAGGGATCAAGATAAGAGAAGTAGCTCTTATTCATAAAAAGAAACATTCCCAGAACATTATGGCCAGTGCAGGAGAGGATGTGTGTGCGCTCACCCCGGCTCCTGATTTACAGCCCTGTGGATGAGCATTCGGAAGTGCAATTCTTTTTCCAGGACAGAGGCTTTCAGCACGAACAATAGGCAAGGATATGAATACTTCTAACACTGCCTATAAATTCTTGCTGAATGTGTAGCAGGGAGAGTTAAGAATGAGCTTGGTTGGTTACAGAAACATATTTCAAGTCATTTCAGACAAAATGAAATGAAAATTAATACAATATATGTTTTCAACCTTCTGTAAGGCAATAGTCTCATCAAACAGAGAGGTACGGCTCAGATTCTGCTCCTCTGTCATCTTTGGAGGCAGCAGACTAGATAGAAAAAAATGGTTTTTAACCCTCTGAAGTCATTTCTTTGG
The DNA here is from genome assembly GCA_035582835.1 of Phoebastria nigripes. Taxonomy (NCBI): domain Eukaryota; kingdom Metazoa; phylum Chordata; class Aves; order Procellariiformes; family Diomedeidae; genus Phoebastria; species Phoebastria nigripes. The sequence continues at coordinate 2,953,881 of JAYKAV010001887.1, forward strand.
GTCTTAGGTTCCCTCTGTCCATTACAGCCCTTCCAATTCAGCATCATGTCACCCTTTTTGCTTTTAAACTGCTTTTGCTCTACTTCCTTCTAACCATGTGTCAGCCTGGGAGCAGGGAAGGGAGGGAATCTAAAGTCAGAAAAGATCCTGCTTAAGGCAAAAGTCCAGCTTAAGGCAAGTTCCCTGGTGCCCAGCCAAGCCTTGTGCTGTTCTCCTGGCTGTTCTTCTCCCCCTTGTTTCTGACAGACCCGTGCTGCAGGAGCAGCACTACATCTTCGCATGATCTGTGAAATAAGCCTTGTCAGGTCTTACCATGTCATCTGACCACCCAATAATGCATTAAAATATACCACATCACTTATAATCTGTAGCAGTAGACAAAGAGCCTGCCTAAAACCACGCTTCCCTCAAAGAAAACCAGACGCACTTGCAAGACCTTCAATTACCCCTTAAGCCACCTTCTCCTCCCTGCTCCACTCATCCCTAAAGTCCCTGGAAAACAGATGGTCCTTGCAGCTCGCCTGTGAGTTTAATATATCTGGTGGACCAAATGAGAGGAAACACGTTTCAGAAAGAGGGAGCTGTGATGAGGACGCCCTGCCAGCTACTCCCCCCACTCCCCACGGATTTTGGCTGGAGCCCCTCCAACACCCGCGGCTGCTGCAGGTCCACGCTGGGAGGAGGAGCTCCTTCTCGCCTTCCATCTCTTTACTACCCAGGTCACAAAATGGTTAAGGCTTTGCAAGCTCCGCTCCAGACCTGGAATTCCACCCAGAAACCTGTTGGCAGCCGTGCTGATCCCAGAGCTCTGCTCTAACGGGCTGCGGGTGTGAAATTCCACTTAACGAGGGGGCAGCTGCACGCTGCGAGGGCTCCCCTCGCCCCCCGAGCTGCTCAGCCCCCAGGAACGGCAACATGGACCCTTTGGAGACAAAGGACTGCACTCACATCTCCGAACATGGGCAAATGGAAGCTGTGTCCAAGATGTATCTGCTGCATCCCAGATAATTCATACGCTCCTGAGAAGGAGCAAGGCTGAATTTATCTCCTGCAGATGCCCCAGGGAAACAAGTTCACCGTCTTTCCTTTACTCGTTGGACACATACACAATCCTGCCATATTTCTTCATGGAATAGCTGGATTTCCCTCTTAGGTTTTTTCTCCAGGAACCCTGTCGTGGCCATTAGGCAAATCTCCTCTAAAGCCACTATCTGCCTATTGTTCATAACCAGTAACAGGGATAAGCTACTGYGTGCACAAACATGGGACTACTGATGGGAGAAAGTCTCCTCCCCACAATGGGGCAGCCCAGGAGCAAGCACTGCAGACATCAGCATCTAACTCTCATCTATAAAGATTCAGGTCCAACCTGGATCAAACATATGCCAAAAATATGGACATATTCAGCCCAGAGTAATGACAAAGCTTATAATCAGCTCATAAAGAGGACTTTCATCAGCTGTTTATGTGGCTTTCCTGGATGGGGAGACTGATGTGAAATGATGTGTTCAGAAGCAGTGGCTTGGGTGCCACCCCTTCCCTCCACCCCATACTGCAGGAGGCTGCAGCGATGGTGGGAAAGAAGGAAATAAAAGGATGGATTTTGCTAGTTTAAATTTAAATCTGGGTTTGTTAGAGAACATCAAACAGCTCTTATAGATTTATCTTCTTAATGTAGCTCCCAGAAAGGAAGTCCATTTCCAGTTTAACCCAACGTGCACTGAGGTTCCTGTGTTGGGTAACGTAATCTTGATTGCTTTTGTACAGGACAGGGATGTCTTAGCAAGTGCTTCAACTCTGAGGTCACCACATTCTGCACAAGAACATAAAATATCAGCCGAGCTCTATTTCCTTCCTGCTTCTGATGGAACAGAAAGAAGAAACAGCAGTGATCTCCAAACCCTCTCTGAACAGAGGGCTCAGATACTGTGCTTTAATGAGCTGCTATCACCCTGCCTGGAGAGCTGAAGTATTTCAAGACATTTCCCAGCAGCTGCACTGCAAAGTTAATGATCTGTTCATTGCAAGAGCACATACAGATTCAGGCTGAAGGACACGGAGTCAGCCTAGTTGCCTTGAACCTTTTGATATTAACCTTCTCCTGGCATTTGACCTCAGAAATGTGACCAAGGGAAGTCACCAGCATAAAGAGAAGAGACTGTGATTGCAATTAGGTGGCAGACTGCATGTTTGTGGAGGCCAAGTATGATGGATGTAGTTATGGATGTTTTCACAAAAGAGTCTTCTTGCTTCAAACCTGGAACTGATTTGCCTCAAACCTGGACTGATAGACCAATGCAGCTAAAACAGAAGTGACTGATGAAAAAAAACCCAAACATTACATGTATGAATAAAAGCTGGACTAGCAAGAGCTGAATTAAATTTGTTTCAATGAGTGGACAATTCTACAGACCAAAGCAACATAAACAACTTACCAGGCTAATTCCGAGATGAGAGCTTATGAGAAAAGAATTGCTGTTTTACCACACTCGAGTGTTAACAGAGAAAACAGGACTGTTCATATCTCCAAATTTGTCCAAAACAAAAGCTTGAATTTGCAGTCAGGAAATTATTAAGAGAGAAAAGCTTGTTATATAAAAGAACACCATCTGAGTCAAAGGTACTTGGATGCACAGCACACAAGATCGTCATCATCAAAACCTGTTTTACTGATGTGCAAGTATTTCAGTTTGCTGAAGTAATTTTGAAGTGTTTATATAAAAAGAATTGCGGTGAATCACTTTGAAATCACCTCTAAACACTGAGGACAGAGCACTTGAGCATCTGAGTTTGCCAGCAAGGAACTTCAGGGAACACAACCTCAGAATAGCCAAGGACATTTCTGTATAGAGGGGAAATTAAGTACCTAGGACGAGAAACAGGGGAAAGGCTGCTAGGCACATCTATGAAAACAACCTCTTCATATATCTGTAGGCTTGAGGACAAACAACTCTCAAGTACTCTTGCAAGCATCTGARCAGAGGAATACAGGAAAATGAGAATTTGCTATTAAAATGGTTATGACAAACGGAAGAACTCATTGGCATGAACTCAGCACTTCTCAGCGAGGTCTGAAGCGCTCCTTTGTCGAGTGGATGAGTTTTTGCAGAAGGTGAAGCTCCAAGCCTACACAGAAAGGCCAGTTGCCATCGGCATCCCAGTAGATGATCTTTCAGAGCCTGATCCAAGACCTACTAAAGCCACTGAGAAACACTTCAGGAGACACCGAATCTGGCATTTGATGCTTAAGTGACTCGTATTCTCATTGATATTCTGTGGGAAGCTTAAGAATAATAAATTTGTTTAAGGGAGACTTGCATTTTATTGCGCGAGGCAAAATGAATGTACTGTGCATTATTTTAAAATTCAGATTTTTAAAATGTCACATTTTAGTGCTTGAGGAAGGCTTGCTTTTCCAGAATCTCGCACATTGTGTGTAATTCATTCTGGAACACGACTCATTTTTAGACAGAAAATCTTTTCGCTGCCAGCTTCATGTGGGAAGAAAAATTTGTTTCCCTGGATGCAGTTTCCACTTTGTTACTCTAGATAGAAGCAGCGACAACCAGAAACCAGAGCACAAAGAGAGCTCTCCCTGTTGGGTGGTTTGGTGAACATTCAACTTTTCAAACTGTTCACAACAGGTGAAATCCACCATTCAACAAAATACATTCAGAACAACTTTTTCCTGAAGTTTGTACCTTGCTGACCAGCCTGGCACGCTGGTCAGGGCACGGCTTCATGCCAACATGCAGAATTAAACGTGCATTGCCTTCCCTGCAGTAACCAGCCAGCTCTCGTCCCCAGATCCTGCCGCTGCGTGCATCTGACGCGTCCCCCCAGCCGAGTTTCCAGTGATGTGCAGATCTTGGGTGAGCCACAACCATCACTTCGACTTGCACCAAACACTGCTGTCAATATTGGAGATGCTCCAAGAGCACCTCTCAGCTGTGGGAAAAAAAAAAGAACATTAAATAAGCATTTATTGCTTCAAGATTAAGCTCCTCCCAGGTGCATGCAGCCAGGGGCTGAGGTCTGCACACTGAACGAGACCTGCCAAAGGATAAGCAAGGGCTTAGTGCACTTGATTCTGCGAAGTGGCCAGAGCTCAGGTCCCAGTTCTGCAAGACAGTGAAATGCAGCCTTAACTTTAAGCATGTGAATACTCCCTCCCACTTAGTAGAAGCTCTTTTCCAGAACACATTTAAAACAAGATCGGACAGAAAACCAGAAATCCAAAAAAAAGACCAATTCCCACAATAAGTGGGAAACAGAGAAGGAGGACTAATAAGCGTTCATCATTTCTAAAAGCAGCGTTTGCAGTGGGGACTGCCTCAGAGAAAGACCTCGTTTGGGTCTGAGCCGAGAATGTGCCGTGTTTCCTGAGAGTCTTCCCAGTGCCTGTCAGCTGTGGGGCTATATTTTCTTTTTTTTCTGGGGCAGGGAGGAGAAGGGGAGAGGAGGAAGGGGGTTTTTTTGTGGATAGCTCAGCAAAAAGAAGTATTTCCCAAGTGTTGCAAGGTTTCTCTCAATTTACTTCACTTGGTCGCTATAACTTCATTTGCCGTTGTCCTTGCTGCACCAGTAGAGCCATTTCCCAGTTGGTCTTGCCCTCAGAAGCACCCTGGAAGCCTTTATGCATACGGAGATTCAGGGCTTCTTCCAAAAGGCGCTGCAGAATTTAATTAACTCTACTCCGTGTTTGCAGTCCTGTGATTTCTCTTACCTTTAACATGAACTCACTTATGGATTACAGTGAAATAAAACCTACAATTTGAGTTCAATTCAAAGCTGATTGGAAACATGTATTACCTTTCCTTGACCCGGCAGTGAGAAGGGAAGTTATTACAGTTCTTTAGTGAGTTTGTAAACTCTTTACTGCTGTGGCAGTTTTAATCCTGCTGAGAGAAAATTTGATCTGGAAAATAAATTGCTCCCATTTTATTCTTATGTTTTACAATCACAGGTTTAGATAGCAAACAAGCATCAAGTTCTTTTGGAATCAACAAGTGAGAGTATTATCAGAATCCAGATGGCATTTTTAGGTTAAACAATAAATAAACATAAATAATAATAAAGAAATGCTCCAGATCTTGCAGATTTTAATATGCCGACATGATACAGAAAAATTTGGAAATTTTAATGATTCAGTTACACCATGACCAAGAAACAAGTTGTATGTCTGAACAAAATTAACTGATCACGCATTGCCAGACAAAACAGCAGATCTTCACCATTCTTTGGAAGTTTGCAAACATTTTAGGGTCACACAGAGAAGGGTCACAAACTTGAGATGCTAAAATACTGGCAACACTTTCATGAAAATGAGTCTAGTCCAAACGAGTTCAGAGCAAAATCCCGTTAGTTATAACGCGCTAACAAGACCTAATGGCTGTTTGCACGTCAGCTAAATTGAACCGGAAACAAAGCACACGTTCTGAGTGATGAAGGTGATTAACACATTATGAAAGGCAGAATTGGATTTTCTATCTCTTGAGGTCTTCAAACAAAGGCAGGATGCCTTCCTGGAAGATGTGCTTTGGCAAAGAAGTTATGAGGTTCCAAACAGAAATGAGCTGGGCAACATTTATTGGCCGGTGATAGATGAGTTGTACCTAATCTAATGTGCTTCCAGCTTCCAGTGCCATGAATCTCCGAACAAAAATCCATGAAGAGTTTCACCCAGGAAGTCTAAATCAAATATCTGAGGTCTTTGCTTAAATTAAGCAAATCAAATACTTTGCGCAGGACTGATGTCTCCGATGTGTTTGCTTTTATGCATTTGCACGGTGGTAAGGCACTAATCCCCCGTGCAGTGTAAGGTTCCCAACCTTTCCTTTTAATTTAACGGGATGAGCCGGTTCTGCATGTTCTCACAGGGGACAGACCTCAGCCAGCTCAGACGCAGTACCTCGGTGTCCAGAGGAAAGGAGCCGACGCTGTCGGGGTTGAAGAACAACTTGATATATGTTAGAAATAGAGTGAAATGCCACCAGCTAAGGTACAGGAAGGGGGAAAAGACATTTYTGCTCTACTCTTAATTCTCTTGTCAAGCTGAATGCTGTGTAAGCCACCTGGGCATTCGGGCACTTGGAAAGGCAGTCCACTAGCAGGATTTTCTATAGCACCTGGGCACCAAATATCCACAGTTTCTGAGATCCGTTTGCCACACCATTAAAACTGAAATGTTAAACACTCCAGGATATTCAGATGAAAAGTGGGTGTTATTATTCTAAATGGGCTTCAGACTCACCGGGCAGAAATGATCAATAATATTTCTTTTTAACCCAAATATATTATTTGTTCTACACAGCAGCATCAACATAACATTATTTACAGGAACATAATCATGCCATCCCTTCTAGCATCTCCATTTTTTGCATGGCACAAGGGTAAAAAGGAAAAATATTGATACTGAAATCAAATCAGACAGAAGATGATCCAATGTAAACAGAGCATAAGGAAGAACTTTCTGCATTTGTTTTCACTGCTGGCATCTGTTCCTCCTGACACATAAAATTACAGAGAATGAGAATCTGTTTTTGTGGGCAAACAAAGAACTAACGGTAAAATAGAAATAAAATCTAAAGTACATAAGAATGTGTGCAATGGGTCACACCAAAGATAAACCAGCTGACAGTGGCTGGTGCTCAGGCTTGTAAAAAAACCCGAGGTTGAGGACGAATACAGCGCGATGCTTCCCCAGCATCCTCTCCTGCTTCTGGCAAGCTGGCGGGTAGGGGCTCCCTACCCTGAGGTTCRAGCCCAGGCCACCATGTTTCCCACTGAGAAGCTGAGCTGCAGGACTGCTTCCAGGATTTACTTGTACTTTTGTTTGTTCAGAAGCTACTGCCCGGTGACTTCACTGGGTGCTCCCTCCTTTTGTCCTATGACAAAAAGGGCTAATCATTCCCTACTCGATTTGTCCACGTGCATTTTTACTGGTCCCTGCCATATTCCCACTCCATCACCTCCTTCCCCAGCTGAAATCCTTCTGTTTAGCCTCTCTTTTTATGGCAGTGATTACATATTCCCAACTCTGGATCGCTATTCTCCAGACTATTCCCAGTCTGAAATCTCTCCTTCGAGAGGGGTTACCAGCCTCCACATCTGGGCGCAGCTGCTAAAAACAGAGGGGTGCAACAGCCCCTCCTCACCCGTCCCCCCCCAGGCTCCCATCCGAGAGGCGAGGCATCTTCATAAATACTGTTTTACAAACTTCAGAGGACTTTCAGACTGAAGGAGAAATTATTTTCCCTGTTGATAGACGCTGCGAGGGTGAAGAGGGAAGGTGTCAGCATGCAGTCCCCCGCAAGCATCCCTGAAGCACCCGGTGCCCTGGGTCATGCCAGAGGCTCGGTCCTTGCCCCTTGGCTGCTGTCACTGCCGGGGACACAGCCCTGTCCCCAGCCCTGCTCTAGCCCCATCCCTCCTCCAGGCACCCGCGCTGCTCCTGGGGAGGAGGGCTGAGCATAGGGTTTCGGTGCACTTTCTCCAGCATTGCTGTAACCAGCTGACTACACTCCCCCCGGCCCCAATTTAACTTTATATCATTAAACAACAAGGTACAGTCCAGAATATCTAAAGCCTTTGAGTGGTCAATGTAAACTACACCCGTCAAAAGCTCCTGATCCCCAGCCAAAGCTAACTCATTAGGTACCAGAGAAACAGCAGTGGTAACACTGTTTTTCTTGAAATGCTGACTGCAGTGGGGATATTATGTGAGGAATGTTTAAATGGAATATAATTTTTACTCGGTCGGTAATAATGCTAGGAGGTTTATAATTGCTCAGGTCTTACAGGTCATGAGTTATTAAAATGCAGTTATTAATTCTGCATACCTACCAATGTCTGRTGTAATGCTCCAAGAGACAAAAGAAACATTTTGGTGATTGGAAAAGAAATCAAAGCTGTTGTCCGAGGCGGCAGAAAGGGGCAGCTGGGATGGTGGGAGTGGAATGGGCAGGGAGGAGCTRGTGGCTGAGCAGCCCCAGGAACTCCCCTCTCTCACACCATCCCCAAGCTTGTGCTCTGCAAACTTTTCTCTCCAACCATGGGGCAGAGGAGAGAGGAACTTGCTCGTCATTTCTTGTTCAAACTGTTCTAAATCAGGGAGAAACAGACCCAAAACTACCTATAGTGATCTTTGGTGGGGAGCATTAACTTCAGCAGAACCCGAGCAGGACCAGGACCTGCCGCCTGTTCTCGGGAGCCAGAAAAAGGTCTCAGCAGTGCTGGGCTGGAAAGGGAAACCAGGGAGCTCTGGGCTGGTGCTCACCCCAGTCCCCGGCTGTGCCTGGGGCAGGGACAGAGGCAGCGCTGTGGCTGATGTGGATGAGCCCACCTGTCTGTCCCCACRTGCTCTCCCTGCTGTGACATCCTGCTGGGGCTTGGACCTGGAGCATGAGAGGCAGGGAGATGAGCCAAGCTCTTCTTGCAGAGCAGAGGTCATTCCTGATGGCACCCCGAGGATTGGGGATGCTCTGAGGAAAGCAAGATGATGAAAAGTGAGATGGAGGATTACAAGCTTTTCCCTCTCCTCACCGCTAATCAGAGCAGGGTTAATACGCTCATGGAAGTATTCAGCAATTGCAGCTTGATGCCTGGCTCCAAGGTTGCTGGGCAGCAGGACGGTGGGGTGGGGATGGGGATGGGAGCAGATCCTTCCCTGTGCTGCTCCCTCCCTGCTCCTGGCCTCCCTGCTCATAGCTAAACATTTCAGCCAGGCTTTCAGGGTTGCTTTTGTTCTTTTTTTGCCTCTAAAAACCTGCCAGGGAAATGCTGTGCTAACACGTTAACCAGTGCTGTGCTCTGCACATGAGGGGAGAAGGGGGGGAAAGTACAGGCACCGAAACCCAGAGGTCACCACACCAATGAGAAGCACAGAACAGGCTTTGTGCAGATTTGCCCTGCCAGCTCCCTTCATTCTTGACTTGAAACACTTGCTGATAATCCACTTCTTGACCTCTCCTACACAGGATGCAGTGTCACTATATGGAAGCCATATGGAACAAAAGGATCACTCTCAATACATGCTGAGCATAAGAAATAAAGTTTACAATGGCACTGTAACCACGGCAGCTGGGTCGGCTGTTTGCCAGCGTGCCCTCATGTTGGCAGCTGAAAGCTCGTGTGCCTGGTATGATAAAGCATGGCGTATCAGGCTTTAATAAGAGGCATTTCAGCCAGAGGATGTGTTTGTACCTCTCTATAACCGAGCTAGCTCCTGAATTTATTGTCCGGCTTTTTTTTCCCCCTTTGAATAATCATTAAAACCGTGAAATGCTTTCTAGAACATGAGAAACAGACATGATTCTTGATGTTCCTGTGCCTTTGAAGGAGGATACCTGGTTCCCATTAATAACCTACGTGTTATGGGATGGAGCTATGGACAATTTGCTTTCTAGTGATTGCAGATTGGAGTACAAAGCTCAGGAATACTCAGAAAATACATTGAGTTTCTGCTCCAAATGTTTTAAACATGCATGCATAGCTCATGTCTAAAATTTAGAAATACCCCATGATTTGCTGACGGGATTTGAACAACTCCCACCAGGATAAAGGACCTACTTGTGTTTTGGGGGGAAGAAGGGGGAAATCAACTGAAAAGTTGCATTACTTTGCAAAGAAACAGTACGACTCAAATTTTGCCCCTTCAGTACAGAAACGAGTAAAAGGCTTCAAATAAGCCTCAGAGGGATGGAGCTCCATGTAAGGTTTTGACCTTCTTGTTCCATATTTCTTCACTAATCTGTCTCTAATAGCAGAAAAGATGTTCTGGCAGATGCAAAAGCCACCTGATGACCAAATTTGAGCTGATGTTTCCATCTCACTTTTATCGACAAGGTGCTAGTCATACCCTGCTCTGCATTTCCAGTGCTTCTGGAGCAGATGGCTGGGGGCAGATTACAACCAGCGTCTTGTCTCTATACTCCTTTGCCTTTCAGGAAGGTTTTATTGGAAATCTCATCTGCTCCCATTGGTTTGGTCCCGTGCCAGCTCTAAATGAGAAATGGCCCATTTCCCGCTTCATTTCCCCTTCAAAATTCACAGGGAGTGCTTGGCGGTTTTCAAACCAAGCCCTGCCCAAAAAGCCCAGCACAGGCTAAATCTGCAACCAGAAGCAAAACCCAGTTACTCAGCCCAGCGCTGCTGCACTGGCACCACTGTAGGGGAGACCGAGTTTTGCTTGTTTTCAGCATCTCTGGCAGAAACCCTCCTGTCCATGCCAGAAAGGAGCACACAAACTTTTTGCAGATCATCTAGATGTCTGATGATAGTGAGAAATTTCTCATCATATGGCAGGGCATAAGCAATGGCTTCTTCAGAAAGAGAAGCCAAACCCTTCTCCAATTTTCAGCCAGGAAGAAAGGGGGGTTAGTTTTGGGCCAATTATTTAATTATTAGGCTTAAGAGTTTGGTATCCCTTCRGAAAAAGATAGAGAAAAATGTGATGTGTTTTAAAGCAGAGATTGAGTGACCTTCCTCACACACAGATCCCAGCTTGCTACTCCACACTTTTGGGTGGCAAAAAAAAGGAGGGCAAAATGTGTCTTTTCTTGTAAGCTAGCAGCTGACCTCAGCATAGCCTGAGGGCATTTTAAACCTATCTCTGCCTTTATTATGTGTGTCATATGCCCCTATTCATCCTTTGTAGTTTAAAGCAAAAATGACCTTTTATAGCTATCTAAAGCGTAATTTTGCTCATGTTCCCCACTCTCACCATTTGTTTCAAGTTAAATATCAAACAGATGTGCACCCATTTTTTAAAAAAATGTTTAATATTAGAGAGCATGCCCTCATATAAGACTAGGAAAGCCTTTCAGGGAAATAAGCCTTTCAAATAAAAAGGCATATTAGTAAATTTTAAGGTGATTTTAACTGTATATTTTCAAGCATTAAAGGAAACAGATCCAGCAAGCCATAAAGTGACAAGTGGGAGGTGGGGAAAGATATACGGTACTAGTTTGAAAGAGAAATTAGACCTGGAACAGGGTGGAAAAATCCACCTACCCTGGAGCTATTTGGATTCACAGGTTTGGGGGCAGGGACTTTGGAGCAAGGGAGGTAGGGCTGAAGACTGGAAGGGGGCATCAGCTCTATCCTTCACCTCCTGGCAGACACAGGTTACCGACCATCAAAATCACACCACGGAGAAGGTGGCAACCTCCAGGCTCGTTTATATCTCATGACTAAGAGGTAAACAGCAGAGAGAGCAGGTTTTTCAAAGCCAGCTCTCAGTTTGAATATTGTGCTGTGGCTCCAATGAAGGTATCAATCAGCTCAGTAAGAGCTTTGCTCCGGCTCCCCTCCTGACTCTGCAGCGCTGATGGTGCAGGGCTGCATTAAACATTCCACATCCCCTAATATTTCTTGGCATTGCATGTATTTAAAGTTCAGAACTAAATTACCTGGCTCCCATGATCTGCAACAGCCATCTCCTCTGATGGTTAATGCTGAAATTAAAGTATTTCCATGTGGCTGCTGGAATTTCTTCTCCTATAGAAAAGGACTTTCTCTGCTGACACATGCCTGCAAATTACATTTCCATTTGGCACCAAAGGCCGTTTGCATAGCATTACTCTATGCTGGGGCTATTTCATTTGCAGTTTGTGGCACTGGGGAGGAGAGCTGATACCTTTGGTGTTTTACAAAACTCGGGTTGTGTCTGCTGGTACAGTCCAGGAAGATGTAACTGGTTATCACCCCATTAGGCTGCTGTAGCAGTACCTGAAACCTTGAATAATCTGAAGTCGTTTTCCTTAATGACTGCTTAAGGGAAATGATCCTGTTTCCATCCACTTAGCTTTGACAATGCAACCAAGCCCAGGGGTCTGCAGGAATTAGAGCTCTGAAGGCTTGGGGAAATAATTCTCTTGCTTGCTCGCGCTCTCTGTTTCTTTTACAAGCCAGGCTGCCAGCTTGCACATCCACGGCAGTCTCACTGATTCAACTGTTCAGCTCCGCTGCAGTAAATGAAATATGGGTTCCTCAGCTTTGGGCAAAGGAAAGGACATTTCTGTCTCTTTTAATCCCTTTATTTCTCAGGAGCAGCTGAAGCGGGAATGGAGCATAATTTATGTTTTGAGAAGCGTATCGAGGCTCTGGGAGGTTTATTCCTGACTCTGCCACTCTTGCTGAGGGATCTCTTGACCAAGGTCTCGATTCGGAGGGCTCTGGAGCCCGGGGCAGAGGGCAAAGCCCATGTCTGGGTCACCTCTGCATACCCCAGGAATGGGCCACGCAGAGCACAGGCACCCAGAGGTCACAGCAGCCGTGGGACRGGCTAGCGGACCAGATCCATCAGATCATCATGGCACTGGAGAAGTTGCATTCCCAGAGCCTTGCAGGGAAGGGAAGTTAGTGTGTATTTCCCATGATAACTGAGATGGCCCTCCACTGCAAGGCATGTCCATTGTATCATGAATTTTAAGGTGAAAAAGCACTACTTTCATCCAGGCGTATTTGTTTCTCTGTTCACCTACTTAGGTAAATKATGAAGTCTACCACCAACACCTAGGTCCAGCACGGGGTCATCAGTCACTGAATCAACACTGATTTTGATTGTGTTCGTTCACAAAAGAGCAGCTTAGCCATTTGGAGGCCTTCCAGCCTGATCCATCTCCCAGCAAGTCAGTGGAATTGAGGTTGGGTCCTTCATGCTTTCATCTGGGAAGGAAAATTAGCACAAGTCAGGCTGGAGAACGGGAGCAGTAGAGTACGCAGCTGCATTATTAAGGCAACTCAAATCACAACCCAACAGAATTCAATAGTGTTTTTTAAATTCAGTCCATTAAATCAGGACAACCCAATAAAACCAGCTTTTCACCCTAACTATTGAAAAAGAACAATGAAATTATCGCTGCTTGCTGGACCTGTTACTCGGCTCAGTAGGATTTTCCCATCTTTCGCTGAGAACAAATACAGCGGCTGCCGGAATGTCAATGTGTGGTACTAAGCAATGAGAATCATTTAGATTCCAAACCATCCCATCCTAATCCTCGCCTCCCCACCAGCCGACTTATTCGTTGGATAACCAGAAACACCTGGGTACAAGGAATTTCCTGCTGCAATTCAGCCTTAATTTCCTCAGATAGTAAAAACCTAAGGCTCGCAAAGGTGAAAGAAACCAGCAGTCAATCAAGTAAATCACCACCACCACCACCGCAGCAGTGATAGTACATTCTAAATTAAATTTTAATTCCCACCTGATGGTTCACCGGGAGTTACTTTTATACGAACCATTCATCTGACCCACCTTTGTATTTCAGGCGATTTGTTGGGGTCCCATTAGTTATTAACACCCATCCAAGTTCCAGAATGGCTTTTTTCTGTGTTTGTGATCAGAATCAAAATGAGAAGCAAAGAAGGCAAAGTCTGTAGGTATTAGCTGGACAGATACATTAAGGCTACACCAACAATCTTACCATGGAAAGCAATGAACAACAAAATTGCCAAGAAATCTCCCAAGTTCAAACATGAAGTATAAACAGGGCAGGTTTGGGATCCTTTATTTTTATTTATTTTGGGGTTAGAAGGTCGTTATAGGGCTTACTGGCATCATGCCTAGAGATGAGCTTTGTCACTTCTTCTTGTGGTCAATAGTCTTAGCAGCAAAAATATCTGGGAGTTTGGCACAAACCGTGTGACATTATTGCTCAAAGAAGCTCAGACATGAATTAGAAAAGGTGATCAGGGCTGAGGCATGTGGGCAGAGCTGTCTGGGGGAAGGCAAGAGGGGGCATTTCAAACCAGCACTTTCAGCCTCTCATCACCTGGATTAATTAATTAAATAAATAAAAGTAAACCAAGTCTTCAAAGCCAGATTTTTAAGAGGGATATTCATGGCGTTTCCATTTTTACATGCTCAGCACGGCATCTGCAGTCATTTCTGTTTGCGATTCTGCCAGATCTGTCAAAGCAACACACACAATTAAAGGATGTTTTGGCAAAATTTACCACAAAAAAACTGAAAAGGAAAAAAAAAGTGAATTCAATAGAAGATTCACCCAAAATTGCTGACATTCCTTTTTTCTTCTCAGTAAATCTAAATATGAATATTCACAAATGCCTATGAAAACTAGATTCTTTATCCTAAGAAGACGCATTGCTAGGCAGCTTCCTAACACACTTGAAGACTATTAGGACCAGGAAGCTGGCTGTCCTCGCTAGGCAGGGGACAACAGCCTTACAGGTTCTGTTAACAGAGAACTGTCAATACCAAACGAGTGAGAACTCCCCAGCGAAGGTGTTGTTAGGTTTTATTGGCAGGACCCATGAGACAGGCATTTCAACAACATGTATTGCGGCTCCAGCATCCCAGCCACCGAGAAACGTAACAGCACACTTCTGTGGTGGGAGGCCCTTTGCTTTCTCGGGGAGGAGAGAAATATAGCTTTCTCGATCAGCTTTATAATTATTTTGAGCTAACAAATGTTGTGGTTATCAATGTGAATGCAGTAGCACCTTTAAGGAAGAAATTTGCCCTGACGTGTTGCAACGTGAGCTTTTTAAAGAAAATACAATTTTAAAACAGTCATATTGTTTATGTTTGAAAAGCAACAGCGTGGCAGCTGGAATGTCTATTTTCAGTGGTTCAGTAACAAACTTTACACACCAGTTGCCTCTCACATCAAGATCAGTGCAAGGCAATTGAGATCTTTCCAACCCTGAGCCATGGCAAAGAAGCAGGTGTCGGTGCCTGCAGTGATAGCCAGTGTCAAACCAAAAGTAAAAAGGGAAAAAAAAACCTACAACAAAGGCATAGGAAATTCTGCCATTGCAAACTAGGAAACAGCATGGGATGTTACGGCAACAACTGAGTGATGTTCTGCCAGCGTGAAATTCATGTCGGAAAACTGGAATCCTGCACTCACAAGGAGAAAACAAAGCAGATACCACATTCAGGTCTTTATCCTTTCTGAGTTCTGTCCTGCTACAAAGCTGACCACTCCCAGAGGTAATGTCACCATTACATCTCATACGTACTGCTGGGACTTTCTGAAGGAGGAGGAAGATCTCGAGCAGATGCCTCTGTAGGGCCCAACTCTTCATGGATCAACTAACTCCTCGGGACCTTCTTCAAGTGAAGCCAAAGGTAGACCTGTCAAACTACAAGCATTTCAAATCCACTTGGTCCCCATTACTCAGACCAAAACCTGCCAAAATGACAGGTCAAGATAAGCCCTGGTCTTGAAGGGGGAACACCTGCAGTGAAGAACAGTTTCCACAGACCAATTTCCAGCCTATGACATGCCGATTTCCCCGGCAGAGTGTGCTTTTCATTACTGCTATAACGATACACGTATACATGGATGACCATGTCCAGCAAACAGACTCTGAGAAGGGAAGGGTAATGGGTTGACTGAACAAGGACTGCACCAGGAATAACAAACACAATCATATGAAAATAATTAGCGCTCCTTCTCAGGGGAGGAGATCTCTCTCCCCTTCTTCAAGCTTTTCTGTATATTCCTCCCTTTCAGTTAGCCTGGGCAACTTTTTAATTCATAATATATATTCTGTAGGTGGGGTTTTCCAGCCTCCTGGCTGTTTATAGAAATTAGGGTTGCCTCTGTAGTGATATCATGTCTATTTAAAAATGTTTATAACTCACTACTTTAACCAAATTTCAAAGCATATCTGTGTTGCCCAGAAGCAGAAAAAAGCTGGCTGCTGTTTCCTGAACAGAAAATTAGGAGTGTAATCACCTAATGTCATCCTGCTCACTGATAATTAAGCAAATTATGTTCACGGAAATGCCTTATATTAAGGTTACAGCAGTGATTTTTGCTTCCACCTGCAGGATCAGATCTTGGCTCCTCCTCTGTGGTTTGCTGAGCAACCTGAAAAACTTAATGTTTGACGAAAAGTGTTACTCCTAAGTCCTAGTCACTCAGGACAGCCTCAGAGCTGTAACTCCGACCAGATCATGAGAGAGAGGGAGGAATCACACTCAGACCTCTCGAAATTCATCCCAATGCCCCAACCACAACGTGAGCCTATCAGAACAGTTTGCAGCTATTTTCTCTAGGTCTTCATTGTACTCTCTGCTTCCCATGGCTAGGAGACCTGCCTGACTCCAAGGTCCTGCATACGCCCACAGCTCAATGACACACCAGTAATGCTCCTTGAGGTCTGCCCTTCCCAATGGTCCTCTTGGCCTTAATTCAAGTGGATTGACTCCTACAYGTCGCTGGATGCAATGTGCTCCAGTAACAGTTATATGCTGTCTTGGGTGGCACTGATGATCCCAATGAAGCCTAGTCCCTTTGTGCAAAGGATGATGAGAACTGGGTCCTTTAGTGCTCTTCTCAGTGCCCGGGAGAGGAAGCCATGGGCATCCTGAACAGCTTAGCCTTCATAAAATGAGAGCAATTAATTTTAATCCCCACTAGATGGTGCAGGAAGTCAATAAATGTCAATCGTCCTCTAACGCTGAACTTGTCTTTCAAGCACTTCCATATTCCACTGCAAATACCTCATCAGATGGTTTCTTTCATGAAGACCTAAGCGGGGCTTCAACTGGAATCTGAACAGCACCTGAACTCCCTGTCACGCACCAGAAAGAGTTTTTAAACACCTTTTGGGCATAGTTCTGGGTGTTTGTACAGCACGTTATTATTTTGAAGACTAATAAGAACAATACTAATAGTAATAYCCATATAGGAATTACTTGTTAGACTTGACAGAAATCTAGTTCTGCTGACATTCAGAACGTCTCTATGAGATTTAATAGGCAATTGCATCCTTTTTCTATAATAGGATGGTTTAATGGTTTAATGTATCAAAAGACAAGATCTGTTGCCTTATAATTAAATTGTAAATGATTTGAAAGTACAGACTGTACAGCTTCTAGCACAAATGGTCTAATTCATGGTTAAAGATCTCCAAGATGCTGGGATAATATAAAAATATATGTAAAGATAATGAAATCCTGATGGATTTTATAATTATTTCTGTCTTGCAAGATTACCATAGCTTCATACTCCTATTTCAGTTTTCTGAATCTCAGGCCATAAACCAGAGGGGTCTTGCAGGATCAATATGCAAGTTATTTAGAAGAGTGTTTGATGCACATATGACTTTCTGTAACACTGACACATGGCAGCATGTAGATCTAAAACCAACAACAAAACATGCACACGCTTGGGTAAGGATGAAAGAGAGAATGAACATGGCAGATGTTAGCTGGATCACATAATGCTTAGCTGAAAGGCACTCAGATACTCTCTGGTGATGAAGGTGGAATAACATCCTGTATAGATGAGAATGCAATTTACCCAGGGAACTTGCAAGCAAATAAAAAAAATACAGTACCATACTCACGAAATGAGCCCTCTCTCTTCAGTCCTAAATTTTGCCATGAGGCAGTGCTCCCACATATCTAAATCTATATGGGTCAGATGAGTTTCCAGCTCTCTGAACACAAATCAAATCCGAAGAGATAATGAGCCAAACAGAGACATTAATTATTTTTTATGTTGTCGTTTATTTTGAGGCATTTAATTAATGTCATAAAAATATATAATATACATTTTCAATAAAGAATTCAAAGTACCACAATCAAAGATCACATGACCTTAGTTTCATTATGAAAAGTACCTGGATTCAATAAAAAGAGGACATAGCTTTATCCTAGACATAAATTTGGTTCAGGCAGCAATATTGAGAAAGGTTAAATGGTAAAGAAAACTAATCTCTTAAGGCAATATGAATCATAGGAAAAGAGGTTGTGGTAAAGCGATAATAAAAATCACAGCTGTAATTTTCTTCTCACAGAACCGATGCCTACTAGCAAATGTACAGCACTGCCGGTGCCTCCATACCACGGCGATGGAACTCATAGACGTGACTGAACAGGGASCGAATCTGCAGCGTTTGTAGGTCATGCATGGGAAGTGAAGATAGGAGTAGATGCAACCTGCTCCATATTAAGCATAGAACATCTCCTTAACATGGCTGGCTTGCAACCTTCAAAGTGTCACCGGGTAAAATACCATGAGCACATTGTCTTCTGGTGTCAAAGGATGCGGCAGCATCGTTTTGGTGGAGCTGTGCCAGTTTACCCCCATGGATAAATACGATGCCATGTATTTCCAATTAGAGTAGTTGCTTGCTCATATTTTTTAAGCCAGTTTAGATAAATCCAAGACAGTTTAAAACTTGTCCTTTACTCTTCACTGTTTATTCTCTTTGCTGTCAGCCTGAAAATGAGACCACACCAAACAAAGTGAGTTGTTTTTATTGCCATTTGTACAACAGCTTTAGACTTTGATGTGTTCAAAATTTGGAGTCAAACTGCAAAGATCCACCTCTTGGACAGCACATCTGGCCAGTCATTGGGATTCTGGAGCATTAATTTACAGACATGTAGAGGAAACCTTCCTGTTGTTCCGCTTTGCTTTTCAGTTATTTCCATTATTTATTGTAAACTTTGGCATGTTTGGGGTTTAAGTTTTTTAATAGTCTCTTTGGGAGGTCAAATTTGATCTGAAGAAATAYATCATACAGTAACTCTTCTGCTAATGCTCAAATGCCATTCAGAGGCAGCTAACTGTTGTGCATGAGTACTCGGCACGGCGGTACAAGCTTGCCACAAAAAGGCCTTTAATTGTTTGAAGTTGAAGCAACACTAGCTCTCTGCTACAACTTGCTTTTTCTACAGAACATGATAAATGCCTCTAGGAAGGAATGAGCCAAGAAAAAAAAAAAAAAAGGAAAAACAATGTCCTTGTCCTCCAGATTTATTTTGGTTTACTTTAGTCTTCCTGAGTCCAAGTTGGAAAAACACAATAATGTGTGGCAAGGCTGTCAACCCGCAGTGAAAAAAAAGGCTGTGTCTTGAAACCATTGCTTCCCAAAGGGTGGAACTGCAACATGTCTTTACAGATTCACAAAGGAGATGACTCTCTCATTAGGAAAATGCAGTTTGGTTTCCCTCCTGGCATCAGAGAAAGACTTGCTTTAGACTATCACTCCGAATGACAGTGCTGCTGAGAGGTTTACGAAGAGAAGGCTTGGATTAAATCCGCTTCTTTAACAAATTGGTTTCTCCCTGTATTTTCCTGATACCTCTGTGAAAATCTTTGCTGCACATGCATTATCCTGCTAGCAGCTGCCTAAAACCATAATGAGTGTCTCTGGGATGCCAAAGGCACCAGCTCCGTCTCGTATCTGAACCTCTGATGAAAACATTAGATGCACAGGCTGGAATTGAGTTGGCTCATGAGGAAAGGCTGATACTTCCCAGAAATAAAAATCCCACCTCTGTTACTCACCAGCTGGATGTGGACAGCATCAGCTCATATTCCTAATAATTTTCATATATGGGCATCAACCAGACTATGAAATGGATGAAACTTGAAACCTCCTGCAGTGAGGCCTCTCCAGATTTGGTGCTCACGCAGAAAAAGAGAGAGAGCTGAGCGGGACTCAACTGTTTTAAGCTCTTGAGCAAACCAGAGACCTCCTGTCACGCTGGCTGTGCATGGGACGTGACCTTCTGTCATGCCAGTCTCCCCCTCCTGCACCTTAAACTTGCAGTAAAATATTGGACTTATTCATAATTTCTCTAACCCTCTTACTATTTATTGCCAGACCCTGCAGAAACCGTTCCAGCATCCCTTCATTCCCATTTCCCTGGCAGCTCTGCAGCTATATTCAGGATTTATTTCTTCTTGAAAGTACAGACTAAGTCCTAGACACAATCACACTACATCACCGCCTGTGCAGAGGTTGTCTTCACATTCTGCTACATTCCCTGCAAGTTTCTATATTATTTTAACACTGAATTTTTGTTTAATTACATTAAGTCTGCTTTTATAGCTGTTAGCTTGTCTGATAACCAAAATATGGTCTTTGGGGTTGTACATTTAAGTGTTTTAATATAGTACCATGTCTCCCGTATACCTTCYGGAGGAATAGGTATAGCCCAGCTAATGCTGTCTGGATAACGGGAGTCCAGCAGCCAGGGAGAATGTGGTACTCCAGCACGTTTTACACAATCCAGAGCACTGACAAAAAATAATATAAAGGGAAATAATAAATACCTCATGCAATACACAGCAAGTACTGCCTAATGAGAAAATACACATCTTCAGGATGTATATCTGACAGAGGTCTTTATTCAATAAAATCAGCAAACTCTCTTCCGACGAATCCTCTTGCAGCCTCGAGAGCTTAAACCTGCTCATTCCAGCTGCAATGTTATATCTGTTTGCTTCTCACACTATAATCCTCTCTTCCAAACAGTCAATGGCAATTCTTACGTATTGCAAACTGATCACAACCTCCTCATTTTAACTTCAGTAGTTAACCCAGTCGGATAGCAAAACTGGGGGGTTCCCCTTGCCTTTTGAACAACTGTTTTTTGTGGCCGTTGAGCTGTTTCCCGGATTTAAAGAAAGGAGCATTGCAAAGCAGAGCTGCATTTGTATCACAGCAACTACAGCACAGCCATCTGCAAAGGAACAGCACACATGCACGCCGCAGCGACAGTAACAAATGCTGCTCTTTGCAGCAGGAGGTGAACATTTCATGAACACGCGTTGAGGAGAATAACCTAAAAAAAGCAATAGCCCTTGGTGACGAGCTACCACAGGTCTCCTGCACACTTAAAGCTACCTGATACGGGAGCAGGAGCTCCTGCACTGAAACAAGAGCCCTTTAATAAAAAAACACGAGTTTCCTAGAAACCAAAGGTGATGATCTTCTATAATCCTCTCCCACGGCCAGTTCCCCATCTTACATTCCTCCCTCCTCTGACTGGTAGAAGTGGGCAAAGATGTGCTAATAATAAACCACCCACTGTCTGCTTTGTCTTCGGATTGAGGTGATGGCATGGATCTCTGCAGAAAACAAAAACTCACTGCCGATGAAGTAATTTTAAAACCATCTGTTGTAATTTACTGAGTAATGAAGTGAAGGCTTGCTCTCCCCAGCCTCATTGCAATTTGCCATTTTTTCGGCATATACGCCACTGGCCTCTTCTAGAAGTCTCTGTGACAGTCTCGAGGTGACTGTCCAAACACTCCTCACCCCTGGCAAATGTAAAATCCCCAAACTTAGTTTGACCCTCACTGAAAAACATTACAATAGAGCCAGTTTTGCAATACTCTAATAGTAAATGCCCTCCCAGCAGCTGGTATGCTGGCAGTAAAGGACAAGATCACACAGAACATAGAGTAAAACTGGAGTTCACAGCAGAATTGATTGACGCAGGTTCAGATGCAACTCAAAAGGTAAAATCATGTGTTACCTCACCATCCCTTCTTTTATCTTATATAGCAAATCACCATCCTTGATTCAATCATCCTGGATTGAATTCCTTCCCTCTTCTCTTCTTTTAATGCCTGTTCATTTCTTTTGATGTCTGAAATAAAAATCAGTGTGCTGGAAATATTGCAGTTAATACGTGGGAATCCAAGCATCGCATTACTAGTGGGATCCCATCTGATCTCAGGTGCAACCCATTGACCCCATTGACCCCATACCCCATACATTGGCAGCTAGATTTTGTTTAGAAGCTGAAGCAAATAATATGAGAAAAGTGTATTTAATTTAAAAAAAAAAGAAATAATGTGATCTTGGCACAATTTCCCACTTATAGTTTAGGGAGGTTTATAGCTTGCCAGTAGTTGCAGCCTTCATCCTTTGTACGTTTCTCTTCCTTTGTGTCTGCAACTCCTTTCCATACTGGCAGGTATAATAATGTTGGGACTGTAAGCACCGAAGTACACAAGTATGCTGACATCAGGCATGAAGCATTGCACCGGGAGACTGGAAAGGCATTTTATAGCGTATCGTTTCAACAAGTGGAACGCCATATATTTTCTTTGCTTTTTGTAGCTTTCTTTAAGAAGCCTTCGTGGAGTGAGCTGCTGATTCAGCATTGCCTCCTGGTGAGCTATGAGAGAGTGATGATGTGAAACTGAAACACTAGACCCAGGACTGGAACAGATCCTTAGATCAGCAAAGCCAATCTTCTGCTATGGCAGAAAGCACATCATCCAGGCCTTTAGATTACTGAGGTTTTCTAAGGTGGCAAGCAAAATACCGTTAATTTTTGCAGCCAGCGAGACGGCAGGAATAAACCGTGGCTCGCTGTCTGAGACCACCCAGGCAGGGATAGCCTGYCTCCTGAAATGCTTCCCGGCATTATTTATGACAGCCTCCGCGGCCACGGTGGCTCTCCTTCTCCAGCACCAGTTGCCAACTTTCCTTTTTTTGGTGCTTAGTATGGAGAAAATTCTCCTTTTCACCAGGTGAAATGTATTCACTGCACTGAGGGTGTTTGGTAGTAAATTCTTGCTAGGGCTTTGTTTAATGTTACTTGGGTCTAGTGCAGTTTGTCTGTCTGCTCCCTAGCTGCTGCGTCTCTTATGGGTGCTGAGATGCTCATTTTATAGCTCCCGTTATTTTCTTCTCTCTTCTAAGGCATTCTGCTGAGCAGGTGCCTGACTGATTCGAGTATGAGCGTGTTTTCAGACGCAAGGACCTGAAAGACATTTCAATTCCTCCAAACGCCTGGGCATTTTCCAGCAGTTTTTCTGCAGCCTGTGTCATCTGCTTTGAACATGCTTTTTGTGGTGCTTTGCATCTCTCCTTTGAGTCCTTTGTCACAGGTTTAGTGTGACCAGTTCAGGAACAGACCTGGTTTAGGTTAAAGCAGTAGTTTTTCTGTAGCCTCTACAACTGAAATTTCAGCCTGTATATTTTTCTTCAGTGTTTTGCCCGTAATTCGCATTGTCTCTGCAGCAATCGGGTTGTGTCATCATGTGCTTTTAATGGCTGCCAATTCCCTTTCTTCTCCTGCATAGCTCGGAGGAAGTCAGGGTAACCTGGCAGGCCCTGATCTGCCCGTCTGGTTCGCTTTCCCTTCCTCTTCGCATGTTCCTGCCTGTTTTTGTGTCCAGTATGACTTCAGATTTTATAGACTGCATCTCCGTGAGGTTCTGCAAGCCATTCCTGTCAGGAAGGTGCAAAATTTCACCCTTCAAATCACCACAGCATGGTGTAACGTTTTATTTTTCTTTTTTTTTTTTCCCCCTGAAAACTGTGACATAAGGACTTCCCTGGATGCCACTACTGCTTACATCTCTATTAGCCAAAGCAAATCCCATCATTGTTTTTCTTCGCAGTCTTACACACTTCTTACACTGATTTCTGGATAACAGCAGAAACTGCCTCCAGAACAGAATAGCTTACCATAGCAGCATTTATAAATCAGGTCTTGTCTTTAACCTTAAGCCAGAACTCATAGTGTAAGATAAAGTGGTGCCAGACCACACAGTTCATCTCTAAGATGGAGGTATAAGCCTTGGAGTCTGGCTTCATTCCCGGGCAGATGCCAGCCATAGCCATATCCTGCTCAGGAGGGTCGGCCAGCTCTAGTTTTTCTTGCTTTGGCTGTTGTTCAGCACTAGATTCATAATTAAGCTTAGTGACAGATGCAATAAACCCTTCTCTCATCTACCTCCCATTGCTACCAATCCAGCATTATGATTTTTGTCAGATATTTCTTGACCCTCTCATCTCTTTCAGTGCTTAATACAGCTTCTGGTGAAGCATTGCCATCAAATCCTACCCTAATCCTATCCTAATCCTATTTTTTGCCATCAAGGCAAAAAATAAAAAAGCTTAAATTGGGAATTCAGTTCATCTGAGTGCTCCTTCTCCCTTCATGTCTGTTCAGGTATATATAAAATTGACAGCTGACTTTTTTTTTATTAATTTACACATAGTGACAATTATTTAGCACTCCTCCACATTACTTCAAAGTCAACGCGAACAAGTTAATAAACCATATGTGCCATCTTTGCACTAGTGATGTGGCCTACATATAAATGGTCTGACAGCCGACAGAAGCTTTAACGACCCAACGCTCTTCCAGAACGGTCAGTAAGAGGCATTTCCAGTAGCACACTTCCAGCTAAGCCTTAATCAGAGTCTAAAGCTCTGCTGTTTAAATGCAATTTAAACTCCACCTGCTGGCTGAGCTCCTTAATGGCATCATGTCTTCACATACAGATGGTAAAGGTGCTTAGGGACGCTCCCCTTTCAGTGCTAAGGGGCTTAAGAAAGATCTCATGATACATCCCATTAAGAAAAATACTAGGCAAGACTTTCTAGTGATTAATGATCCCTGTAGCTCTGTTTAACAGATACATGTCTAAAAGATCTGATTTGCAAAATCACTGATCACATTTGAAAATGTTGGCCAGAACAGCCCTGAAATATTCTGAAATGCAAAGGGGTCTAAGGAGAAGCAACAAATGTCGTCTCAGTTAAAAAAAAAGGGAATATATTTCATGAAAAAGGCTTGAAATAGTGGTTTAAGTGACCCGATGTTGCTTTGTTTGCCAAATCTAGTTTCTACAGATGTATTTCAAGTAATTGTATAACAGTGGACTTCACTAATTTACATACATATGCAGAACATGACGCATACGCATGATAACGAGGGTAATGGGATTGGTGCAGAAAGTTGACATTTACTTCTGTTGGGATTTCTGCATGCCTATGTTTTTACAAAACCACACACTGAAAGAAAATTAGGATTTTGTTTTCTCTTCTCTATTTTAGTACCTAAAAAGCAACGTCAGTGGAAAAACAATCCATAGAGCAGTTTAAGAATATGAGGTCCAGTCAGGAGAAATGCTGTGCACTAGTAAATGCTTCCATGTGTGATAAGGGTAATTTAGCATAAAGCTACACATCTCTTATTTTCTGAAAACTAGCCAGACCTTAGAAAAATGTTATGATATTAATGAGACAGAAACCTCTGAGAATTCAGTGCATAGCATATAGGGAAATCAAAAATTAATTTAAGAGGCATATTCCCAAGCTATAGGGGTTAGTCAGTACGCTCAGGAACTCACCAAATACTGTTTTCTTCTCAAAACGTTCTTAAATAGAACGATTTAAATTTTCATTTTGTTTCATATTCATATTTCGTATTCATTTATTATCCAATAAACAGTTTATGTGACCGTATTTCTATTGTATGAATTGTTTGGAAAGTATTCACCACAACTATCACCCAGAGAATGCTTTACTTCCCATAGTTCAAGTTGTGGGACAGGTCAACTGACACTTGAGACTAATTCTGCTTGCCTGGTTGATCCACAAGCTTCAGAACAACCCTCTAAGCACTTCCAAACAAATATCCTGGCATATTTCTCATCGATATTCACCTCAATGCTTTCCATAAGCCATTTTTTATGGACAAAAATGTCATCAGATGAATCAGCAAGAAGCAAGTAGAAGGGAGTAACATATCGCAAACTGAATTGTAGGGCTTTATGTAAACAAAGCAACAAGGAATATTTTTCCACAAAAAAAAAAAAAAGTATTTTTATAATTAATAGTATTAATTAAGTAATCTAAAGTAATATAATAATATAAAGTAATATAAAGTAATAATATAAAGTAATAATATAAAGTAATATAAAGTATTTTTATAATTAATATTATTATTAATATATTAATATATAATTAAAATAAGCACCTGCTTATTCTCATCGTGTCTAGTCACATAATCTAAAGACGACAGGAAAAAACTCTGTCTCACATCTCTAGACTTTTTTTGGGTTCAGCATAGTGACTTTTTCCTCCCTCTGTAGTGGGTAAAACAACGTGGTTCCTTCTTCTTCCAGGGACTATGTAGAAGGGYTGGACAGTCAAAGCACAGAAGGATGGACCTGTTTGCCTGGTGATATACAGTTAGTCACATGCTGGTTACCCCCTCAAAAGCAGCACATGTAAGCACAACCATATTGCAAAGCCCATGAGAAAAAAAAAAAGCAAAACCCAGCAACAAGCATTGGGTTTCTCATTAACATGTGTAAACTCTTTAAAAGCACAAGTTCTGAGTAGTTGTCAAGAAACCAAGACTTCAGTTAGAAATAATTAGTTATGGTTCATACCCTCAGCATCTGTTCTCTGTCAGCCCACACAGCCTATCTGGAATTAGCAGGAGCAGCTAACGAGGCTTGGCCCACCAGACAGGTAGTCAGCTSTGCAAGAGATCTCAGCTACCAAGAGCCTGGGGGTGCAATACAGGTGACTCCCGYAGAGGGAGATGTTGCTTTGTTTCTTCCTTATTTTAAAGTTTCTATCTGTCCATGCCATGAGAAAAACTTCATGTGCTCCAGTCATCATGCAGACACTTCTCAACATGTAGATTTTTAAGATGATCAAAGTGTGCACTAGAACTTGTCATTCATGTTTATTACTCATTTTTTTCCATTGTCCTCATATGCAGCTTTTTCTTCAGATTTCTACTCCACAAAGAGCTAAAGATAGACTGTTACAGAGTGACAGTAGTGACTTGGCAAATCTTGTTAAGCCAACTTTACTAAATTTACAAGTCATGACTATTTTCTTAACCTATCCTTATAACATTTCCCAAAGAGGAACGGAGACAGAAACTGTCCTTACGAAGCAACACAGCTCCTGCATTCCCAGCGCTACCGAGCTCTTTGGGTCCTTCAGCAAAGCCCAGGGTGACCACGTCACCTGGCACTACTTTTGACATGAACATGCAGGCACAATTCGTATTTCTGTGTCCATCACAAACAAGCATCCAGCACCACCATTTCTTCATTCTGTACCCCTCTCTCCGCACAGAGAACGTAAACAGAAGAAACAATGGTCTCTCTAATATGAATGAATTTATGAAGTTCAATTTAAACTGAGGACATTAGCCTCTAGTAAGCTTTTGTTTGCTATGATAGTTGGTGCTCTTCATATCTGCAAGATAAGTTTTGTTTAATTTAAAGAGTAGGGTTTGTCTCATGAGAAGGATATGAAAGCCCCTGATTTCATCCCTGCCTGGTATTACGGTGGACTCTAATTCTCTTGACTCCTTCATGAATTATATTCTATATAATGTCTGTTGTCCAGCACAGGAGCTTTTTTAATTAATATTCCTCAGAGAGGTGATCTGATTTTGCTTTTGCAGGCAAAGAAATGGGTCCGCTTTAAAAATAACCTCTTATTTGAAATGATGTATCATAGCGCTCTCATGCAGAACAGCAGTTAGTAAAGTATTCCATAGCAACGGCCACATCTTAATAGAAGATCATCTCCTGGACATCTCCCTCTGCATTTCTGCAATTACCAACTACGTCTCCTACCATCTGCAATTATATAAAATCCCTCTGGCAACTATAGCTATTGCTTACATGGAAAATTAATGTTGGGGAAGCAATGGGATTTAATAACTAAAAATAAGAAATATGAGTTATTACTACATGACTATCCACCAAGCTTTTCACCAGCTACCAGGAACCATTGAGCACATCATCATGGGATGTAATTTTGAATCCTCTGACTTAATAATATAAATCATAGCTCTTAGATTTAATACTTTCTTTGCACAATAACACAGAACTTTCCCAGCCACTTGACATTAAAAATGCAGTCATGCAAGAGGCCGTTTTGAATACCAGAAGAGAATGAACTGCTTTGCTTAATGCGCAACCTGGAATCAGGTTATGCTCAGAGCAGAAGGCTGACTACACGAGAGGCAGACAAGGGTGCCTGTTCTTTGTGTGCTCCAGGGTGCTTCAGTTTTATTTTAGAGCACGCTTCTTCCATATTGCTGGGAAACAAGCATTTATGTTTMCTGATGTCACCGTGTCATACCGCTGTTGGGCTACCGACTTTATAACTCAAAACAGCACTTGGCTTTTATTTGGAAGAAGCAGCTTTTGAAATGCATTATATCSGAGGTTAATATTATGCCTAATCTACAGATTAGTTATGATTTTACAGATTTTGGCATTTTTTTGAGTCACAGCATCCATTAGCTGTATGAATGACTTCACAACCTGGGTTAAAAAGCGCAATTATCATAGTGGCTCTCATTTTCCAGATTTAAAATGGAAAAAGTTTGCCTTCCTTTTAAAAAAAGTGACATTTTATCTAAATCATTTTCAATGCTATTAAGCATTTTTTTGATAGGGGGCATAAGCATTRATAAAAATCGCCGTAGTTGATATTTTTCTAGAAGAAAGCAATTACTAAAATGGCACAGATATTTGAAAAAGTTGGTTGGCACAAATTTCATTCTTAGAAAAAAAATAAAAGGTAGCCTGCCTACAAAAATTTGGAACAAAAGAAGTAAATTATCTGTACTAACTTATCTCTGTCTGCCAGCCTGGGAAATGAATCCCAGACATCCACTTCTTTTGCCCTGAAAGAATTAATCTCACTGTAACATATTAGCGCCAGTTGGCACTTCTGCTATAGAACAACACGCCTGGCAATAATATAGTTGACAGTGCCTTGAGAACGTCGAGGCAGGAACAAATAATTGTTTTCCATGTTCAGAAGAGGGGGAATATCCTCACAACTGTCATGACTTGGATGTCAAAGCAAAGAGTGACTATCTGAAAATGGAATTAATTCTGTTCACCTGTGGTAGATAAAGGCTGAGTGTAAAACAGCAGCTCACTTCTTCGACAAAGTCAGCAGTCAGTTTTYGAAGTGTGCTGGAAACCAAACTGCAGTTCTCTGTCTAGATAATGAAGATGAAAAGGGATMATTAAGATCAATGGCTCTGACCCTGCACAAAACAGGCATCAAAACACACCATGGTTCCAGTATCAGTTTGTGGTCAATCTCACTTGCAGAAGCTCCTGATCTTGATGGGCTAATTTTGAATAACRGGGAAGCTGCGTATCTTTATGGTGGCTGGAACCCAGAGCGAAGTGAAAGAAAAGAAAAGACCTGTCCCACACACATTCAGTCACTGTAGTGAGGAAGTTCTCAGTATGGTAACAACCACGGTGGATTACAGCAATCTGCTGGAAGGCCAGTGTCAGCCCTCTGGAAATCACAGTTAATACTCTGCGGGGACAGATACTAGGTCTGTGGGTTGCATTAAGAGTGATGAGCACTGACTGGATTTGGTACGAGGTCACTGTGCCCATCTGATGGAGAATGCAAGAATGTCAATAGCATTACACACATTACAGGTACATATATGTGATTGTAACCTGACTGTAAGGAGTTAACTGAAGTATGGATTAGTGGTATAGTCTGCAAAAAAGAGAGGAGACTAAGCAGCTGAAGGAGGTTCAGATAGCCCCTTCAGAGAAGTAGGTCGTGCCTGAGGAATCTGTACTTTCTTTTGACCATGTGAAGGAGGAAGGAAAACAGCAGGGATCTGCTGGCTGGGCACACCACATCCTGAAGAGGTATTTCAGCAAACTGAAGTAACCTAGGACATGCATTCTGAATATCCAATATAATAAACACACAATGACAAATAAACACCAATGACAAATGAGGTGACGCATTCAGAATTAAGATAGCTATCCCAAAGTGAAAAGGCTTATCTAAGTTTAAGAAGATTACCATCAGCCACAACGCTTCCCACACTGCTCTGCCCCCTCCCAAGTAATATTTCCTTCCCCGCCACCAGTGATGCATAAACAAGTTAGGTGTTTATATTCTCAATCACTCAGAACTATCTTCTGCAAATAGTCCCCTGCGGTTGCTAAAATTGATTACAGAGTCAGGGTGTCAAAATGAAGTAAGAATACAAGCATGTAAGAATATGAACTGTTTATATTAATCATAAAGACAGCGGAGCTCTGGAAAGGTGCTTTTTGTCATTCTATATATAAATAAATACATCACTAAACTGGCAAAGGGAATAAAATCTAAGCCAAGGTTTGTTTTAGTGAGGTAGTTTAGGTAGTGTAGTTCCACAGACTTTTGTAGCAACGCTCCCTTCTAGACATTCGTGACACACCGTGTGCTTCAAAATGGGTGCTCTTTGCAGACCCAGTAGATGTTCAGCATGATAAATCTATGCTTTGGTGGGAGSTGAGCCAGTCAATGTTAACATTAAAATGATCAACAGCAGTCTCCATACTAGCATCCTATTCCATGGACAAATTATTCAGACCCTCTGCAAACTCAGGCAGCTCTCACTCCAGAAATTCTCACCAGTTGTGTTTTGAAGGCTTTCTTCAAAAGCACAAAATCCAGAGACTCCCCTTAAAAAACAGACAAAATGAATGATGACAGTAGAAGAGCACAGAAAGCGACCTACACTGGTTTCCCAGATAACTCTTTCTATCTGCCCTTGTAGGTCAGCTCCCTTCACCTTGTAGCCTTGTATCAACCCCATTAGACAATATGTTGTGGGTTCTTTAAATTCCACGTGGGCCTTTGCAGCTCATCATGTCAACAGAGATTTTTTTTTTTTTTAAATAAAACTTGTGTGGGTGACAGCAAAATGGAGTGGGAAGAGCCAAGCATTGGAGGACCAGTTCTGTTCGGTGCTCTGCACAACACACGGGAAGGGTTACTGTGTGGGTAGCACCACCCACAAGGAAAAAGGGAGTGGAGCTCCGCTGCAGTGTGAACACGGAGGAGGAGGAGGTGGGAGGGAGATGGTGTGTGTGGATGGGAACACAGGGAAAGTGAGTGCATCCTCAGCTGTGCAAGACGCACCATGGCAGATGGCCTAGCAAGTACTGTATCCATATCCTTGGGTTAAGGGCAATCAGGGACTATAGGGCACTTTACTTGGCGGGGAGTCTTTGTTAGGCAAAACTGCCTGTCTACATGGCATTCAGGTTACAATTAGCACTCAGGGAGCACAGTCACGCCAAGGTTGCATTTGACCGTGTGCTGCACAGAAACGTAATGAGAGATGTCTCAGGAGATGCAGAGTTTAGCCGCGTTAAAAAACAGACCAAGCCTGGCCATTTATTTGGATGAGAACACCACAATTACAATGCCTGAGCTTGGCTAGCAGAATTGCACAACATTCCTTTTGTAGGCCACACGCATTGCACGCAGCCCTGTGCGTACTACGTCTTCTCGCCCCTTATTTCAGAAACACTTT
Source organism: Phoebastria nigripes (assembly GCA_035582835.1). NCBI lineage: Eukaryota > Metazoa > Chordata > Aves > Procellariiformes > Diomedeidae > Phoebastria > Phoebastria nigripes. Next base: position 2,984,752 of record JAYKAV010001887.1, read on the forward strand.
TTGAAGGGATGTTTCTCAGACCAGCCCCACGTTTTATACAGGCCGTTCCCAGTTCCCTGTTTTTTGTTCTTCCTTTAAACCATTTTCTTCCTTTCTGCTTTCTGTTTTGTGTGACAAAGGTACTGTGAATACGCACCGATACTGAGCAAAATAAGGAGCGCTGGAGCTCCGGGTGGTGCATGAGAAGAACGGGAGAGAGAGAAACTCCTTGCCTCTACTAGCTGTTGGTAGTTGCAATGATATTATGCCACTGTGCCACTGTCACCTGTCATAGCTCTAGCCATGAAAGAACAGCAAGGGACAGTGGGGAAGTCCCCCCAGAAGGGACTGGCATCCTGCTTTGGGCACTGAAGACAGGGGATGCTCTGTTCAGGTAGGAGCAGCAGAAGGGTCTGGGAGCATTGGCAAGTCAGGAGTCCTCCATGACATTGAAAACTCCAGCTTCCTCTAGTCCCACCGCTGTAAACGCATCTGTTATGACTTGTCTGTCCTGCAGCCAAGACCCRCCGTGGCAGCTACCCTCTTCCGCTGGCAGCTGGCGGGGAAGGCAACTGGAAGAAGGCAGGAGAGAAGAGGGAGAGGGAGAGGAGAGGGGGTGCACCCTCTGTTTGTTGGCTGGATGGGTGAGCAGGGGGCAGCAGCCACCTGGCTCTCCCRACCCAGCAAGGTGCGCTCAAGGACATCCATGTCTCCCATGCGGAAACTCCTCCAAAAGCTCCATCTGGGGCCTTTATAAAATGGCAGCAAGCCATTTTTGTACCGCACAAGGAGAGCAGAAAGAGCATGCACGCCTCTCGCCAGCAGTAACGATCCAGTCGCTCGTTCTCTTTGCTCCCTGGATGAGAAACTTCATTTTGGGAGGAACGTGGCATTAACCCCCCGCTTTGTCCTCCCCACCCTGCCTCACCACTGAAGATTTAGGAGCGACCACGTTTGTACACAATGGCCTGGCTAGGAGCAGGGAGAGGAGGGCCGGGAGCAGCTGTGGAGGACACGGTGCCAAGGCCCAGCCCCACGCCAGGACGGGGCTTTTCAATATCCAGGCCGGGCGCCCGCATGGCAGCCAGCTGCCGCGGGGCCGGAGGGCCGCGCCCCCCGCCCGGGGGAGCCGAGGGCCTGTGCTGGCGGCTGGCGAGGCGGGAGGCCTCGCACCGCTGCCAGGCGGTGGGGCGAGCGGCCACCGGGGCGCCGCTGTGGCGAGGCCCCCCGGGAAAGCGGGTCCGGGAGCGGGCGGCACCGCTCCCTGAGGGGAACGCGAGGCGGCCGCCACGCTCAACGGCCGCCGTGAGGGGCGAGGGGAGGGGCCACGCGGGGAGCGGGGCGGGCGGGCGGGCGGGGGAGGGATGTGACGCGCGGGCGCGCGAGGCATTGTGGGAGTTCGCCGCCAGCCCGTCGAGCCGTACCCGTTGGCCCCGCGGGCGGAGCAGCGGCAGCGGGAGCGGGGCCGCCGCCGGCCGACGGGAGACATATTGCCGCCGGAGGCCGCGCCGTAAGTCACTGCCGCGGGGCGCCCGCCTTACGTACGGCCGCCCGCCGTGTGGGGAAGCGGGGGCGTGGGTGTCGCTGAGGGGCTCTGCCGCGGCTCCCGGGGGTGCCAGGGGCCCCCAGTCAGCCGGGGTGGGCTGAGGGAGGTGGGGTCCTGCCCCCCCCGCACCCCCGCCCGCTCTTCCCTGAGGAAAACCGGGGGCCCGGGCCGCGCCGGGCGGTCTGTCGGTTTTCCCTCTTCTTGTTGTGCCTCGGGTGAAGCCGGGAGATCCACCCCGCTCCCAGCGAAATGGTGGCAGCGGGGTTTTATTTCTGCATCTGGGTTACGGTGTGGAGGCTGGAAGGAGTCCAGTGGGCACCCCGCAGACGCTCGCCCTGCACGGTGGTTTCAGGGAACGGCTGGGGGTGTCGAGCCGCGGTTCCTCACGTCTCGCTGCCGTTATACGCACACACGGAGTCCTTTTCGTCTTTCCCACCTCGGGTCATCGGGCAGGAGAAGATAATCTAGAGAGACTGCAGAAAGCGCAAGTGAAAAGCAGCAGAACGTGTTTTCAGTGTGTTTCACTCTGGGATGAAGAAACCGTGGCATAAAAGTTACCTGCCACATGTGAATGACTTAATTTAAAAAAGCCAAATGACGTTTTTAAAACCATAAGCAAAGGCTTCCAAGGGTGGTAAAAATAAATGTTCGGCTAGAAATGGGGCCCCTTATTCTTTTAGAACTGTCACTTCTTGTATAGCCTGCAATATGTCTGCCTGCAGGATTTGAGCAACCTATACGGACTGTCTCTGGGTGTGGGTGTTTCTCATAGGGGACTGCAAGTACTGCAAGATGCAGGTGAATGCAGGTTCCTAAGACTCGGCACAAGGTATATCACAGGAGCACCTAGATTTAGACCGAAGACTGACATGTTTGTGCGTGTAGGAGACAGTAAGGGGAACAAACTGTGTCTGTAACTTACATCTTCCTATAATCCTTTTGTTTCCTCTGTGATCTTTAAAAGTAAGTTGCAGAAGGCCCGTGAATCTGCATCTGAAGCCGGCAGTTGGAACCAGCTCATATGCAAGTAGGGTGGTGTAAAACTGAGGTTGCTTCATTTATGTTGATGGAAGGAGACTGGTTGTTGAAATGTATTTGGATGAGGCTTGTTATTTATCTCTTGACCATACAAATGAACAACCATTTTTTCCCCAGGACTGTGTGTGGCTGTCACTTAGCAACAGGTCTGTAGGGAACTTTGCAGATCCACTGCCTCCCCCATTCCTAAGAGTAGAAGAAATAAATGAGCTAAGGAGCAAGTGAGCAATTAATAAAAACAGAACCCAGGTTCTTAGGCACGACCCAGAGTTAAAAGATTTGGGAGGGAACAAGACAATTACAGTTGCTTTGAAAAATATATTTTAATGCAATTGGGTATGAGAGATTTTGTATGAAGTGGTCCCTAGAAAACTCCCCAATGTGTTGTGTGTGGGGTTTTTTTAAGTGTTCTGAAAGAAAAGAATTACACTGTGTTTACTTAGTAATGGTTGTAGGTTATTTTGCTCTGTTATGTATCATAACCTTTCACACTGAAATCTTCTAGGCCTTCTGGGTTCCTAAAGAGTAACTTTGTTTTGTTGTGTGTAAGACGTACCCTTCTGATTGCCAGTAAAGCCAAATGTTGACAGTCTAGATTAAGCCATAACTGATCTAAAAACTAGTAGTAAGACTAGAATTTGGCCTAATGACAGTAATATAGGAAGAGTGCTTAAGCACTGCTTATTTTATAGATCAGTATTAGCAAAAAGAAAAATCCACCACTGCAAACTTAGTCTTAAAATAAATCAGCATGTTTAAATTTGTCCTTAGGAGTTGCCTGTTTCTGCAGGTAAAATTCCAACACACAGCAATGAGCTTTGATAAAAGGTATTCTCTTGATAAGATAGGTGATATAGTCTCATTCTTGAAGAATGGTCAAAATCTTGCGCTCTCAAAGAAATTCAGAAGTATTTTTGTACAACTTTGTCAACCAGGATCAAGGCCTGTTGTCTGTTCTGCGTAAAAGGTAGTCCTGTCACACCAAGGTTATAAAGTAGGGATAAAGGAGTAGGAATCTGGAACTGATGCCACAAGAGGAAAAAAGAGCCTCCAGAGAGAGCCTCCCTTGGGAGAGGGAATACTGACCCAGTGGGCAGTGCAGTGAGCATTAGGTTTTGTCAGCTCAGTGCTTCTTAGAGGTAAAATCAGAAAAGAAACACGCAATGTTTTTGGAAAGAGTGCAGTGCTTGCTCACTTGTCAGGGAAAGAGGCTACAGACACATAAAGAGGTTATAGTTCCTTACCCAGACCCATCCTAAAGAGAGGATGGGTAGGATTCAGCTCATGGTCCTTGCTCCAAAAGGAGTGATGCTAGACTCGCGCCATTCGTGGTCTTCCAGCGGGTCGAGTTCTTGCACTCCTTTCCCTCAGCAGTATAGCRTCTATCTTAAATTTCGTTCTACATCTGGATTTTGCCTTGGAAGCATCCACATGAATTCTTTATTGCGTTTTTGCTTTCTTCCAAAATGCCAAGGGGCAAAGAAGTTTTCAAAATGTTCTTTAAAACAGTTTTTCTGAACATTGAATTTGTAAATGGTCCAGTGATTTAAGGTCCTGTATCGAATTTTATGCTTCCTACCTAGTATACAAAAAGCTATAACGCACAAATGGGCTTGATTTCATGCTAGTACTCCCAGCAGTGATCAGTGAAGACAATTGTATTTACGTTTTCCTGACTATTGGTGGCAGGATGCCCAGCTAAAACTGTTGTCATGCTCCCAGGACTGTTCATAGTGGAGGTTTGCACATTAAGGGGATATTTGTTTCGGGGTTTCAGACCATGGGAGGGAGGGACTTTTGCCAGTTGAACACAGTTGTGCAACAGTGTTTTGTTTTGCACACAGATTTTGTGAAAATGTTGTTCCTCTTTTTCCCATCCTTTACGTTATCACTATGGGAATTTTAGTCTCATTAATCTTCAATAGGAAGTACATCTGTTGGGCATTCCTAGTTGAGGAATGTTCTCTCAGTTTTCCCAGGGAAAATAAATGTATGTGTGGTGCTACCTTTACAGATGAGAAATTAATGTTGTGCTGGAATGGCTGTTTGACAACTGGTTTCACTCCTCTGTCTGTTTCAGACCACAAAGAGTTACTGCTTTGATAAAGCATTTAAGCTAAAATTTGAAATCACATCAGATCAAATGATAACTGAGTGATTAGCTCTTCTTTTATTACTGTCGTACCTAGAAACCACAGTCACAGACTGAGACAGTGTTGTGCTAGGCAAGCATTATTAGAGACCATTTTATACCGACTCTATAAGCAGTGCATCTTGTAAATATGCCAGACTGCCTTCTGATTAGCCAAGAACAGAGCAAGTTAGTTGTCAAAGCAAATTCAAATGCACCTTTTCAAAAAGAGTTCAGCGAGTAGCTGTTATTATAGTACATAAATAGATTTAAGAGAGAGTGGCAGCACTTACATTGTTAATTGTTAATCTTTTGAAACAATGGAAAGAAAATACCATTGCAGTTAATCTCTTGTGATACAAAAATGAACTTTCCAGCTTAGTCTTTGTATTGGAAAGAAGAGAAAAATAATTACTAAATCTTAGTATTTATCCTATTGTAGTAATGGTCTCCCGAATTCTACTACACTTACTGATGTGATCATGTAGATCTAAATTTAATCATCTGTTTGCTGAGTGCAGTTAATACACCAATGTCAGCCCATGATCAGAACAGTCCCTGCCTGGCAGCAGTAGCATTCATAGTAATTTGTTAAGTCATTAAGAACCTGAAAACTATTAATAGCAGGGGGGTTTTGTTACTAGTGTTTGATGAAAGTGTCAAATTGACTGAGCTAATGAAGTACTGGCATTTGGAAATTAGGTATCACTTTACCAGAATGTGCAGGCTGTACTTCCAGAATTATGTGATGTTAAACCTTTCAGAAAAACAGATGCCCATGTGCATTTTAGGAAGATGGTATTTGAAAGTGAGGTTTAGTGGAGTATCTGTCTTCACACAGAAAAATATGGCCAACCAGAGTTACTACAGCTGATTTCAACCAGAAAAATGTTAATTATGCTGATTCCATTGCTACACCTTAATATTATTCTGGTTCTTAGAAACTGTATTTCTGGCTCACAAAGACCTGACAGCAGAGGAGCCTTGTAGCTTGAATCTTTGCTGTGAGCCAAATTAATATACCATCAGATTCTCATTTCTGTGGATTTTGAGATGTTAGAAAGCGGTATGAATCTTGCTACAGTCTTTAAGCGGTTTTCAAAACGCTATGAATCAGGTGCTAAATTCTGCAACTAGGGCAATCTGTGTCCAAGCACAGCAGAGCCACTAAAGAATATAGCATTAAATTTGATTCGAAGTCAAAGGTGGACTTAGAAGTTGACTCCTCAGTGATATCCCCTGATCATCACAGTGATAATTTTGTCACATTGAAATTAAATAATTTTATTGTCAAATCTTTGAAGACTTTACAATGTATTTGGTAAAGCTTCTCAGTAATTCCATTGCAAAGACAGGAGAGGGGAAAGAAAGGAAAGGACTGGTCCATTGACTGTGATTTTTCTTTTTTTTTTTTTAATTATCCTGCTGAAATCTTGTCTGAACTATGGCACATGTGATAAGGTTCCCTTTGGTTGCCTCCCTCATCTGCTGGCTAGCAGTGACTCAGCAAACAGCTCTGGTTCATTAATGTTGGCAGCATTCCAGAGTTTCTGGTGTTACAAAGATAAACCATTTGAGAACATGTAAGGCACACAGTTTTCTTTGGTTTTTGATCTGTTGCCATGCTCTTTACATTTAACTTCAATACGTTTTTTTGTGGCTGTTGCAAGTGAAATCTCTTCTCTTTCCCTTCTCTTTTGCTGTGGAGAACTAGAAGTAGAGAAGAGACTTTGACAGCTGGTTGGGCCATCCCTCAGCTCACAGGCAGGACAAACAGGTTCTGCAAAGTAATGATCCTGAATCCATAATTAAGCCCGAAAAAGGTCTTCCATGCCAGGCTCTCTTTTTCTGCTTCCAAATTACATGGTTGGCAAAATTAAAAGTGGTACTTGAAACTTAATTGGAATTTCCCTCCCTCCACCCCCAACGTCTAAAGATACAGTGAATCACCACATGTTGTAGGAATGAGATCCTTGAGACAGGAAGCTCTGAAACTCATTTTTATCGCATTTCACCTTTAATACTAAAAGTTCCAGAAGTTCTTGCTTTTTTTCAGTATGCAAGCCCCCCCCACCTTTCTGTTCAGGCAAAGTTTTTCCTCACAAATAAACTTACAGCTAAAAAGCTCTTTAATATACAGTATGAGAGGATAAGGTTAATTGTCAAGGTGGGTCCAGGGTTATCCTAAATGTTAATGAGAGAAATGTGACCAGGAGTATAAAATGAAGGGGGAAATCAACCTCTAGAATTTGCAGAAGTGATAAAATAAGCTTATTATGAAAGAAAAAAATATGCCATTTTATATATGGGTAGGTGTTAGATAGCTGCAGATGACAGGAGACTTGAAGGTATTAAGTAGAAATAATACATTAAAGGGAAGAACATCTTCTAAACACCAGATGAGAGAGGCTGGAAACTAACAGCAAAGTGTTTTGCTCAAGAGTGATATAAGGGAGGTTGATTTAGCATGACCAATGGCAACTGACAGTATATTAACAACAAACTTGGCATCGCTTTGGATAGATGATGTGTATCCAGAGACAGTGACATACAGTACACATTTGTGTCGACATATGAAGGAACCACTTCCCTTACTTCTCTATGAATAGTCATTTTCTTGGAACTAAAAATGAAAGGGCAGTGCTCTTTCATCTCTTTCTGTTACCAGCTACAGCATGGCCATCCATGTGTGTCTTCCATTTGGATTTTTAGATTGGGTGAGTTGTATTTACTCCAGCTCCTTCAAAGCCTCTTTGGCAGTAATTCGGTATTGCTCCATGCTTTACTCGTACTTTGATCCAAATGTTACAGCAGCTGATGGCTAGATGACGCTCTCCCAAAGAAAAAAACCCAACATCAGGAAGTAAGGATTTCCATGTTCTCTTCCAGCTATTCTGACTATCCCATAAACTCATAAGCCAAATGGTTAATAAAAGTTTACTGCTTAAGGCTTGCAGGTTTTCCCTAGAAAAATTATGTTTTTCATCATTCACCTATCAGTTACAAACCAAACGAATTATGGGGGAAGCTAGAAGCACAGGCATTTCTCATGCCCGCTTTTCCTTGTGTTTGATTCAATGAACTTCTTAACATTTGTGAGATTAAACATCTGTAGTATTGATGAAAACGGATTATGAACTATGAAAATAATTTCTGGCAGAAAGTCCATAGCCAGCTCAAAGCCACACCCAGCCTTCCTGCTAACAAAGACAGAGCTAACTAGATGAGAAAATGCAATTAAATGGAAGGTTTTTGAAATCAGTTGTGAGCTCCAGTTAGGCAGTTTCTCAAGGCAAGAAAATTGGCTTTTGTCCTCTTCTTCGCAGAATAATAGTTGTTACAGAGCTGATTTCACAGCAGAGGAAGGGAGAAGGAGCCCTTTTGATGGCTTTCCCCTTCCAAAGTTTCCTGTCTGTTTTTTGACATAAATTCCATAAATGTAATGTGACTTTCATCTGAGCTACTAAGATGGGATTATTTTGTTTACCTTTAACAAGCAGTAAGCCCACTGCATTTATTTTACTTAATGTGCTGTGCAAGTATAGACTCTGTGATGAATGGAGCRTGGAAGTGGAAAGGAAAAAAAATGTTTGATACTCATGTTTCTTTAGTTATCCTGAGTGGTCTTCATTTGATAGTTACGTARTCGGAATCTCAGTGAGTCATTGAGATTTAAAAGACTGCAGGACATGTCAGCACAGAACAGAAGTTGCAAAACTTAGAAGTGGGGTTGGTGAACCTGTTTTGCTTAATTCTGTGCTCGCTCAATTGTTGTGGATTCAGAGGTATGGCAAATACAGTTAGGTTCATAAGGACAAGGAGAATTCAGAATAAACGAGAGAAAAACAAAAAGGGAAGCAGAGAAATGGTGTGATGGGAAAGCAGGCTTAAAGAGGTTTCATTGTGGAGTATATAAACACATCAGCGAATTTGCATTTGTATTAGGTAGGATTTGTGCAGCAAGGAAAGAACTAGGATGCACAGAGGTATGTGTATCACTGGTGCATACCGCTGGTTTCCCTAGAGTTCAGACATGCAGGAGGGAGGGAGGGGGAGATGGGGACCATCGCCTTTCCTCTGAGTTAATTTCAAAACCCAGTGCATTTCCTAAACCTTCAAAGATACCTTGAGAGCCTGTAAACCCTCCACCTCTTTGGATTTGTCAGCTTCTATTTACAGCCTGAGCAGAAATCAAAGAGAGAAAAAAATATGTTTGACAGCTGTATCAGCAGTAGGTTTCTTCACCGAGATAAACTGAGATACAGTTGTCAGATATCTGCTGGGTGTTTAGACCACTGTTATGTTAAGGAAAGGTGGCAGATTGAAGTTCATCAGATTCCTGGAGGGCGTGTTGAAGCAGTACAGTCTCCAATGTGGAGATAGCTGGAGATAGTAAGTTCAAATCTCAAGGGGTTCATTTCAGATCTTTCTAAAAATAGAACATGTAGTGTACCGGAGATGTATTTTGCCATGCATAGGCCTTTGTTCTGTAAATTCACACATGCTTGAAAATCTATTTTTTTATGGAAGGTAAATACACTTTATGAAGGCTTTAGTGGATACAATTTTTCCTGGTTAGGAACATGGTTATTCAGGAGCATACCAGTCCTACCACAGCTGTTCAAATGCCCAATCAAGAGTTTTTCCTGGAGGGCAGAGGGTTGTGTCAGCCTCCTTGCAGAAAGCATCCTCTGCTTTAATGTAGAAGCTCTATTTTACATTAGGTAGTTGTCAGTCTTTCCTCCATTAGTGGTACTGGGTTTAATCTGTTAGGAATTTCAGAAAAGTAATTCCAAAGCAAATTTATAGGAAATAATTTTATACAGTAAATATATAAGCCAGAGAAATTATGCCAAGATTACAACGGCAAGTAAACATTCTGTGGAAAATTATTTTAGGTTCTTGTTGTATATACTCTAAAAAGGCAACTTGTCTGTATGTTTTAGGCACCCTAATGCACTGCCTACCCCAAAATACTGATTTGTCTTGAAATTCAGTATATGGTATTATAGCACCAGTCCTTATTGATAACCTTTTATCTTCTTTTTTTTTTTTCTTCTTCCTAATATATAGAGTGCTGTTCCAGACCCAATACAGACAAAATGTCCAGCAGGGGTGGAAAGAAGAAGTCAACCAAGACTTCCCGCTCCGCAAAGGCTGGGGTCATATTCCCTGTTGGAAGAATGCTACGTTACATTAAGAAAGGCCACCCAAAGTACAGAATTGGTGTTGGTGCTCCAGTGTACATGGCTGCTGTACTGGAATATCTGACTGGTAGGTTTTGCTGAACAATGTGAAATAGCAGCAGTGAAAGTAATAATACAAACTGAATTTGCACAGAAAAAACCCGAAAAAGATCCTCTGATGTATAGATGACTAAAAAAGCTATAGCTGAAGTAAGTGCTATGCTGATCACACATCTAAGCCAAAATCAAGGTACCCCCACCCCTGCCTCACAACTTTGATGGCTTTTGTGCATTCCAGCACTGGATTTGCTTTGACCTGTTGTAAACACTCTTCTTCCACCTAGGCAGTCAGAAGGATCCCTACTAACATCAATGCGTATGGACTGGGCCTTCAGTGTTGCAGTCCTGCTTGCTCCGATTTTGTGCCTGAGGGCTTTGTTTGGGTTCTAATTGTCTGTTAAGCATATACCTTCCTTTTAAATAGAGTGCTTCTCAGTGTTTATACAGGGCTGAGATTGCTTACAGCATTGTTTAAACATTTTTGTTCAATTTACAGATTAGTTTTGAGACATGCTGTTTGCAATTTGTTTGGTTGAGTCTGTGTATAAAGGCACACTCTGTTCATCTGCCCCGGATCAACGTAGTAGCTTATTTGCTTACAGTTGTAGTCCTTTCTCTGTTCCTCTCATCACATCAGAGTGAGAACACCTTGAATAATTATCTCATCCTCACAGTACCTTCTTGGAGGACGAAAGTATTATTTTTCCTCCATTTAGAAAAAAGCTTCAAAGGAAGAAAATCTTTTGCCCAAAGACATACATAACTAGACATGCAAGTAAAGATCTTTACGTAGCAGTTCTCCTCTCAAACAAGACTTACAACGTTGCAAGTTCACCCCACAAACAACATTACAAAAGTAGTCTTCTAATCGAACATTAATCCCAACTGTAATAGCATCAACATATGGGCTTTTCACAATATTGGTTTGCTTAAAATAAAATAAATTTWAAAAAAATTGGATAAGAGTAAACCACCAGTTCAGTCACATTGACGTGGCCAGAATGACTTACAAGCATATACCTGTAGGCTAGGGATCTAGCAAAAAGCACAAGTGCTAGATGGGTTAGTGTTTGGAGACAGATTCTATTAGTGTGACTAAGGAAAAGCTCGAATTGGATCTCATTTCTCATAGCAGTGTTTCTTTTTGCAATACATCTACTTATGTCAATGTTCTGGTTGCAGCAGATACAAGTGTTTCAAGGGACAGTAGTCTTTAAGCTATAAGGGTGCACCGAGTCTCTGAGGAAGGGATGCACTTCATTCTTTCTTTGACTTAAGCACAAAAAGTAGCAAAGCATGTGGTTTAACTTTGCTGGGAGTATTTAAAACTGAAGTGACCTGACTCTTAAGACAATTTTAGATACACCTTATAATGGATATTGACATTGAAGAACAGAAATAGGCTGATTTTTTTTTCTGTGAAGTTTCTTCCTCCCTTGAAGATGAAGATTGGCAACATTAAGAAAAATTAATGGAGTGTTTGTTTTTTGTAAGGTATTCATATTGCATTATTGAATTTTCTCAACCATCAAATATCCTTTTCCCCCCCCCCCCCCACTTGTTCATGTTCATAGTTTTCTTTATTTGGGCCTTTTCTTTAAAAGAATGCTTTTAAACTTCATAGATGGCCTTAAAAAAAATTAACATTTCCTTCAGCTAGGTTCCTGTTTACAGCAATAACAACTCAAATAAAATGCTTCTTAGGGTGAAGGGTGCTTTGAATGCTGCCCTTTTAAAGAAACAGAACAATACAGGTGAGCTTATGGCACTGCTAATGAGCAGCACATGTTATTGATTAACTGTTTGATTTAGGGTTTACTGAGGCCGTGATGGTTTAGGCAGCTAAGAATAGGCTGGGGAAATAAAGGTGTTTCTCTAACTGCTGTGCATCCTGGGAAACTGTCTGAGGAGATTAACAACAAAAAAAAAGCCAAAAAAAATTTGCACACATCGCTTCTTTAGGAAAAATTAAAAAGGGAGGCAGGAAGGAGAGCTAAGGGGGAAAAGTACCTTCTTTTTTTCTCTCTTTAAATATTTTTAAGCTGGTTTGTTTTTTTTTTTTTTTTTCCTCCTCTGAAGGCTAGGTAGATAGTCCTAGTATCCTGTATCTCAGGGTTTTCTTTCTTTCTTATACATAGATGCATCTCAAAAGCACAGATAATCTTTTCTTTCCTTACTGCGTTAGTAATAGTTTTATGTTTTATGACTGTTTCAGTCTAGTGGGGTCGTGTGTGTGTGTCGTGTCCCCCCCACCTCCCCTTTCTGTACTCTATATGGTGTAATTTTTTAGCCTTTAATGCTCAGTATGTTTTCTGAACTTCAGGTCATTCATCTTTTTCAGTATAATTCGGAAACACTCCCTTGAAATGGGATGCTTGGAGATTTTTTGGTTTGTGTTCTTTTTACCTCTTGGCAGTTATTACTTCACAAAACCAGAGAAATCCTGACTTCTCTCCAGGAGAGTTTTTAAAGATGCTCATGTCAGCACATGATCTGAAACTAAATCAAAGCATTTCAACCATTTCAAAATAAAAGCAGGAACGTGACATAATGGGAAGGAGACCATGTGAAGTGGCATGCTAATAAATTGGCTAAATCAAAAAAGCAATCCTGTGCATCCAGGAAGGAGAGGAAAAATGTAAAATATCAAAAGCAGTTGTAGGAAAGAAGAACTTCAGAAAAGACTAGGAGGGGAAATGACAGAGACGTGACCTAATAGAAAGGAACCTACTAAGGTTTGAAAACTAGTTCATGTGTGTGCAGAATATGGCACTGACTTTAATCCTTTAGAAGATGAGGTGCTAAATTTTGCTGGCCTTTGCTAAAGTTTARCTCTGATGTAAATCTGAAATTAGCCCATAATGTGCTCAGATCTAGGATTTTGCTTTGGTTCAATTTGAGATTTGAACTTCCGTAATGCTTCCAGCTGTTCAGACTTGGAGTTCTCTTCTGGATCCATCTGTAGTTATGACTTTATCCACTTTGTACTTTGAAGGGAACTTACTGTTACCATGTATGTACGGCTACTCATCAGAAAGTAAAAATACAGATGCTATAATTTCTTGTAGTGTATGGGCCCATTTGTAATTTAAGCCCTTCTTCAGTCTGTGGCCGACGAAGTGCTTTTTCAAACTACATTTATGTTGTTCTTGTAGTTTTGTATTAGCATGTTTATACATGGTTCAGCTCCGCTAGCAGGAACATGCGCTGGTTTAGCACACAGGAATTGGTCTGGCTGCTTCAGTTGCTGTGAACTAAAAACTGTGTGTCTTTGCTGTGCTGCTTTTCAGTCTCTTGGTTTCTGACAACTTCTTCTGCAGGGGCTGGCTGGAGTACATCTTCCCTGTATTGTCTGTTATAGTAACTTTAAAAATAATAGTCATAAAACTACTATATTATTAGACGTACAATTTGTCTTCTGGTCTTCAGCTAATAAAGTGTTTTTCCTTATCTTACATTTCAATATACTTGACACATGAACAGGTTGCACAGCGAGTATTCTCCTTCTCTTAGTTATTCACTAAAGGTTCTTGTTACCTACAAGTAATATTACAAAATAATTCTCTCATCAGCACGCCCAGTGTATGCAGTTTGGTTTCTTAAGCATACCATCTGCTTATTCTTTCTTGCTTTTCATCTAAGGAAATAATGTGTAATGTCCACTGTAAATAGGATGCAAGTGTCTGTTCGTGGGTGAATGTGCAGAAAGTACCTTTGAGTTTTACCTGTGTTGAAGCAAGTGGATATACTTCCTTTCTTTACTTTGGAGGAATAGTGTGGATGCTGAAGAACTATAGTGCATGGTTCTTATTTCTTTTCCTTCTTTGCAGTAGCAGTTCATGCAGTGCTGCCTGTCTTGCAAGGAATAGTCAGAATATTTGATTAATTTCTGCTTATGCTGCAGAACTAATTTTAAGCATTATCAACTGCTTTAAGCTGGCAAGTAGTTCAGTGTTAGTAATTCCTTTTGTCTTCTTTCCTTATTGTGGCACTTGTTTTACAATGGTTCATTGCCTATGTATCTTCCCTAACATATACTTAAGAAAACTGCAATCCATTCCTTATTTTCTCTGCAAAGTAGTGCATCAGTATCAGTTTATGTCAAAAAAAAAATACTAGGTCAGTCAAGAGGATGGCCACAGACTTCATTTGGGGCATTGCAGCCACTTCGATTAAGTTGTATGGTTTGTATTTTTCAGGACTGGTCCAGCCATACATGTAATCAGATACGTTCCCTTCAGATGTATCACTTGCACGTTAGTCCAAACTTTCTTACTAACTGAAAAAGATACTCCTTTGCCCTTAAAAAATAGAAATCTCTTGAGCATATTTAAAGGCAGCAAGAACCAGGCCTGCAAGTGATTTCTGCTCCCCCTGCCCCTCATCGTCTTCTCTACACTGTGAATAATTTTCAGTTGCCAAAATGTCATAGCAGATGAGGAGAAGGAGAAGTTTATAAAACAGCAGGAGAACAGCAGTACAGAAGAAATGAGACTTTGATTTATATTTGTTCTGTACATCCTGAAGTCAGGTAGGAGAAAATGTTAAATGTCTGTTTTCTCCATTAGATTTTTTTCTCAACTGGATTTTTATTGCCCATTGTGTACTGTTGATCATGTATTTTGTTAAAATGTAAAATAAGCACCTTTTGAATCCCATGGTTAGAATTGCATCTGAGGCATTCTGGTGCTTACCTGAGTTTTTGTTTTCAGGCTTTCTGATGTCACCAGAATCCCTTAATGGAGGTTCATGTGCTGGAGCTCAGTTCGTTGCATTTTCATCTTGATTAATTTTCGATGTGGAAAACTTTCTTAAGCCAGCTGCTGATTGGCTGCAAAATGAAAGTCCTTCCTGAATGCAGTAAGTTTAACTGCTCACTTCAGATGCTCACTTTCCAATGTGCAAGCTGATCAACTTGAACTGCTGTTCACCTCTTGTGTTCTGCTTGCTGCTGAAAATTTGTACAGGGTCACAGAGGAAAACAATGATTTGCCCTGTTTGTCAAAGCAGACATACTGCTGAACTTCTGCTTGGAAGCAGAGGGGAGCTCAGAGGTCCACAGTAAAAAAGCACTAAGTTAAAAGCAGATTCAAGTTCCAGGCATTCTGAGACTACCGTAAATAACGGTCCTTAGGGAGTAATGAAATTTCAGAAGAGAATCAATTGACAGTATCTTTTTGATACCGTTGAAACATGCATTCACTACCAAGATACATTTCTTCTATTTAAACAGGCAGCTTTAGAAACACTAATCCCTATTATGGTGTTGTGCTACAAACTATGTCCCAAAAGAGGTTTGAAATAAATTAGGGGCTTGTAGGATCTGTGCTTTACTTGAGCAAGCATGAAACTACCTCTTCAGATCCAGTGTGTTTTTAATATGGATTAATACTGGACCTAAAATACAGCAGGGTTGTTTATGGTAATAGCCTCACAAGCAGAGACCTTTTGAAAATATCAGCAGAGCAAGCTCCTTTGTAACATTCCTCTTTTATGTAAGACTTGTGTCATGCTCTTAAGAGAAGTGAGATTGTCACAATTTAATATTGCTATACTTGTAAGAAGTGCCTCTTTAGATATAAAACTTTGCATTGTGACCAATTGAATGACCAACTTTCTTTCTGAACTTATAAATGCATGAATCTGTCTGCTTCAAATGTATATAAATGAAGAGTTTTCTTTCACTGATAAGCCCTTCCTTGGCTCCAGCCCTGTAAACATTTACATATGTGCCTATCTTGTCTTGTAGTCCCATGAACTTCAGTGGATGTCCGAGTTAGAAAAGCTAAGTCGATACAAAAATACTTACCCGATTAGGGTCGTAATGTATTCTCCAAGCTACACAGATCAGGTTTGATGAAAAACAATAAAAGCCAAAGCATTTTCTCATAATACAAGCCCTAACAGTGCATACTGGTATGTCAATATAGACACTTATTTCAGAGGGGTAAATATGCAACAGAATTTGCATTGTGATGTGTGTCATATTGCGATAACGTACAAAATGCTGGGCTGGGTTGGTTTGTTTTTTACATCATGGTCACCGAACTATTTTCTCCCTTGAAAATGTTAAATTTTAGTTATATTTTAATATCCTTAGATCTAGAATTAAATACTTTTTATTCTAGTAACAGTCATTACATCTATTTGTTTGGCTAAGTTGCAACAAAGTAATGACTTCTACTATAAATTGCTGTTCAATTTAATATTGGTATCACCCATTGTTTTGAAGAATGGAGTTTAAGTGAAGTGTAAAACAAAAATATGGCTGATTTTGCTATGCATTTTTTTCCTACCCTTATCTTTGTCTTAACTTGTATCTCTTGTTGAGAAGAACAAAAGAATCTATAAAGCTTAAGTCTTTTCTTCTTTGGCCCTTTATTCTTGGGACTGACAGTTGTAGCACAAATAGCTAGAAAGCAGGAAGACATCCTACCTTTCTAGAGTAGTGTGCAGTATTTAGCAAGCAGTTTCTTTCCTCAGATTTTCTCAAACTTTAGAAGTTCTTACATCAAGTATTGTAAGCATGATTTTTTCCCCTTTTCTTTTTTTCCATAAGGATTATTTAAGAATGCCTGAGTTCAGATCATGTTATGTGTTTGGTCTTCAGTCTCTTTTCCACAGTACATTTATCCCTGAATTTCTTTTAGGGATGAAATTCCATGTGGATTCTTAGGTGCAGTCAGATGAAATGCTCCATCCTCAATATAAGCTTCATTGGGGAAAAATAAATTTGGGGGTACACAGTGAAATACAATACTTTTTTAAAACAAACAGGGGGYACTTTTCCTCCAAATTGAAAAAATGTCTGCGATGTAGTGAGGCTTGTTATCCCAAGATGTTACAGCTACCAAAAATGGATACCAAACCATTCTGAATGGTTTCAGAAAACAATTAGACACATCCATAGAAATAAAATCCATTAGGGGACTAAACACAAAGATGGCATTTCTAAGTTGGGAAACCACTAAGCTGCACATGGCTGGAATCAGAGGGAATGTTCTGGAAAAATAGCATTTTAAGTTTGCCTGTTCCTTTAATCCTCCTGAGCATCTGCTCTTGGGCACTGGCTGGGGACAGGGTATCAGGCTAGATATATTTTTTGCTCCAGTGAAGTTATAGCTAGTCCATACGTTCACCTACCACAGAACACCCAAAGTAATAGAATTTTTTACATGCTTTGTTCTCCAGACATAGCATGTTCAACACCTTTTTTTTTGAAAAATCTATATAGTCACTCCTATACTGCTTCTGTAAAGTAATGGGGAAAAATATTTGTAAATATATTTCTTCTAAATAATAACAGTTGTCTTTGTCTACAGATACTTGTATTTATTATGGCTTCCTTTGCTAACTTGATACAAAAAGACTTGATGCGGGGGAAAGACTTTGAGACAACAGCAATTTAATGAGTCATAATATTTTCAGTAATAAACACTGAATCCCACTTCCCTCACTGGCAGAGGCAGTATCTAATAAAACCATTCTCACCATCTGCCAGATCACGTTGAAATGAGTGCACTAGAAGAATGAGAGCACAGCATATATGGATTGCATCAGCTTTGATCATTGTTTAGTAAAGCCTTTGACACTGACTTGTATGTCTTGTTCCTCTTTGTAGGGGCATGGGTATGCATACCCTTGATACACATACCCGTTTCCTCTTTCAAGCCCATGGTTTGGAGTCACTTCAGTAAAATCCAAAATTTCAGTGTGAAGTCCTCTCCTCTTTTTGTTAATAACGTTATAAATTTTCACTGAGTTTCAGTAGCTGATTGGCATCTGCCACTTGACTTCTTTAATGTTTGGAAATGCAAGTTCCTAACATGTGCCTGCAAAGGTCAAAGACTAAACTAGGACCAAGTCTTAAGACATGAGTGGTCTCCTGTACTCTGTGACAGCCAGACCAAAGCGTACATGCTGCACTTGATCAAGTAACATCTGGCAGCAGTTATATTAATCATGTTTGAGTGCATTTCTAAAACGTATGTAAATGTCAGGAGTAACAGCAAAGTGTAAACTGCTAGGTAGAGGAAGCCCCACTGAAAAAAGGTTAATTTGAGTTAGAACAGGATTCTTTAAGTCAGTGGAGAAGAAATAGGCTATCACTTTTTAAATTAGTACTTGAGGTGTGACTGTTGTAATAAATAACATTTGAGTTGAAATTCACTTTCAGGTTTCCCTGAAAAGTGAACTTACATACTTTTTACAGATCAATAGTTAACCAAAAAATTTAAAAAATTAGGAAGTTAAATAACATGGGATCTCTTACAAAAAAAATAATGGATGGTATTAAAGTGTAGAAAAGAGCTAAAAAGAAGTGTGAGTCAGATCAGAAGGCTCTAAATGGAAGTGGCTTTTGTGGCCTGAACTTGAGTTTTATGTAAATGGCAGTCTGTCATCTGCCTCACAGAAATGCAAAACTTGCAATAACTTGGCAAAGTTAACAGTTTCTCCTTTAAGGGGCCTAGTTTTGATACAGCTCAGACACTAAAGACTGAAGTTTTTTATCGCATCCTAAGAGAATGATTGCCCTGTTGAGAGTTGAGGTTTCATCAAGGCTTGTTCAAAGCAGTAAAATTTCTTCAATTGATTTTCACCGCATCAAATTTCCATGACTTTGAACCAAGGCTGAGAACTGTTTTATTGGAATGCATGAGAGGGAAAGTGTTGTTAAATGATTCTACCTTCACTCTCACAACTGCAGATTCCAGGGGGATTGGGTGGAATACACAGAGAGAAGAATGCAGGAAACTCTTAACAGTCTGGGTTGATTGGGGTTGATTGGGTTAAAACCTTCCGGAATCATGTAAAATGATTCTGAAGTCAATAAAATGCTGATGGAAGGATGATTAATTTAAAGTACAATAAACAGACTCCTTGTCATGGAGTTGGCTTTGTAGCAAATACATGTTTTCTCAGTGGAATTGTATCAACATTCATTTTTCTTTGATTTCTGGATATTGCTCTCAATTTTCTTTTGAGGAGAGGCTTCAAAATTTTTTAGAAACCCCTAGCTTGTTCCTGTTGGAACTTGCGTGTTCAGAAATTGGCCTTGTGTCAACACATCACCTGTTAGTTGTTAAGAGTTTAATTTTCAAAGCTATGATTTCATCTCCCTGAAGAGAAGGTGGACAAAGGGATTCAATGCAACAGCAGTGTTTTAGCTTGAGATGTAAACCGAAAAAAAAAAAAAAACATTTTGGGGATGAACGGATGAACTCAGACCAGATTGAATTGAGTATTTACATTTCGAAAGCATTATAGCCTGGAATGCATGATAAGCTAAAGGCCTTGTCATTTAGGCTTTAAAGACGTTTTATTCAGTAATGACCAGTAATATTTTGTTTGAAAATTAGGATAAATGAACAAGAGCATTCTCAAGGAGTGGGAGAAGAATGCATTTGCTTTTGTTTCCATCCAGGTCTGCAGTTGCTACTGTGCCTGCTTTGTTTTGGTCTAATAGTAATTTGTTTCATTTTAACATTGTCTTGAGTTCTTGTTCCAAATTTGCAAGTGTTGTGAAATACCAAAGCAACAGTATTCAAGGCAGAGCAGTACCACTGTGAAACGGGGAAATGCAAATAATGAAGTTGGGAACTTAGGATGTCCAAGAGATGACCAGAGATTAGGGTCTCTGCAAGTAAAGGATGAGGAACTCGCCCTGAAAACTTGCTTCAGGATGAGGTTTCTGTGGAGACTTCTAACACTTTTTGGTTGTGTTTGAGTAGGAAATGCCTTGAGAACAGCTTTTCCTGTGGTCTTATCTCAGGCTTAAGTACAAAGATATACAACCTGTTTTCTTTTCTCCTTTAAAAATATTTAACTGAACTTTTAAAAACCTCAGCAGAAGAAAAGCAGTTTTGGTTCAAGTGCTGACAACAGKTATTTTCACTACCCATACCCATTTGCCTAGTTCTAAATATTACAAAGGATTTTTTCAATTGATATAAATGAGAACTACCTTTTAAGTTAAATTTTAAGAGAAAATTTCTTAACTTTTAGGACTTTCTCTTCCCACTTTAACCTTCTACTTTAACGATGACCAAAAAGAAGAAAAATATTAATCATAACTATGTCTTTTAAATCAAATTGATGTGTTCATATTATAGTTAGATTTCTAAGGCATCCAACCCTTTTCTTGCTACATAACAGCTGTCCACACATGAATATATTACATGCTGACATGGCATTCCTACTTAATTTTTTTCTTTCCTAATTATATATTTCTCACAGCTTTTTCACTGGGTTGTTTTATATCTGCAGTTAAAGCAATACATGTTGTTTTCCTTTTTTGTTTGAAATTATTCAAAAGCACAGAAAAAGTCATCTGTGCAAATGTAAAGAGTATCTCTTTATATTAACCTAAGATTTCAGTATGTAGTAATTGAAGAATTATACCTTCAAAAGTTTATAATATTGAATAACTTGTATATTTTCCTAATTTTAAAAAAAATAGAGATTTTTGGTGTTCGGTACTTCTGTAAAGTGTGTCTCATAGTTGCCTTTTGCCTGAGTGGTGGTGTAATTATTCTCTAGGGAGGAAATGCCTTGAGTAAATATATCAAAGGAATGGAATAGACATTATGCAACTTACATCCTTTTTATGAGGCCTCATATTTGTAAAATGTTCTTGTTTTGGTCTTCTGGCTGGATAAATACAAGCTGAGTGAATCCTGATGTCATGGAAGCTCTTAACGCTTTCTTTTGCCTCAATACTGACAAGCAAAGCTTTCTCTCTTGACCCTGTTCAGTTGCAGGAGTTGATTTTTGAATGTCTGTTTTTTCCCACTGTTGGAAGATTACCTTTAATGAAACAGAACTCTTTAATGACTCAAATCTTTGAACCTGGTAGAATGGCACTTCCAAAGATGGGTCTGACCTAAGAATTCAGATCCAATCTCAATTTTAAATACCTTTTCCCACGTACTACTCTTTCCAGCTCCACACCTAAATCCAGAGTGATTATTCTGGAAATTTGAGTCAGCTCCCTTACAGAGAGCGCTAGATTTTAATCTAATTTTAAATTGGTTTAAAACATGGATGAAACACCATTTAAATCTTTAGAATTGAAGTAGCATAAAACAGATGTGAAAGTAAAGCTGGCTGCAAGCAAAATCCAGGCAAGTAGTTCAGATCCCATCCGGATCCAGAAAGTCTTCATTTCTAGCATTTGTAAGTGCTCTGATCTGTTGGGTTTGGATTAGGTTTGTCTCTGTCAGTGCTAAATCAAAAAATTGTTGCCTATATTGGCTTCAGCTCGAATACCTCCTAATCTTCTGTTTTTAAATAGGGGAGAGTCCCCCTTTGACCAGACTTGTGTGCATAGCTGAGTTTTGCTGTTCTCTGTGCTGTGGGTCTCTCTGCGTGCCCAAGCAATACTTGATTATTATTGGAGAGCTGAGGAGAAGGCCAGAAGAAAAATTCCACCCTCGTGCCCACCTCCTCCTCTCTCCCTCTCCCCAAGCTCCTCTTTTGTGGTCCTCAACGCCAGTGCAAAGCGTTCTGTTCCTGAAAAGGAAGTGGGGTACCTCAACTTCCCTAAAGGACCATTAGAAAACTGTAATTTCAAAATGAGTTTCCTGTCCAAGGAAGAGGGCTTAGCACTTACAAGAACAGTTCTCCACTGTACAAGGCAGACATTTTAGTTTTATGAGGAACAAATAAAACATTCCTCTGTGCTTTACAGGCATAACACTTTCTTAGACTCTTTAGTTACAAAATGACCTGTCTGCATAGTTATGCTGATCAGTTGCAGAGAATAACACGGCCCAACTGTTTAGCAGTGCCTGATGCAGTAAAGAAGTGGAGGTGGGGGAAGCAGAGGCAAACTGAAAAGTAGTCTGCTGTTTGCGGCAAATCCTTTCCATGCTTTTCAGCTGGTAATGAAGTCTGAGATACAAACAAAACAATTCCTGATCTAGAGAGGTGGAGATGCTGGCGTTAACTACAGTGACACAGAATCTTACTGAGGTCAGGGGGATGCACGGGTTGTAACCGAGAGCGCAGCTTGTCCGTTGGAAGGTGATGCAGGTCTTCTGTCACAACAGGCGGCTGTATGCAGTGCTGAATGCAAGCTAAACCTCACATGTCTGAGCTGTGGCTTTTGAGAAGTATGTGAAAAGGATTATGCCAGCTTAATTGAGTTCTTTGGAGGTGTGGAAAGCATAGTCAGGTTGACCTTACCCTGCTAATCCTTCTTTAAAAATAAATTAAAGCAATTGTTGTCAGCATGAAATGCTGAGTTACTTCTGGGGGCTTAGACTTAATATTCTATCTCACCCTATGATAAAGTTAATTGTGCACTTTGAAGAACACAAAAATAGTAAAAGCCTACCAAAATCCTCGATGAAGCTTAACTGTAGAACATCCAGAAGCAGCTGTGAGTTTTCCAGTAGGTGTCATAACTAGCTTATTATGGGACTTACGATGAAAAATAATTGGAGAATCATGTTAAATTCAGCCTAATGAAAAGCCATAGTCTGTGCTATATAGTATTACTTAAGATTTACTATGTGTTATGGTAAAGGCATGTGGTCATGTGAGCTTTGATTTTAGTCTTTTTCATTTCCAGATTAATGTCTTAATTCAGTTCTGTTTGCCTCTAAAGCAAGGTTATGGGAGAGCTTTCATGGTATAGTCAGTTGTTAAATGTGAAATCAATCTCATACCCTATTCTAATGTTAAATTTCAATATATTAGTGTGTAATAGATGTAAAAAAGGCATTTTCATTTTCTTTTTTTCTCTTTTTCTCCAAATGTTACCAGGTTTGCAAAAGGAAATATACCAAAAGGAGTAGTGAAACACAGTCTGTACAGAGGGAGATGAAAGGTTACGTATAACGGAGACAGCAATAGCACATACTTGCAAAGTCAGATAAACATGTTATGTCATTTTTTTAATTGTTCCCCAGACTTTCTTGTAATTAATTGCATTCTTTGCCTAAGGCTTGTTGAGTTGAAGACAGGTAAGTTAGCAGGTAATGCTCTAGCCTTTCACTTCATAGATCCTTACAAGGGAGCAAGGCAAGTTAATCTTTCCTACTTCCAATAAAAGCCATCACATGCACAGCTGTTAAACATACTTTGTCAGGACTGGAAATTTCTTCTAAGGAGATAATTTACTAGGAGCAAACAAATGTGATTCATCAATGGCTTTTTCTGGACAGAAACTTCTTCTCAAAGAGAGAAAAAATCATTAAGTCAGTGTAGCAGCAGAGTTTGTATTTTTAGTGTCCTAACATGGATGTGTGCTTACATGCTTCCATAATGTTAAAAATGAGAAACTGAGAATAACATCTTTTCCAGGAATAGAAATGTAGAAGCGATGCAAGCCAGAACTCACATTTATGACAGGTTTGAGAAAAAAAAACTATAGCGTTTGTACAGCTAGTACTCCATCACCTGATAGGAGAGGGATCCTAGGAGGTGAATACACAGTAACCTTGAGAAGAACACTGAAAAGTCAAGAATCTAGGGGAACTGCTTTAGAATGACAAAAAGTAAATATAATTTAGACCACAGGACTTCCAAGTGTGCATTTGCCCTTCAGCGATTAGACATATAAAAAGAAAATGATAATTTTAGGGTTAAATGTCTATTGAGGGTATTCTACAGCAGTTAGGAATAACATGATATAATTCGGATATCTTTTTGCATGGATGGTAAATAACACATTGATTTTTCTTAATGATCACAATGTAATTAAAAGGGGCTTACTTTCTCCCCAGCGGAAATTCTTGAATTGGCTGGAAATGCAGCAAGGGACAACAAGAAGGGTCGAGTCACTCCTAGACACATTCTCTTGGCTGTAGCAAATGATGAAGAATTAAATCAGGTAAGAAAAAACTCCACCGTGTGAGGGCCAGGATTTCCTTTAGGGCTTTTTAAATTGTCTTTCCATATAGATGAATTGTAACTCAAGACCTCTGCTTATTGAGTAGCCCACCAGGAAACAGCTCATTCACTCACTAGCACGCTGCCTGTGTAACTAACTACAGCACTCAGCTTAATTATGTATTTCAGGACTCTTAAAATGTGTAAAAATGCAATGGAAATGTAATATGACATTTGCTCGCACTATTACAACCACTTCTGTTAGAGTGGGACATTGTCATAAACTCTACAGAGATGTGGAGAAAATCTTGTAGATGCTTTTTTTTGTTTTTGTTTTCCCCCTTAAGCAGCTTAGGACTCAGTGGGACCTATCCTGTTCCCATTGAAGTCTGTCATTGTGACCACAGAATTAAGAGCTCTGGAACTCTTGCAAGTCTGTGTCCTTTGCAGGTTTCAAAATGCCTTTAACTTAGCCAAAAATATTCGGGCATTATTATTACAGTGTTGTGGCGTCAGCCAGAGGCACTGGCTAGGATTAATGTCCCTTTGTGTGAGGTGCTGTAAAAACACGTCTGAAAAGATACTTTTTCCAAACCTGTGTATCATGATGGAGCAGGGAAAAAAAAATATCCCCAAACCAACCTCCTTCTGGCTTTGTCTGAAATTTGATAATACTTTCCATTCATCATCCCTTTGTAAGCTTGGAGCCTCACTGAGTTGTGGTTGGGGAGCAGTAAACACGAATCAGAAGGTGGGAGTACCTGAGGGACTTTGATGTCACCGTTTGTATCCTCCCGAATAGTGAATTAGTCCCAGTTAGACGTATAAAAAATGGGTTAAAGTGGTTTTAAATACAGAACATGATATATTTCACCTCTGCTTTTAAAGGCTTGAATGAACTGCACACTTTTGAATATTGATCTGCTTTTCTTCAACTACATAAAGATTTTTTTGAAGAAAGACTTCCAGGTATAGAGATTTGTATAAATGTTACCCTCCATTTGAAGTTTCTTTTTCTAAGAAAAAAAATTTCTGTTTTAAAAAATGCCCTTTCAAGAAAATTCAGCAATTGGGACATATATTGTGTTCTCCACAGTGTGGTACCCATTGCAGTCCTGTACCATGGACTTTGGGGTGCCATCTCTCATGCAGGCTGCCCTGCAAAGCCCTCATGTCTGTGGCTGTTCTGTTTTCTAGTAGCTGGGTAACAGTCTTCATTGCATGGCTTCACAGAAACAGATCTTGTGTGAGCCCAAGAGATATTGACAGTAACAAGCGTATATGCAAGAAGAATACATATTCCCTTTATAGTTAAAATTTAGTACATGATCAACTTCATTTCATACATTTCGTGTCTCTCTTCTTCAAGGATAATGTGTTGAGAAATGTACAAGAACCAGTTAAAACTCAAGGCAATGTACAAAGTTTGCAGTAAATGCCACTTTCTATTTATTGGTGAGTAAATGCTGAAATTTGTCATTTACAACTTTTTTTTTTTTATTAGCTATTGAAAGGGGTCACCATAGCCAGTGGTGGAGTGTTACCCAATATTCACCCAGAGCTGTTGGCGAAGAAGCGGGGATCAAAAGGAAAACTGGAAGCCATCATCACTCCACCTCCAGCAAAGAAGGCAAAGTCTCCATCACAGAAAAAAACTGTATCAAAGAAAGCAGGCGGCAAGAAAGGGGCAAGAAAGTCCAAGGTAGAGTAGTCTGTTTATTTTAAACCCAAACAAGCTTGCTAGTAGTAGCTATAGGGAGCATCATGTAGGGTAGACTTTCTGTTCCATGTGTTGTTAACAATAGTGGTTTCAGTAGCAGTGTAAGCAAATGCTGAAGGAGAAGTGCTGCCCTCTCCCTAGTGCAGCTGGAAGTCTGAAAACCCTCAGAAGTGGCACAGGTCTGCAGGACAGGCAGGCAAGCTGTAAATACTCTGTACGAAACAGTCGTTAGGCAGGCGCAGGCTGGAGGCACCAAGAGGCAGAAGAGGGTGTGGGGGGGCTATAATAGTTACGCCTTAACTGGTGAGCAAATGAGACGTTACGTAGCAACTGTAGGGGCAGCTTTGCTTTGACTGCACAAGTGCCTGCATTGGGCTAGGCAAAGTAAACTTGCTTGGACTTTGTTCAAGTATTGATATTTGTCTGCAAGAAACAGGGAATCTGGGTATTTTTTTCAAAAGTGAAGTCACACTAAAGCAGCATTTTGCAATTGTAAATATTGAAGAAAAACAACAGCCTGTCACTTGCGTTGTAGTAATGTCCTCAGCCGTTAGCATGTCAGAGTCTTGTTTTCAAGTGTTGCATGTTTCTGTTGTTTGTTGGGTTTTTTAATGGGTTTTGTTTTGTTCCAGCTTAGTATAAGATTCCTCTTAGTCAGTTGATTTAATGAAATCCAAGGAGTATGAAATACTCCTGAAGTAGGGTGCAATTCTGCTAGATCAGGTAGCTGAGTCTCTTGCAGCATCAGGGAAACTGTATTGTGGCTACACGGAATTTCTTTGGCTGAGCTAAAGACCCACAAATATCCCCCTCTCTTATTAGTATGTTATAGATGAGACTCTTCCATGTTTAGACTTGTTTTTTTTTTTAATTCCTAGTAATTGAAGTGTGGAGGTGAGGGGAAGAACAAGAGGACCAAAAAGTGATTTTTCTTATGCTAGGAAACTAAGAATAACATCTTTTTTTTTAAGCTAAGGAGAACGTTCCTCCATTCCTTTTTTTAGTTGCAGTTTGTAGGAGTAGGGAAATTTTTTTTTTTTCCAAAACAACTACAGTCAAGCAATAGGTTATGAAAGTAGGAAGAAAAGTACACGAATTTCACATTAAATGGACAATGCATGTGAAAAGTTGCCTTCCAGGTCAAAGCTTCTGTATTCATCCTGTATGTCTCTGTTATTGTTTACTTGGTCATTCTTCTGATTGTTTCACCTTTTTGTTTTTCGAACTGTTGAATTTAGTTTTCTCTCTTAGAACATCTAGTAGCTGACGTTTCAAGTGCAGTGCTTCTAATAACCATGCACTAATAATTTCCCTAAATCTGGAATTTTTTTCCCCTATTTGATTACAAAAGCAGGAAGTCTGTTGTGGGGTTCTGTTTTTCTTCCACACAATAAACTGTATTGTCTGCTTACTATATTGGTATTTGGCTAACAGTAAACTCCTGGGGAATTGAAATAGGACCCATGCAAATCTAATTTTCAAAACGTTTGTGTAAAGTAAAGCATGGTTACAGCTTCTAGACGCACCAATATACCCTTGCATCAAAGTCATTTTAGTTGCTCAGCCACAGATTTAGTTTATATACTTTGGAAAGGGACGATAGGAGAACAGTGGCTTGCTTAATATTCCAGGTGTGCTTTTTAGCTTCAGCATAGGTAT
This sequence comes from Phoebastria nigripes, assembly GCA_035582835.1. NCBI lineage: Eukaryota > Metazoa > Chordata > Aves > Procellariiformes > Diomedeidae > Phoebastria > Phoebastria nigripes. Next base: position 3,011,907 of record JAYKAV010001887.1, read on the forward strand.
TGCTGAGGCCCCAGATATTTATATGAAATCATAAGTAGTAATTTTATTGAAAATATGAAATTATTTTTGGCACCAGTTGAGTTTATAACCACAGCAGTCAATTCACTTTCTTCATGAAGCATCCTTTTCAAAATGTTCCTAATTCTCATTTTTATTCAGTAAATCAATTCATTCCTGAAACCTATCATTTTACTTCAGTAATACAGTTGGAAAAAAAAGGAATTGTGATTGAGGGGAACTCCTCCTCCCCCTACAGTTTTACTGGAGATAAAGGAAGGTGATCATGTTAAACAAGACAGAGAAAATTGTTCAGCCCATTTCCTACTACTAGGCAGGTAGAAAGGAGGTGTATTGTTCTGACACTGGCTCTAAGGACAGCCAGATTTCAAAGCAGTATTTCTAAAAATAAGTTTGTGAAATCCAGGAGCACCTCCCTACAAGGAGGCAAAATTTGAACTCTGACAAGTCAGTTTTTACCTTAGAATGAATGTCTGCCCACATATATAAATAGATACATTATCTTTTTGCACACAAGCCATTAGAAAGCTGTTAAAAGTTTGGGGTTGTTTATGTTTTTTCCTGCAACATTTAAGTCAGTCATCTGAATTGTGCGCTGTCATAGGCAAGAAAAGGCTTATGTAGGTATGCAAACGTTGAGGTCATTTTTCCTATTGATTCCTTCAGCTGTAATCAGTCACTTTAGACTAAAGGATAAAATCCAAAGGCCAGTGTTTGTACTGGCATTTTATTGCCTGGTGAGCATTTATGGCATGTCATATATCTTCGTGTTATTAAATGGTGTTTTTCTCTCAGCCTTGAGTTAACTAATTAACTATATTTTTGGAAGAAGAAGCAGGGAGAAGTGAGCAAATCAGCCAGTGCTGACAGTACAACAGAGGGAACTCCTGCAGATGGTTTCACAGTCCTGTCCACCAAAAGTCTGTTTCTTGGCCAGAAGGTATGCTCCTGCATTTTTATAAATGAATACCTATTTTTCAGTGCTGCTTAGGGAATACCCCCTCCCACCACCACCCTTTCCCCCAAACGTCTAAGTACAATGGACATTTCCCCACTGAGCACTTGAGGAGGTGTATGATATTAGGTTTTGAACAAAGAAACTCTCTGAAACAACTTCTAGAACATTTTAAAAATACATAAATGAGTCTTCATATGGCTACATAATTAAATACTCAAATAGAAGGAAAGCCTGTGTGCTTGTAATCTATCTCGCCTTATTCATAAACAGCATAATTGTTACAGCTAAGCTTCTGCCAAAGATGAGATTAGTCTAAGAATAAAGTGTCTTTTTCCAATGGGCAGCCCACTTCATTGCTGATGTAAATGATTTACAGGTTTTTATCAAAACCTATTTCAGACATTTGTTCATAATAGTGGTTTTATGTTTTGTTCTGCTTTGTTATTTACAAAAGTTAATGCTGTATAATAATGAATGATGCTTTTATGAAAAGCTAGAAGTCAATGATCCTTTTTTCCCTGTGAATATGCTTTGGGACATGGGGTGGTTTAATACAAATACATACCTGCTTAAAGAGAGGATCCATTTAAAGAGACAATTCATTAAATTAATTTGGTCTTTTATCCTGAAACCTGCCTTTAGTTCGTGATACAAAATTTTGTTAAGTAAAACTGCATCTTTCTTCTATCATTCAGTAATCAGATCATTGTGTTGTAAGTCATAAAAGATGAGCCATTGTCCATTGTGGAATGTATCTCCTCTGACTCATTTTTATTTTGTACTGAGGTTGTTCTCCATTTATCCTTCCAACTTGTTTGCGAAGTTTAACATGCATGAGAGTAACATTATTTTTTGCAAGACTTCTAATTTTCCACATTTAATTTTACAGCTAGAGCTAGATTGTTGGTTTGGTAGGGTTTTTTGTTATTTGACTGCTACTAGGGGGGTGGTTTTGAACATATTTTTAAAAACATTTTGATGACTAAATTAGAACCCCGAATTTATAAACTGTATTACTGTTTCAAGAAAGCAAGTAATGTCAGACTTTTGGACCTGATTTTGAACTCCTTTTAGTTACCATAGGAAACCTGTAATAAGACCTAGTGTTGTGTTCCAACAAGACTGACCCAGCAAATCAGTGAGGCTTTGCTGTTGGGCTCAGCGGAAGAGAATCATGAACTCCAGGACTGCTTTAAGCTGTGGTGAGCAAAGCCAGTGTCTGGTGTAGAGCTTTCCAGTGAGTACCTTGTACTGGGAAATGGACTTTCTGGCTTTCTCATTCACTTGGAGTGCAGCCCCCTGAAAAAATTACTGGTATGACATGTCCATCCCCATACTGGTTTGTTGTCAGTTAGCCCTGCACATGAGAGGGGCCAGGTGTTAGCCTTTATTTGTAACATAGTACAACATAATTAAAAGAAAAATTAAAAGAAGAACGAAAACCTGTTGTCTCCTGTGAGGGAACGCTCCAAATGAAATGGATTATTTTCTGAGGGGTAGAGAGTGCATAGGTGCTGTCGAGATGTGTCTAGCACAGATTATATTTTGCTTTTGATCCCCTGTGAGAAACTGTCTTCAGAGGCAGTAAATGGTTAGTGTAAAAATTGAAGAAAAGTAGGCTATGTCTAACAAATAGAGGAATTTTCTGTGTCCTATTATGTGTGAGTTAAAAATGAAATTATTACCTTGTTTGAGCTGATAAATAATATATTCATGTCTTTGTTCTGATTTACCCCCAAAATAGCACATTTAGACCAACCTAAATTCTTTTAAGCATTGATGTTAAGACTGAAAATGTGGAAAGCTTAAAATGCAAAAAACCTTTGCACTGTAGTGATCAAAGAGATTTTATTTAGCATAAAAACAAGAAAAAAAAGTATTATGCTGGCTTATTCCTAGAAATATTTTCAGACCATTCCCCAGAAATTATTTTCGAAACATGCATTTTCAAAATTATCAAAATAATTCTGATTTTCTTATGATAAAAAAGGCAAAGATAAAACTTTCAATCATGGAATCGGTGGGAGTTGAATGCTTCCTCTCTCCTAAACTTGAGGTGTGTTTTGCGTGGGCCAGGAGGTTCCTGGGTGTGACAGGATGTCTGCTGCTATGTGCAGGTTTAGCAGACTGTAGTCTCATTGATGGTGGTGGTTGCTAATTATTTAAGTGACACATGGAAGTCTCAAATAATTGCTATTTATTTTGGAAATTTACAAATTAAATATAACAATTATCTATAAAAACTCTAGTGACTTTGAATCAGTTAAATGCTTCTGCTTAGCCATTTCTACATGCAATTGCTGTTTAAAAAGATAATACTGATTTTTAAAAAATTTATCTAAGTCTGATGCTTAACAGGAGAAAAACCTGGTTTGTTGTAGTTGTCTTAAATTAGTGCCACATGGTACTCATAAACATAATGAACTAAGAATTTTCTTCCATAGCTGTTCTGGACAGTAGTGTTGCAGTTCGATTCCTTAGACTCGTGCATGTTGCTTTTTTTCAAAGCGCATGAGGGCAGAAGGTGTTTGCCTGTTTGGAGAAGGACCTTTCCTCTATTCAGCATAGCCTCACTCTCCTTAAACGGCGTGTTGAGGGAAGGAAAAATCTGCTAGTCTTGTTAGGTAGGGAGGACAGTGTCTTTAGGTGGTTCAGCTGGAGGCCTGAAAACCATGACTCCTGGCTTCTGCTTTTGGCTGATTCAGAGATACTGTAAATCACCTCATCTTTCTCTGTTGCCTTCCCCATTTGTGAAATGGAGATAGTTACACTCTTCACATGGATGGTAGGAAAGCTTAATATGTTAAAACATTTTGAGCTTTTCCATTTGAAAAGCAAAATATTCATATTAATCACAGTTATTTTATTTTTCTTGAATTTGTACGTGCAGATTTTCAGTATACTTTCATGTTCTGTGTGTTCTTAATAAAATACAGTGCAAACACAGAAACCTGAAACCAAAAAACCCAAACAAACAATCTGTATCTTTTGAACCTCCTGTGACATCCTTGAACACCTTTACAGCATGTCTCTGGTCTGCAAAACCGCTATCTGCTAGATCAGGAAATAATTTACTAGATGCGGAGAAGGAAGAAAATAATCCAGTTCTTAGTATCATGTCATTCGTAAGTGTTTAATGGGAAAAATCTTCTTGGCTCCATGTTTGCAAAAGGGAAAGGGAAGGGTTTTATTTGCAAGAATGGTTCTTCATCCTTCTAATATCCCCAGATTTAATTACTGAAAACACAAATGAGAATGTCGCAAACCTGGGTATAGTTCAGTTTTTAAAAAGTACTGTTACTGCATTAAATCTTTAGGTAACTGCTGACATTCAGCTAGAAATTCTTAGAGGTCAGGAAATGGCAAAGAACCCTTCAGTTATACCTGTAGAAGTGTATTAGTGCTACACTAATTAAGTATTAAAATCTAGTTAATATGTAAATGATTGCACATCCTACAAGTGACATCCCAATGGAAACGTGGTGTTCTGCACATTAACTAGTTTGTTTTTCCTGAGACAATTACGGAGTAGAGGCAGAGTTGTAAGACCTCAAGCCTAAGTGTTAGGGTTTGGACTTTCAGAGAGACCTCAGCTTGTTGTCTGCAACAGGCATCTTCAGTTTTCTGTGTGAAACTCATACCAGAAAAAGTTCCAAGACTTTCAAGGTAATCTTGTCTGAAATAAGAAATGCAAGGCTTGGCTCAGAAAATACTCATGGATGTGCTAAGTGCCATCTGCATTTTATCTAACTAACATTTAATTTAAATGTTACCTAAAGTTATGTCCATTCTTTGTTGCACATGTATATGCAAGTTGTGCCTATTTATTTTTTTTAAGTGGCCCTTTAGGGGATCACTTCTTCTGTCTAATACATGCTTCGTACTATTGGGTAGTAAAATTGAGCAATTACTCATTGGAGGATTTAATTCTATGGGAAAACTTCTGATTTTTTTTAATTGCTTTTGGCAATCAGATAGCTAACAGTGCATTGAACAGTAAATGCAAAATTTAGCAAAATAATACTTAGCTGCCAACACAGGCTATCAGTGATGGGCAGCTTTTTAAGCATTTTGTTGTTGCTGTTAAATTGAAACTTTAATTACCAGCTGGTTGCTATGTAAATCCCATATATGAGTAGGCGCAGAGACAGATTAAAGGTCTGAAACCAAAATGGTCTGCAGCCAACAGATCTGGGGCAGAAACTGGGAGAACACAGAATTAGGGATCAAAGGGAGTCACCTATAAAATGAACAAATATGCTTAGGAACATACTAAAATCTCCACAAAACAGTCTTTTGGTGTGTGCATGTGTTTTGTTGTTGTTTTTTTATTTCAAAATTCATAAAGTTTCTTTAACATTTTGGTTCGATTTGATTTGACTTTTTTTTTTTAAACAGCAGTTGCTTGTAGTCAAACTCAAGACTCAAACTCAAGTATGAATAACTCGCCACGTGTGAAGTATTAAAGGATTCTAAGCTATTTGGAAAGCAAGCTTTCTTAGATTTTATTACAAATTCCCGAACAGACCCGTACTTAAAACAGGGCTGAATTACACACRTTTTTAGCCAAAATCTCACCCTATTTTGAGGGAACATAGTTCACTCAAGCAACATATGCAAATTATATGAAATTGCAGGCTTTTAAAAAGAGAGAGAAGGTCAATTCATATAATCACATGAATGAAATGGAAGTAATTTTTTCATAAAACTTAAATATATGGATGTTGGCCTCCTTAAATGACCCATTCACTTGTATTGGTTTCATGAATTAGCTCGTATTCCCTATTAATAAACTCACATACACAAAGAGAAGATTTGAAGAGTTAAGTTTACAGAACATGGATTACAAACCAAGAGACAAAATTCAATTATTGATGAGATTAATTGCCATTCCTGAATGTATATGTTATGCTTCATAGGTTGAACCCAGCGGGCTGTGGATTAGAAGGAAAGCCTGGCTTAACTGCAGCTGGCTTCAGGACTGGCATAAATGAATGAGAACTCTCTCTTTCATAGTTGCTTTCCATATTGCCTAATCAGCTACTGAAGCGATCATTTTAAATGCATGTTGTAGACAGAAGCATAATTTGTGATGTAGATAATGTATCTCCCATAGGAAAGAGTCTGGAAAATTTTTTGCACTTTAAAGTGTTTTAAGTTTTGGCAGTAGTGAACTTGGTGCATGTCAAATCAGACTTCCCAACATTGGCTATGAAGCAGTGTTACAAGCCCCTGGTTATAAGCTTCCGCACATACCTGTCAGCGTACTGCAGTTTTGACTTTTGCCAAGTGTGGCATTTGCATCACAGTGCCTCAAATTACGGAGTTGTTTCTGTGGTGTGGGTCACATAGTACGATGAGACACCCGAACTGTCAGTAGTAAGCAAATGGTGCTATCACTTCACACCTCTAAACACTTCTAAAAAAACATCCTCGCTAGTATGGCATGGCAGGATCAGTTTGTTACCATTGCTGGTCTTTTCATTGACTTCTTATTTTATATGCTAGTTTGTAAGTATTGCTTAAAATGTGTTGCTAGAAGTTGAAATCTGCACTTCCTCATATTTCATTAATTCTTTTTATTCTTTTAAGAGCACATAGTGCGGATGTGAGGTTAATCTCTAGATATCTGTGCTAACTTCCTCACCTTACTGTATGCCCGTGAGAAATCCTTCTGATTTTGTAATGATTCAGAGAGCAATTGAGAAGCATGCTTACATACATGGGTGTTAATGAGAGGAGTTAATGGGCATTAGTGGGTAGGGTTAAAATCTCTATTTTCATAAATGACAAAAGGAAGTAAAGCAAATAAAATAAAAACTAGAGGCAATAAGCACATAATAGTGCCTGCTTACAGTACTTCACCAGCCATTCACAAAGGCAGCAGAACAGCAAATGAAAACTGAAGTGCCTGCAATACCACTCATAAGGAAAGAAAAAGAAATATGTCCCCTTGTTAGGATGGAGGAATTGCTGGAGACAGGTGTGTGCTTTCTCAAAGATATGCTCATGTTTCCTGGCTTAAAGAAGGAGGAGCAGCATCTTTTATCCATTTTCAGTGCTGAATGGTCATGGCACATTCCTGTAATTGATGCTTAAGAAATGATTAGGGTGTCCTTCATCTATACTTGGAGGAGAAACAAATACCCTCTTACAATGTCAAAATAAGAATCCCAAATAGTGGTCAGCATAAAGCCAAAATAGAGCTTGTTGGCAGGTACATTTATGTCCTCACAGTGTGAACAATGTTTGAGTCTTGTGTTTGAATTTTTTTTGGATAATAACCCTCCTTTATAACCTGCCTTTTATTTTGCRTATTTGTTTGCAGTGATGCTATCTCCATCTGTGTTGCAAAGCTCACTTTTCTGCAGCTTCTCTGTGATTTCCCAGCTGTCCTGTTATTTCCCACCTCATGCTTTTCTTTTCAGCTGAACCTTATTCACAGTGAAATCAGTAATTTAGCCGGCTTCGAGGTGGAGGCCATTATCAATCCTACCAATGCTGACATTGACCTTAAAGATGACCTAGGTAAATGGGGCATGGGTTGACACAACTAACAGTCACATGGAAATTATGGAACCCAGAATTTACTCTGTAGGGCTTCATACATTTAATAAGAGCAGAAATTCAAATTTTGCAGGTTCTGTTTTGTTGAAGAACTACATTCAAAATACTTTTTCACAAATCTGAATTCTTGCAGCTATTGCTAGTCTTCAAGTTGATTTCAGTTAAATCATTTAAATTCTTTTCCATAATGATCATATGTGACTGTTAGCTATTTTGGGGGGTTTCTTATTTGGATACTTTGAGGACTAAAATACTTTTTTGTCAGGTTGTTTTCAAAATAAGCAGTTTCTCCATTCTAACTGCAGTCTCRGGGTTTTTTCTGATACTCGGAGTAGGCATAAAATTTTTAAAGAGGAATGATTAAATAATTAACTATCCCCCAATCTTTCCTACTTTGATTTCATGTTTAATTCAGTCAAATAATTTGTTTCCATTATGCTTCAATTACTCTCTGTCACTTTCACATTCAGCTGAAAACAAATACTGATATTATACCAACAATGAACTTGTAGATACTATCATAGATGGTGTATCGCTTTTAAAGCTTCTATCTTGTTCCAGATTGAAAAAAAAATTTAAAATCCTTCTTCGACAGAAGTCTGTTCTTCAGCAAAAGAGGAAGAAAAATTAACTTTCATGCATTATGTACTGCATTCCCTTCTTATTTGATTACACCTGCTGCTGTCTTTTTTTTTTTTTTTTTTTTNTTTTTTTTTTTTTTTTTTTAAACTTCCTTAATGGAATACAACCCATAATTCTTCTACTACTGCATTTCCTATGGGAATGTACACAAGTAATTGAACAAGAAAAAGATTTAAGAAGGCTAATTTTTACATCGGCCTTTCTCAGAAGTATGTATATTTTTTACAAGTGTCTCAGCCATTCCCACACATAATTAGAAAATATGCCTTACCTTTAAAATACAAAACATTTGTATTTTTTAAAGCAAATTCAGTACAACCCTGTCTGCAAATACATGGTTTCCTCCATATGAAGGAGACTGTCATTTTTAGAAACAAAATGGTGAATTGCTATACATGTGAAGATTAGTGCCTGTCAGCTTATTGATGCTGACAAAATGGAGAAACTAGTTATTTTGTTTGGCTTGATGATCCTGAATTTCTTTTTTTAAACAGATTCCATATTTTAGTGTCATGCTCTGTGGGGAACTGGTTGTTCTAGGTTTCTGCAAAGTGAAATGGGGTATTAGCTGATTTTAAAACTTTGGAAATGATCTCATGTGATTGCTCTGACTTGTCATTTTAACATTTATTTGATCATGTCATACTCAATATTCCTCCTCCTGTTCCCTACACCCCTTTCTGTACACACACCTGCACACACAACTCAGCATACTCCTTTGGCGCAAGGTTTGGAGATGTAAAGGTAGGAAAATATGGACGTTGGTACATGTGTAAATGTAGAGCCTGTGCTGGGTCTCTGTCCAACGTGGTTGATATACATCTGTTTACCTGTTGTAGTTGCAAGTTGTACAGGCTGACATTGCCACGATCGACAGTGATGCTGTCGTTCACCCGACAAACTCTGACTTCTACACCGGTGGTGAAGTAGGTAATGGAAAGTTCAGTGCTGCGGAGTTTGTATGTGTGTGCATGGTCAATCAGCAGCCACAAGCTTGTTGTAGCTATGCAGATTTGCATTCATTTCTCACTTCCAGCAGTCCTGACTGATAATAAAAAGAAATGAATAATTGCAAACTCAGTAGGCATTTCTGATTTTTATCACCAGATCAGACTTTCAGAAGTAACAATAGAATGCACCACCAAAATTTGAAGTGCAGGAACAGTACGTTCAATGCAGGCATGTGACCAAGGAAAATGAATTACCGCATTGTTTGTTTGACATGTTAAATGCCTGTTTTGAATATGGTTTGAGTCTTGATCTTTAGATTTCTAACCAGTTCCAGTACACCCTCTCCATGCCAAGTTTCAGATGTTCACATCTGACATGCTGGATCTAGCCCATCTGTATTTTCTGAACTCTTAAGATTGGTTAGTTTTTTCATATTTTACCTTATGGACCGATTACCTTCGTAGCCCTGCTCAAGGGTCCTCATGCCCACAAGCACATGGCTAGTGACATTACATATGTTTTTCAGGCGGTCGGTCATCTAAGCTACACCGATGAGAGAAGGCATGATAGAAAACATGACAGATGTCTTAATTCAGTATCTTAAGTGTCCCCTGAGTAACTCTTATCTTAGTAATGCCCTTCTCTGCATACAGTATTTTGAAGGATTTTGTAAAAGGGTAGCAGTACTTTAACTGAACTGCCTTGGTAATTTGAGAAGGCAAATCAGAATTTGGGCCGAATACCGAAGTTGCTGGTAAGGGTCATGACCCACCATGCTTTAAAAAAGTCACCTGATCCCAGCCTCTCATCTTAACCACATCATCGCTATGCGAATGGTCTCCCTCCACGCCTGAGGCCCTGTTTCAGTACTGGCTTGGAGGGACACGCGTCCTGCGGCAGAGCTGGCCTGTCCTACAACACCTGCTTTTTCTGAAGGGGCTACTTTCTGAGTAACACGCAGGCAAATGTAGCTCTGTAGAGCTTGTTGGAGCAGGAACAGCTGTGACTTGGCTGGCTAAACATTATGCAGAGACATTAAAATAAGTGTCATAATACCCTGTATCTGAAGAATACACTTCTAAAGTCTGTCAGACTCATTTAGCTAATGTGCTTGTCTCCTACCCTTTGACAAAGATGCTTTGCTACCCTACAAAGAAAATTGTGTCTCAAAGCTGCACTGCTCATTCCTTAGTGTAGGTTCCTGTTGCCTCTGACTGCTGTAAGAAAGAATAGAAGTGCACAAATGCTTAGCTTCCAATGATTAACTTTTACCCATCTAAATTTTTTTTTTTTTTTTTAATTTTTGTTGTTTTTTTTTTCCCTAACAATTTAAATGTACTGGGGGCTTATCCTGAGAATTTTAGAGCCTAAATATCTGCTAACGCTGTTTTCAACACTGATACCAATGCCTGCTTGGAAAGCATGAGATAATGATCTTATTCTCATGGGAGTGACACATATTTATGCCTGTGAGCAAATAAGCTACTAACTGAAGCTGTGAAGCAAGACTTCCATCAAGAAACTTGCTAATGTAGTGGAAAATGGTTAAATACAGTATGTCCTTTCCCAGATGAAGCTAATTTACAACATAGTTCTGAAATATAATTTCAATATAAACCCTCACTATTAATCAGAAGAAGAACATAATTGAGGAGCAAATGCAGAAAACCTCACTGATTCATACCAAATACTACTTTTGCTCCTCTTTGTACCAGATCTGCAAGAAGAGAGCTCAATGAAATAAACTGACAGGGTTGTTCATTGCTTTTAATTATAAATTAATTCCCAGTAGAAGGGAAAAAGCTGATCCTTCTGGATTGAATTAAACCAAACCAGGCTAAATTCCATTAAATGTACAACAGCTTTGCAATGGCAAAGAAATGACCTACTTAATAGATCTTTTCTGTTCCTAGGTTCTGCACAAGGCTTAATTATGGTTCCCCTTGAAAGAAGAGAAATTAAGGATCATGAATGTCATGGGTTTTAGGACTGATCTGAGTTCATGGACTCAAGGGGAATGTAACTGGAATATATACAAATATAAATAGGAATGATATGGAAATATCTACAACAAGAATATAACTAGAATGGAAGACTGTTTCTTTCCCTCCCCGTCCCTTGTCTGTCAGAGAGATTTAGTAAGACCCTGGTGTCAGCCACGTCTGCTAGACTGGTTCAGCAAAGGGCACTGCGTGTCACATACCGCTGCCTTTGAAGGGCAGCGCATTTCCAAGCACCTCAGTTCTGGGGCAGATCTCCTTTCCTAGCACACTCTCCTAAGACACCTTGCTGCTACAAATAAAGCCATTACTGTCTTTTCGAAGAGATTTGTAAGATGGTGCCTTCCACTCAGTTGCACAGGGATRGGTAACTTTGAGTTTCAGGAAATTCTTAGTGAGGAGTTTGTCTGAATAAACTTAGACCGAAGTATTTATATAAAAAAGCTTAAATGAGCACAAAGAGCAAATTAGTCTGACCTTGCAATCCAGCTTTTGGCAAACACTCATTGTGAATTGGTTATGAAAAAGCAAAAGAAAAGGCATACATTTTTTAATTGTCCTCAGCTTTTGTACCCCAAAAGCAATAAACTGCCAATAGCAAAATAGAGGCAGGGTCACAGAGTCGGTTTTTGAATGAACAAACAAATGCATTGTTTTCAACTTTTAATCTTCATTTTGGAAGAAATTTAGCAATGGTGTCAAAACAAAAGCATCTTGCCGTCCTCTTAGTTCTTAGAGCTGTAACCCTGTTTAGTAAACTGAATCTTGGAGGAGGGGATCTGCTTCCTTGAGCATACAGTATGTGCACTTCCATCAGAAAATGCGTTTTTTCTTTCTTCATCAGTGAAAGTAAGGGGTTTCACCAAATAAATGTCTAGATCCTTAGAGATCCTAGTTCTGAATTTTTGGAAATCAGTTTTCAAAGTAATATCTCAAATCAGAGCCTTTATGATATCACTGCTTTTTATTTATCTACCTTTATAATTAATATGCACAGTGCAAAATTATGTGGGATGCTTATGTAGTTAGGAAAATGCTTTCTTGGGCTGTTTTTTTTATATTAATACTTAAAACTAGAGCTGCAAAATAAGATCTAAACCATTTAGTGATGGACTGCCTTTGTAAACAGCATACCTTTTGGTTGCCCTGAAACACTGCACAGCTCTTCTCCTCCCAGAATGACTTTGTCCAGCTCCTTAGCTGTAGTTAGAGAAGTTCATTGGAGGAATATGTTCCTTAGAGATTCTCCTTATTTCTGAGGCTCTTCCTCTTGGTTAAAGGTGGCTCAACAAGCTGGGCAGTTACCAAGTAAAGCAGCCCGCTGCACTCACGAGACTGTTTCATTCCTGGTGCCACCTGTTGGGGTCAGGGACCAAGATCAGGTGAGTTTCAAATTCTTATTGTGGCAAATGGCTCTTTAAAACAATTTGTAAGAGAGAGGGGAAATGAATCTTAGGGGAAGGAATGGTGAACCTTCAACGGCTCTTGAGCTAGCACATTCTTCTGGAACATTTCACACTAACAGATGCTCGTGATAAGGAAGGAGGTAGGGATGTCATGTCAGATGTTTTGACTTTAAAATCGGAGTCTGAGAATGTTAGCAAGGGATACCGATGTGAGGTTTTTGGGTTGTTAGGGTTGTCTTTTTTGGTTTTTTCTTTTTGTTGTTGTTGTTGTTGTTTTTAATGACTAGCTAATTCTGAAGTCCCAAAAGGTTTAGATCTTACTTTGCAGTCCCCAAAAAATGTTTGGGCAGAAAACTCTAGAATGATGTAATAAAAAATAATGATGAGTCACGTGTCTGCTGTGGAAACCTGGGATCAGAGGAGTAAAATAACAATTCTCTGTTCAGGGAGCACTTTGGAAAAGAAAGGCGGCAAGGAGTTTGTGGAAGCTGTCATTGAGCTTCGCAAAAAGAACGGGCCGTTGGACATAGCTGGAGGTGAGGTTCTGCGCTTCGGAAACCTGCAAACAAAACACTGCAGGCACTGGCTTCGCTGTCTGCGGCAGTCTTCGTTGCAGTCAGCCAGCCAAGCTCCTTCTAGTACAGCGCTTGGGTTCATGCTCTCTGCAGACAACTTTTTATGGGTTACGTGATATTTGTATTCTCTCAAGTTAAAATACACACATTGCATCTTAAGTAACCTTTACCAAAGCATCTTGGAAATGGTGTAGTGATGTAATATTACAAGTAAAATCAGACTATTCACAGGTACACGCATACACAATGAACGTTGATTATTAAGGGCACAGTTCAGAAAAGCAATTAATTAGATGCTTATTTTTCAGAACAGTTGAGTCCAACTCTGTTAAACATCTGCTTTGCTGAAGTGCCGCTGACTTTCACTGAACTTAAGCATGTGCTTAAAGTTAAGCATCTGCTTGGGTACTTTGTTTAACCAGTGCCAAAATCATCAGTATAAAAGCTTATGACTTTTTGATGCCTAGTTATCAAAATTTATGTAATATCTGAGAAAAATCTACTATATGAGTAATAAAGTTTGGTAATGACGATATATAATTTTACACCATCTGCAAAATTGCTGATACATGTTATTCATATAGAAGGCTGATTCTGCCATCTGTGTTTATGCTATAAAAATAAATACAGTGTGCACAGTTTTGTAAACGAATTCTGACTAAAGCTGAAGAGGAGATGTAAGACTTCAGCTCTGACAGGAAAAATTACAACTGTTTACTTCTGGTGCTTAATACGGTGGTTTTCTTTCCTTGCTTTTAAAAATTTTTAGTAAGTTTTTCTTGGAATTCTTGTTCTGCAAAAATATGTAGAATCAATTACTTTTTTTTTTTTTTTTTTTTTTTTTTTTTTTTTTTTTTTTTTTTTTTTTTTGCTTACTTCTCTACCGTATTCTTTATCAGCCCAGACCAAACTGCTTACAAATAGATTGCAAGTTGGAGAGAAAAGATTTTTTTTCTCAGCCATCAGTGCATTCCTCAGATCTGAGGGCTGCTTGGCAGTCTTACCCCGTGGGGAGCTCTACGCTGCACTGGCAGAAATTGGCTGTTAGGGACTTGTTGGAGGACTCTAGAGAAGAATTGGTACACATCAGTTTCTCAATCATACGGATATCCAGTTATCAGATTTCTCAATTATATGGGTATCCCTTTAATCTACCAATAACCAGGATCCTTACCTGGAGTATAATTGTAACTAGCACAGAACGTGCCCATGGTTCTGTCTTCCTTTTTCTACAGCAAAAGCGTAACTTACTTCCCCTTTCAGAGCATTTGCATTTGAAGTAAGGGATAACTGCTCTTGGTGATTAACAGTTGTCCTCAACAGAATCCTAATGAGTTAATTAATGACTACCCTAGAAAACACTCCCTGAGAAATATTAAGAGAAATCTAAGTTGGTGATGCATATCGATACAGTATTTTATTCTTTCAGGATGAAGATATTATCCACATTTCACATCTGACTAGAGATATGTCAGCTGCTTTTAATAGATTTTTCTTGGATTTATGATGTATTCTGAATCTGGCAACATTTTAGTTGCACATTATGACAAATTAGCATTGCCTAACACTGAGGCTATTCAACATGTTGAGAATCTACAAACCCATAAGAACATAAATGCTTGTGCTTCCATTGTCCTTCAAAATGTACTCTTCCGATTAACCTCCGGTCAGAATGCCATATGACAAAGTCTATTTTCTCTTTCCTGCAGCAGTTACAGGATAGTATCCATATGTGATGATTGTGCTCCACGAGTTATTTCTACTATACTTAAATAACAAAATGCCTCATAAACATTCCAGAATGGAGTAGAGGATTTCTGGCCTCTAAGCACCTTTACAAACCTGATTTTTTTTTTTTTTTTTTTTTTTTAAATTATTGGTATTTTTATTATTTTTTTAAGACATAAGCTGCCATTTTATACCTATACTTTTGTGGCCGCGTATGATTATATCCCAAAGCATGCGTGTTAGGGGGCTGACTCTATGCAGGTTCAGTGTATGCTCTTGTGAGATTTCGACTAGCTGTTTTTCTTCCCTCAGCTTGTGATTAGGGTGTTTTTCTTCCCTCCTTTTTTTTTTTTAAACAAACCAGTTACAAGTTTTTAATTGCAACCACAGACGTGTGGGTTCAGAAATGGCAGTGATCCCCTTATCCTGTTTCCTGGCAGGCAGAGCACTGTCTGTTGTTGCTCTGTGATGGGAAGTGGTGAACCCAGACTGTGTTCTCCTGCTGAGAGAAGGCCTCTTGTCTGGAGAATCCCTGGCTGTCGGTAGTTTGTAGGCAGGCTGTGCTGCATCCTCTTAGTCCCCACACATCCGTGGTAGTATCGTGGTGATAATATACGTTTAGCATAGTAAAAATTCTTCTCTGTTTCTTTGTACATACACGGCCTTGCCTGTTGGTACATAAACAGTGTGAATCAAACATTGTGAATCTATAAATGCATCCTGTCCAACCATCTGTCAAGAATGGATGACAGAGATAAACTAAAACCAGCGTTGTTTTAAGTCATCTTGGATGACCCATACACAAAAAAGCTCGAATAAGACCAGGCCCAAAGTCTTGAAATCACACCAAATGTCTTATTTACAGTTATACAGAAACAGAGCTGGAAATAAAGCAAAAAAAATCTTAATTCACCTCTTTTCTAGCCTTCCTTACCAGTTTGCAGAGCACTAGTAGCTCTGAACTGATCCAGTCTGGGCTGCAGTGTGATCAGAAGCTAGGTAAACAAACTGTGTATTTAGCAGGAGTAGCTGAAGGTCCCACAAGTCATAACTCTGTGTGAGTGTCTCGCATCCTGATACTTATGTAGCTCTGCAATAAACTGAACCAAAGCAAGATCATCCCTTGAACGGGTTTGCATTCTAACTGATTACTTGCCTTTCTCCTTACACGTTACACAAGTTTGCACAATCCCCARTATAAATGTGTTTCCTTTGATGTCAGCCATGAATTCTTGCTCTCTCTAAAATAAGCTCGGTTATAGCTATGATTTATAAATTACCACAGCAAAGTGCAGCTGGAAATGGAAAATACAAAGTCTCTGTAATCATGTTGTTATATTTTAAGGCTGTGTGATTTGTAATCTAAAACACTCACAGGGACTAAAGGAATGTCTGTCAATTGTTTGCGATTTTAATCACATATGCACTCTTTTAATCCTAAGGAGAGGAAAGCAATTATGTTTCACTTTCGGTTCTTACTAGCTGTTGTCAGTGCTGGCCATGGATTGCCCGCGAAATTTGTGATCCACTGTAATAGCCCAGGTTGGGGCTCAGACAAATGCGAGGAGCTGCTGGAAAAGACGGTGAAGAACTGCTTGGCTCTGGCTGATGAAAAGAAGCTGAAATCAATTGCATTTCCTTCAATTGGCAGTGGCAGGTAAGGCTGTTACACAAACCCAATGCCAAATAGGTCACATTTTCTAAATGCCATCTCGTATGTTCCAGTCCCTTCTCATGTACAAAACCCATTGCTACAATGCTGACTTTATTCTGGTTCGTTTAGATCAGTTCCCTGAATGAAATGTTTCTTCTAGGTTCATTCAAGCTGTGCATGGAGCCTGCAGTATTCTCCTGAATACTAGTTCAACTTTGGCAGGTCTAGTAGTGATCCCTGCAGAATCTTAAAGCATGCAAAGAACATAAAACGAACTTGTTAAGAGGGTATTAAAAGACTTTTTTCAGACTATCAATTTGTTCATATAAATTGGAGATGTGGAGGAGAACATGAAGAAAAGGGATCTATTATACCTAGTTTTAATGCATAATTCAACTTACTGAATACATGTCTTGGGATGTTCATGGCTTAGTGTTCGTTTAAGCAGCAAACCTGAAGTGCCTTGATTCTCAGGATTTGCAGAGTCACTTCAAGCTTTCACCCAAAATTGTAAGCTGAATTGCATGCAGTTTACATCGTGGGACTCTTTCAGGAAAAAAAAAGGCCTTAAAAGCCTTTGCCAAGGTTTTTGAAAGCCAAAGTCTAAAGCTAAGGTTCTTTGGCTTTGTACAGGATGCTCAGTGCCTTTGAAAGTTGGATCACGTTCTTAAGAGTCTAAATACGGACTACGCTTTTAATCTGAGGCTCTTGGGTTTGGGATGGGGAGGGAGGTTTGGAACACTTGGCCCGTAATGATGGCTCAGTATGAAAACCAAGGGCCAAATCTAGGCTGAATTACACAGTTGTGTATTTAACCCTGAACAACTGCCCCTTTTGAATTTGCCATGAAAGAATTTGGCTGGTGCACAGCAAGAATATTCTTCCCATTGTGCCGTGTTGCAACACTAGATTAATTCCTGCGTATTCTGTGGGTTAGGGCAGGAAGTGCTATTTGAGCTTTTGGGTGAATGACAATAAAGAAATAGAAGTTTCACAAGGATAATAAATTCAAGCGACTTGCATCAGACAAAGCTCCAAATAAGGTTAATTTGCATGGGTGCCATTTTAAGGAGGTAACATGAGCAAACTTTGTGGAATGGTAGAGAAATATAGCAGAGCGTTCATACTAACCTGTTGAATTAGCTGTCAGGTTCACAGGCTAGTCAGTACAAAGAGAAGCTCCGAATTGCTCTGTAGGAGAAACTGTATTCCTCCGTGGACCGTAGAGTGACCGTGGAATTGGTTATGTAGGTGCCTGAAGTGAGACTATGTAAAGTATCTTCCACAGAGCCCGTTCTTTTCTGGATAGCTCCCAGCGAAGAACCATTCCCAACCGTTGTTGCGAAGTAGTTGATTGGTGTTGGAAGGTGGTGAAACCCTGAATAATCATGAGATTCACATTCTGTTATGAAATCTGGTTACTGACAGGCAAGATCTGTGGCTAAGTTCTCAACTTGGCATATGCACGTCATTCTCACTCAAGCCAATTGAAGTGGTGCTTTTAAAAGATGGAGAGGAATCAACAGGCCTTGAGAAATAGATGAGGTTGTGTATTTTCCCTTTTTTCTCTTAATTAGAGATATTTGAGCATAGATTAATTTTGGAGGGAACAGAATATATTCTGACAATACTCTTTACTTGTTTTTATGAAGTCAGAAGTGTTAAAAAAAAATAAAAGTAAAGCTTTTAAAGGCAACAAATGCCAAAGACACCACATGTATGCAGCTATTCTGGTACAGACATCTGTCAAGCAGACATCACCCAATAAACCCACATAAACAGTTTCATTCTCTTTTATAGTTGAGGAATGGGATTACATGAGGGCAGTTCAAATAAATCATGGGGGGAATAAAATAGCATACTTGTAGCATTCAGTGGGCCAGATGCTCAGCTACAGCCAACTTGTGGAAAGCACAAGTTGGGTGCTGTACAAAGGTAGCCTGGAGTTCAGTCTGGTAGGGCCAGCAGGAGAACAGGGAAAGGAGAGTTAGGGATTGAACATAAAATCATTCTCAGAGTAGGGATTTCATTTGAGGCTCTGACTTTGATCTGAATTGACACTAGCTTGGCTAAAGTCTCCCAACTGCCTTTTCACAAGAATTTAACTCAGACCAGTAGATCGACACAAGAGGCTTCTGTTTCTTGCAGCCCACACATGGCCATTGGGTCAGCACCTTTCTTCTTATTTTTCTACTCTGTCTCCTTCCTTTCTTTTGGGAGAGTGGTCCTAAACAATTTACTTTAATCGCTTTCCCTTTGTGCATGCCTCCTTTTGACCAGGCTGCTCTTCTTTCATTTGCCCTGTTGTGACCGCCTTGCTGGAACACTACTGAAGTGGAGGTTGTATGACTTCAGAATCCCCGTGAGCAATTCAGAAATGGTGTATACACTGATTTTGATGCTGGCCTGCATGACCATTCCTGATCAGGAGCAAAATTCCTCAAAGATCTGTTCAATATATGCCAGGATGCAGCATTCATAAGTACCTAGCAAGTGATCAGATGTGGAGGCATGCTGAGTCAGTGTCTTTTTCTCTATGTAAGCTGACAGTAGGAAGTAGCTCCTGTGTCAAAACCATGCTCTCAGTTGATTAACTTGTCACACAGCTGATTCTCCCTGACCAGATTACCTGGCTTTGGAAGAGTACAAGGTTTTTTCACAATGCTTTTTCCTTTTTTTTTCTTCTTCAGTAAAAGAAAAAATTGGGCATTTTCAGAAAAGAAAGAAACAGCACGAGCTATTTCATGTCATCATTTTTGAAATATCGCAAGCATTATCTTCAGGCAGCATGTATGATATCACATTACAGGCAGCAGTAACACAGAATTGCTCTCGGCGTATATTTTATGGTAAGGTAATGTGCAGTAAGCGGGCCATGACACAGGCAGTTGCCTTTCTCATTTTGTGTCTTGCAGCATGTAATGAGAGGGAGAGTACAGCAGCGTTTTATTGTCAGAGTTTAGTGCTTCAGTGAGCAAATGCTAAGTGATGTTGCACCTGTTAGTGCCAGAGGTGAATTTAGCCCAGCTTCTTTGAATTGCTGAGGAAACTCCTGAGAAACTCAGCCATCTGTGTAATCTGTAAATTATTAGTAGTATTAATAGTACGCACTTTCTAACAGGGAGTATTGACCATCATATATCTGTAAGTGCATGTCAGGCAACCAGGTGATGTTCAACGGGCTCTTTCAAATTCTGTTTGGGTCCTACTCGTAACAGAGTGATCGCCTTCAGACCGATTACTGCAGTGCACTTCACTGCGGCTCAGGGAGTGCTCAGACTTCGGCTAGGGTGAAACCGCAGTCTGGGTGGGTAGCGGTACGTCATGAGTAATACCACAGCAAAGCTTAGGCCACATTCGAAGTAGTTACCAGGTGTAACTTCAGGAGTTTGCCATGACCTGTAAAACTCACAGTTCAGGTCATGGCTTTGTTCAGACCATTCTACTTGTGCTTGACCTGCTTTAAGATCAGATGAAACTTTCAGACAAGGGCTGCTAGATAAAAATGTGAAAAAGCTTGTAAGAGGGGTTCCCAGATTAGGCACTGAGCTTTGAAATTCAGTCGTGCACAGTTTTGTCATCTGAGAAAGCAGCAAGGTTTGTGCTGTTTGTCTGTGGCTTCTCCAGAAGGAGGAGGCAGGAGCCTCTTCTTTAGGCGTTACTAGAGGAGTGGAAAGGCCTCTGGTTTTCAAATCTCTCCAGTTGATACCAAGCAGATGTCTTTCAAGATATTTTTCTGAGGACTGTACTTACATTGAATCGGCCTGTCATTAAAAAGGGTGTAAGGAGCATTGGAAGTGTTGCTGAGGTTGGCTTAGAAAAGCCATCCAGTCCCTTAAGTCTGTCCTCAGCCCTGGCACAGCTACTTTGGCTTCCCAAGCCCAGTAAAGTTAGACTGACCCCCTCTGGACAAGGCTCTCTGTGACCCAGGAGAGCAGACTTGCTCACCTTCACTCGGCCTGCTTCACTTTTTCTACCCCATTTGAACTGCTAAGGGTGTTGCCAGTGTTGTTTCTCACTACCAAACTACTGGAACTCATTCTCTCTTCAGTCTGCAGCAAGGCTGTACAAATAACTTTTAAAATTTTGTGCTATGTTATTAACCATTAATAGTGGTAAAACCATTTTGTACTTTGTGTCTTTTCATGCTTCATTTTCTGTATCAAGTTCTCTATCCCTTTTTATTTTTCTCTAATGGTTCGTTTGCTTTCAGGACGGGTTTGACTCTGCAACTCTTAACGTATATGCTGCTTTCCTGAACACTTCAGGCTGACTGGCTGTTGGTTTACTTGTCTATTAAATGAGAATAATTGACCCCTCAGATATTGTAAAGTTCAACCCATTAATGTGTGTGGACTCTATTCATATTTTGGGAATGCTTTTCTTCTGTTTGAACATTTTAAGTCTTGCCTGAACAAACAAGTTTGTAGCTTCTAATTCAGACTGTAAACACTGGCTTTTTAGCTTTATTTGCTGTGCTGCGGTAGAGAAAAGACTGAGCATTGCCTGCAAGGTTATACCATCAAAAGCTTGTTCAGCAAGTCTTGATTTTCTTTTTTTGTCTCTCCTTCTAGAAATGGCTTCCCAAAGCAAACGGCTGCTCAGCTGATCCTGAAAGCCATCTCCAGCTATTTTGTGTCAACAATGTCCTCTTCAATCAAGACGGTGTACTTCGTGCTCTTTGACAGCGAGAGTATAGGGATATATGTGCAGGAAATGGCCAAACTAGATGCCAACTAAGCCTAGAAAGCTACAGTACCAGCCCCCTCTTCTGCCCATCGTCCTCCCCAAATCCTTAACTCATTGTGAAGCAGAGCATCCCTTATTTTAAATTTTGCTCATCTAGGGGAATAAAGGTGGGGTTTTCGTTGTTCTGTTGTTTTGTTTTGGGGTTTTTTTTGTTTGTTTTGTTTTTACTTTCTAAAATGTTTTATGTTGGCACTGATAGTTGGCATTACTGCTGTTAATGCACTGTATACCAGGCATTGTCTGAACTTAGTGTAATCTAGGAGATTTTATAGTTTTATTTTAATGAAGTATGGATTGAAGCAGAAAGCCGTTAGGAGTATGTAGTCTTTTACTTGTGAAAGAAACAGGCCGACCCTATTTTGTAACTGTGTTGTGGTGCTTTATCAATACATCGAGTGGCGTTCCTTTCATTTTTTAAAAGAACAGATGCTATAAACCTAATTTGTGTTTGTTTATTGTCTTAATGATAAATCTGGAAGAAAAAATACAGAAACCCTGTTGTCCTTAATTATATTTACAATTTTGAAATTGTGTGAATTGATTTAGTAAAATGTTTGAACTGTTGCTGTTGGTGTACTTTAATTGATTTTCCCCTTAAGCCTTCTTTTTCTAAATTCTGAAAAGTTAGCTGTGAGAGGGATGATAAAACACCGGATCYGAACCAGTGGCCTGGAAAGGTGTTTGGAGATGCTGGGTCCCTTACCTGCCCTGGCTGGATGCATGCGTGCCCAGTGACACTCGCAATCAGATCTTTTTCCAGTGAGTATTCAGACTTTCCAGTTGGTGCTTCAGATCTTCCTGTTCAGAATCTGACTTACTGGCTGTTTAGTTTGGGAGGTTGAAGCCTTTTAGATCAAGCAAGGCCTAGGATTTTTTGAACTAGTTCCAGTCATTTAATACTGGCCTGTTTGAAGCCATTTTGCATTTTTTCCAAATATTTATGAGCCCGGTTTGTATTGGTTGCCATATCATTTGCACAGCTGAAATCCATAGCAACATAAACCTTTACAGAAGCCACTTGTTTTTGTACTTTGAGAAAGAAGAGGTTACGTGTTCAAAAGCTATTGCATATGAACGCTCGCTCTGAAGAGGAAGCTCTTCCTTTGAAGTCTTTAGCCTGCTTTCTAGATAGTAGGCATACGTTTTCCATCTCTGTTGAAAACTTCATTTGCTGATTAAAGAGTACTTCACATCCACTCTGGATTGATCCAGAGCAATGAGTGGACCAAATCTGACTGACTTTTCAGTAATCTCAGGAATACCAAATATTAAAAATGTGTAGCTTAAGCTCCTGCAAGAGTTTGGTTTTTTGTGTAGAATTCCAGATACTTGCACCTTTCAAGTGGACTGCTGTAGAAGAACAAAAGCAGCAACAACAGAAGACAAAATTTAAAATAAGTGTTATTCTAAACACATACATGAAGTTAAAAGGAAGAAAGAGTAAATTAATTTTGTGCCTCAAATACGTAAGGTGTTTGACCATACTATGGGCTCAAACTTAATATTTTTAAACGGCCAAAATGCATCTGGTATCATTCTTCAAAGGCAGCCGTTCAAGTGGCAATAAATGAAATAAGGTGCAGTACTCTAGCATTTACTTGTGAAGTGTGGGTTACTGCAGTTGCATTGATTCTTACAGTTAAAGAAAACCGAAACTGCACTTTCCACAAATTTCACTAGGTGGCACTAAAAGGATTGAAAAACAGAAGAAAGCATGGATGAGCAGGTACCTGGGAAACACTTGGTGTGAGAAGGGCCCTCGTTTTTTCAGCACAGAAGGGGATTTTGAACACAGAAGGAATGTGCACATCAAAATGAGTGCACAGATTACAGCTTCTTGGTCTCTGCACTGGAGACTGTACTATACTGTATAAAGTCTCACTTTTTTAAAGTCTCAAAATTTTAGTGTCAGCAACAGAAAAAAGGGGTTTGTCCACAAGTATTTTCAAAGTAGTTAAAAGTACAGCCTCCAATGGCATTTAATAAATCTGTCTTTTACACTGTTAATGGGAGGGCCATTTTTGGCTGGGAGGGCCAACTTTTGTCTTTCAACTAGAAAATCCCAAAGCAAACTGTGTTGTAATTCAAATCACATGGACTTGCATCTTCTGGCCTCACCTCTCATCTGCTTATTCAGCTGCTGGCTCCATAAATAGCTCCATGGATTTCATTGGGATTGCTTGTGATGCGCCATTTGCTTTGTTCAGATTCAGGTCCCTTTGCAAAAAAAGGGCCATGAACATCTCCCACCTGATGAGAATCCGAGCTCTCAGCACCATGTCCCAATGTGACCAAAAACCGTTATCAAGGATTTTTTATATTGCCTTGAACAAGGAAAGTGCTCTGCTTCCCATGGCAGGCAGGGCCATGGCCCGAGAGCTTTCAGAAAGTCTCTCTTCTCATTCTAACTCATAACCATGGACCACGTTTTGCTCCTGTGTAAAATCATTTGCAGTGTTGAAGCTGGTCTTGTGGGGGCATCACTGTATTCTCCTTCTGCACAAATACCAGAGCATCCTCTTCTTTCTTACTCATTCAAAAGCCTGTAAACCCCCAGTGTGTTCAGAGAATACCACAATTCTGTTGCTTTGACCCGGCCTGTTCCGCAAGTGACCTTGAACCACTGCACAGCTGGTCCCCACCGCACTTGTAGCAAGGAGGAGCAGTGAGCCACTCAGGCAGGGCCCTGCCTCTCAGTCAGTGTTCACCCCCATTTCCCACAGCCTGAAGAATGCTGCTCCGAGGTCCCAACATCCAGCAGGCTCTGTCAAGAAAGCCAGAGATCCCAGAACAAGCTTGAACTCGGCCACATGGGGCAGCCCAAGTAGATTATGGCATATATTCAGGAACCTAAAAAGTAACATATCAGGTTACATGCATAACAAGAAAAACAGGAGAAGAAATCCCTGCTAACATGCACTGCAGCCAGAACAACATTACTTTGGGAATGTCCCTAGCATTTTGCTCAGTGTAGCTGAATGGGCAGGCTCAATTTGCAAAAACATAAATGAATCACACTTTGGGAAGGCCACATATGGAAAGTCTCAGTGAAAGTGCCTTTACAGCTTGTTCTCTTATTGGTAAGTCCATTACAGATCTTATCTGAAAACAACAGTTAAGATAGACATTCTCTCTTTAAAAGGTTAAAAGCATTTTGTGGCCAATAGCATTTTCAAGTCACTATTTCAAATCCTGCTCTCCATGAATATTCTGCTTTTAGTCCACTGACTTCTTCCACAGTAGAACAGAAAATTCATTGTAATACTGTCCTTAGGGTGCATCAAATTGTGTAACTTTAGAAGTTCCCTCCGATTTTACAGCCTATCATCCTCCCGAAGCTTTTCTCATTCTAAGTTGTCAGCCTGTGTGATTTGTTGAGCTGGTATAATTATCCTACCCCATTCATGGTCAGGTTGCCAGGCTGGGTTATAACTGCAATTAGCTGTTGACAGAAGTGTTACTGTGCCCCAGAGAGGAAGTAAGCAAAAATACAAGTTTGGGGTCATTTCCCACCCCTGAAGAGGAAGAGTTCCTAACCACGCTTGTAGCTCATCTGCCTCTTTGAATCCTTGTTTCCTGAAGTCCATTTTTTAGTCCTGAATAATGGGAGTAATGAGTTACAACATTTGTACAACCTTTACTTTTCTGAAACAATTTGGGAAGGGCAGATTATTTGCTAACAGTAATGCAGATGTGTCTTCTGGATGATTGGTGCACTGATGGACAGGTTAGACATTCAGTCTCATGTTACATTCCACAGAAATCAGCCCTCCATACTTCACAATTAATTTAAGATTCAGTAACAAATCCTGCTGCATTTCCTTCAGCTCCTTGCTGGATGTCAACTTTTTGGAAGTTTGGGTTTAGCATTTTGGCAAATTCAGAGGTACGCCACCCTG
The DNA here is from genome assembly GCA_035582835.1 of Phoebastria nigripes. Lineage (NCBI taxonomy): Eukaryota > Metazoa > Chordata > Aves > Procellariiformes > Diomedeidae > Phoebastria > Phoebastria nigripes. The sequence continues at coordinate 3,037,054 of JAYKAV010001887.1, forward strand.
CAACAGAGATTGGGGCATCAGTAAAAGTAGGGTGGCTGAGCAAGGACAAACCCTGACAGGAGGTACAGAAATATAATTAAAACTTTCCCTGTGCTGATCCCTGTTTGCAGCCCAGGGCCCCCATTGCCCCCCACTTTCAGACAAGCAGGCAAACAATAGGCAGGATTGCACTGCAGTCCTTGCGTTTGGCTCAAAGACCTTAGGTCTTCCACTGTACATTTTGTCATCAGTATTTAAACTTCTAGGATAATTAAGAACAAATAATTGTTCTAATTGTTTAAGACAAATAAATTATGGATTTATTTTTAAAAATAATCTAATTTTAGATGAATAAATCTTAAGCCATCTGGAAACTGACCACTAATGCAGCTGCCTGTGTACTAAATACAGTCCCTCCCCATCAGCATACTTCACCGCCTTACGGATAGTGCCGATTGCCAGCGGGTACCGAGTTCAAAGCATCACTTCCACCTAAAGAGTCTGAGAGCCTCACTGTCTGCCCCACATCCCTACCCTGAAGGTCGTGGCCATCTTTACACCTTACGCAGCTGTTACAGCTGTGCTCTGAAACTCACACCCTGGGTAAAGCAAGCCCTGCTGGCAAGGTTACACTGGAAGAGGTCCCATTTTCTGGCCATTAGGATATGCCAATATTTTACAGCACTTTACACAGAGAGGTCTGACATCTGGTGAGAATGGTGGGTTTCCTTGTAATGCTTCATTTAGCTGGTTATTTCCAGATTATGTTGGATTTCCATTTGCTACATGTACATTTTCAAAGAAATGCCTGCAACTACCATCTTTAAGTGGCATTATAACCTCAAACATCAGCCACAAGACACACAGGATGTTACTTTCCAAGCCCACATTCGGTTGCTTCTGCACTGTTTTTCCCCAGGTGTTGATCATTCTTCCCACAGACTAGATTAATTAGCACTCCGATCATCTATTGATCGATATCTGTCCTCTGCTACAAATTGAGAGGGCATTGCATAGGCTCCCTCTTAACTATCACAATGCAGAAATATAATGTGCAGCATAGCAATGAATGCACTGATGCGACAGCATCAGAACATCTGTTCTCCAGAGATTTGTCATGAACAAATGCTTCCATGTACAAGATTTCATCATAATTATGAAGTGTCATTCAAGGGCTCATTAGGAACAGCGTCAACATAATTATAAGCACAACATGAAAATACAAAAAGATAGGTATTAATAGCTAGATAGGAGAGCTTGTAATCTTTCAGCCTCCAAACATACCAAGGAAGAGTCAGTAAAATGGCTATGTGTTTGTACAAGTGCAAGGAAGACTGGAATCAGACTCATTAGGTACGAGCAAAGCACTTTTAGAAATACTTTTTTCAGGAAAAAGGGGAGTCAGCAAGCTTTCTATTTGTAAACTCTCCAAAAACAGAGTACATACATCCAATAATCTAAGACATTAAGAATTCAGAGGAAGTACCCCAAAAGGGAAGATAACACAACACAGACAAAACATAAGTACCACATGCAGGCTGAAACAGCATTAGCCAAACGGGGAAAAGTTTGCAGAAAAATAAGGCTCTGATTTTCCAGCATTCATTAACACCAAGTTTTTGTGAGTTCCCTTCCCCTTGATCCTAGCTAAAATTGGGTTTTCTAGCCTGAAAAATAACATTGACAGGAGCTGCAAGTGCCCGGGTACTTCAAGATCAGGTCTGTAGCCTGTGGTAACTAGTCACATACTCTGCTCTAGGATGGTTTTACAGAAGACAGTAATACCTAAAGTTGTAAGAGCAACTCAGAGGGAGCAGCATAATTGATAGGCCTGAAGAGTGCAGGTAAGTAGAAGGATTGTATTTATATCCCTGGCGTGAAACCCAATGGGAACTGGGCTATTGCACGCTGGCTAAAGTGCTTGAAAATTGCCACCGATTCCTTTTTTTGTCAAGTTCTTCAGAGATTTAGTTCATTCCTCCATAGAATCCTACTTAATGCCTCCACAACTCATGTTTAACCATTATCACTAGCAACCTGCTCGTAAATGCTTCTTCCTTGTCAGATTCCACGAACAGGATTCAAGGGGAGATGATACTGCTGTTTCCTAATACAAAGGAAGGAGCGACAACATTTCACAGCATAGCCTACGAAATCCCAACTCTTCCACACTTTTTCACCAGCCTGGTTAACGGAAGAAATTTGATATTTTTGTACCTTGAAATGACTAGCCTTCTTAGGCTTAGGAGAATAAATTAAAGTTGAGCCAAAGTATGCCTCAGCTGCAGCGATGGGCAGATTGATTTGCTTTCCATCTGGGAGATTAAATTCCACTGCCAAAAAAATGGCACCAGCATAATTAGCTGTCAGTCAAGTTGCAAAGAGACAGACTATGTGGGATAATTGAAAGCCCTGCAGCTTCTCATTACATACTACAGTAGCCCTATTTGCAAATTTCCACCTTGAGGAGGTTCTCTGAACATGGTCAGGATTGTACTTACTCCTCCTGGCACATTCTTCTGAAGTGAAACAGGAGTATTGTGCAGGGATGGATTAAGTAACTTTCGCTTAACTTAAGTTGGTTATAATATATTTGTCAACAGCCCCTGACAGTTCCACTAGGCTTTAATTGCAAGCAAATCCAAACAGCTAGAAGGAAATGGTAGATCTTCAACTCCAGTTATGCCCAGGAGACACCTTTATAGGCATAAAAATCACCTCCCTCCTTTTTTCTCTTTTCTCTCCATGCACTATCCCTCCCTCATGAATTCTCTTATTCAGCAAATTGTAATTCRTAATGAACCTATCAGTATGCGATATTGCCAAACACGTATGTTTCATAAAATAAACTCTTTTTTTCCTCCCCCATTTCATGAGGCTTGAGCATGCTTCAGCAATTGCTGAGTGTACAGGGAAGTTTAGGAGAGACAAGTAGCTCTGATGATCGGCCCAAGCCTTGCTGAAGGCTGTGGGGTCACCTTGGCAATGGGGCAAGAGGCAAAAAGGGCCCTAAGAGTAAAATACATTAGAGCCTTCATCCTAAAACCATAGGGAATATGTATAACAGATTTTTTTCCCGAGTATAGTGGGAGCTAGCAGTGACTGCAGTCTTCTTTTAGGGCGAGATGTACTTTCTGTCACTCTTCCCCAGTAACTTCCTTACTCACCGATAAAACAAAAAGAATCAGGTCCATTGCACTCACCAATTCCCCAGTTTTTAACAAGAAACAATTACTGCCAGCTCTGGCTGAACGCCTCAGCCATCCTTCGCTCCCCAGGGGAGGAGGCAACTCTGCCACTTGCCTTACAGCTGGGCGTTATCTGATCAYGTCTGCACTAATTGTGCTTTTATGTCTCCGAGGTGGGAGGGGATGGGGGSAGATTTTGTGGGCTTCGCCAGCTTTTGGCAGCTTCGAAGTTCTCCAAACCAGAAAAGTTACTGCTTCCCACAGAAGAGGGAGCCAGTGTCACACCTCCCACATGGCTCCGAAACCTCTGAGCTAATAAAGCCCAGCCTAATACACTAATAACTCTTCTTAAACCGGAGCTTTCATTATAAAGTGTAATTTATGTTCACCTTTAAGAGCACCACAAACCTGAGCCCTCTTACGGGCACAGATTTGCCTCTTGCCTCCCTGCAGCACTTCCTCGAAGCTGGGAGTGTTTCCAGACCTGACAGGACTCACTGGTGCGAACTGGGAGCCAAACTGGGAACAGAACAGGTGGTTCATAAAATGACTAAAGCTGAAGTAACTAGCCTGCTGCTGTGATGTGGTAGAAGACTGGCTTGGCACAAAAGAGCAAGACAGAAACGGCAGAAAATGGTGTGAAACTATTTCTGATTATTCAGGCTCCATCAGAAATATAAACACACCAATCTTCTCCTATGTCTAGAGGGAGCAAGTCAGGATTTAGTACACAGCCAGGTCTCACACTGGCTTATCCTCACGTATGTTAGGAAAGGGAAAATTGCCCCTCTTGTCTATGCACAATGCCCCTTTATGATTTATTAGACAGTCCTCCTTTTTTGCCTCAATTACTCACTTCAAAAGGGGGTGGAAATGGGACATTCCTAGCCCTAATACTAAATGCATGTAGTCAATAAAAAAGAAAAAACGCTGAAAAATGTTTAAAGGGAGGGTGCTTAAGTTATTGCAGCCCTTGGGAGCATTAATGTATGTGCCAACAAGTTACTGTATGTGGCTTTAACATGCTTATTTATTCTGCTGCGCAATAAAACTCCGTCTTAAATAGTGCCAAAACCTGTTTGCCATGGCAACCCCTCATCACACATGTGTTCCAGTAGTACTTACAAGCACCTTCTTAAAGAGAAATACACAGCAGGATGAATGGCTTGTGACCTTCAGGGCATTTTACAAAGTTTTAAGCACCCAAGTAAATATTACTTTGGACTGAAATATTTCTTCCAGGTATTTTTTTTTCTTTTTGAGTAACTCTTTAAGCAGTGAAGCAAAGCCTGTTCCTCGCTCACTTCTCTCCAAGTAGAGCTCTAATGACTTGGACAAAGCACAGAGCCTGGTTTTTACCTGGCAGGTCTCTGGTGTTGCCAGTTGGCTGGGGAAGCATGGTAGGAATCAGCTGGTCTTCTATAGTTTCAAGTGCACTGCAGCTGTTCCTGGTGTAATTAGTCATCCTTTGTACTGGCACAAGAAAATAGATGTTTTCCCTCCTCCCATCCGCACTAAGTGTTTGCTCAGTCTAGCCACTGGCCTTTAAATCCAAGTGTGCACGTGTCCGTAATAAAGCCACATAATGCTAATGTTACACTTACCAGTTCTGCAAGTGCCCAGCCCAGGAAAGGGTTTGATTCTGTGTTTTTTCCACTGCTTAATTTATTGCTGTGCCTTAACAAAACTGGAGAGACAAGCTCATTTCCCACAGCACGGAGAGATGCATCCATGGATCCTAGCAGCAAACTGCATTAAGTGGAGTAGGTACAGGTTAGCCTGCTAAACCATCCTCCAACTACAGGACTCTCCAGTGTAGGAATCCCTGTAGGAAACCAGGTTCCTTGGATTGCTCCCCTCTTAGCTGTCTGACCATGATATCTCAGCTAGACACAGCACTAAATGGAGGAGCGTTCCACAGCCTTTCCAGATACAAATTCCCAGTGGCTCAACAAGCAAAGCCTGATTGATAGTGGCCATCTTTTTTATTATCATTGGCTCTTTGTTCTGCCAATGCATCTGTTGCACACAAGCAGYAGCAGTGGAAGGAGCAGCCAGGCATGTTCTGCCCAGGGAGCGGGGTTGCCTCCAGGAAGGCTTAATTGCCAGGAGTTACCCCACCTGCCCTTCCATCCTGCCTTTCTTCTCATCTACTTCCTTTTGTGGGGTTCACACTCCTTTCCTTCCCTTTTTATTTCAAAGAGCGTTATTTTGTATTTCCCAAACTCATCACAGGTCTGTACACAATGATGCTGCACCTTTACTCCCCAGGTTTGGAGAGGGCAGGGATGGGTCTGCAGCCCAGCACTCCACAAGCTCAGGTGTCTGAGGCCACCAGATATTGCTGGTGGAGCCTCCCAAGAAGCCACTCACCAGCCGCTGCAAAGACCCCACACATCAGCACAGCCTGAAAAGCCCTCTCAGCCCCCAAGGAGGATTCCCAGGAAATCCCCACCACCACTGGAAGCACTGTCCAATTGTGAGTCTGTGCTTGGGACATCCCTGAGGACATGCCCACCTCACTGGACTCTACTAATAAGATTGCTGGGGAAAAATTAGAGGTATTTTAGTCCTCTAGCATCACATCATGAATTTCTCTAAAAGACAGTTCAGTTTAATCCTTACAGAAAGAAATCTCTGAACATTATCAGCCTCTCCTGGGCCATGCACTTTCCTTAGAGCTGACAAACTCCCCTCACTCCATAACCCACCTAAATCCCTGTTCCCAGGCCCTGCTGCAGACTGCGGTGGGAGGGAGAGGCAGCAAGGCATAGGGAACATTACCAGAAACATTTGTAGAGACATTCTTTCTTGTAGCCAGGTCCAGGGAAAAGATATCTCCAGCACTCGGGAGAAAAATCCTAGAAAGCATCAAAAAACAGTTGTTTTAAAAATAAATAGATGTATATAAAGCAAGAAAAGAAAACAGTGTATTGTTAATGCTGCATTATTAACGGTGCTCGGTAAGGGATTTTCTGCTTTGCTGGAGCATGTAACAGGCTTAAATAAGAATCCCTATCAGAATATAACTTTGTAATTATGCAGATAACATTTTGTTCTTGTAATGACAACACAAATGCTCACAAACTGCATTGGTTACACATTTCTATAAATAACAGAGATGTCTCTCAGCTTACACTTCAATAAAGACCACAAGCGTGTCACCTTGACAAACTACTAACCATTTAAGACTCCAGGCATTTAATAGTGTTGTCCTGTTGTTTTCAGTGAGGCTTTCAGCTACTGGTTCCTGGCACGATTCCTGAACCAGTTGTGCCAGGGATGAATGCTGATTTCCTAGCCCCATGCTATTAGTTAACCATTTCAGCACTAGCTCAGGTGCATCCTTTTGATGCTCAGTGAAGCCTGTAGAAAGAGAGCTATCCTGGGGACTGTTTTCAAACACTTCAGTTTTGCTCTTTATCTCCCAAAACAACAATACCACTCCTAGAAAAACATACAGATGAAATATCCTGCTTTTTTTTTTTTTTTCTTTTCTTTCTTTTCTCAGTGACTGATCATGTTTGTGATCTCAGTGACCAACATGGAATATAAATGCAGCACTTGCATGCCTGCAAATGTAAGTGACAGGACGTAACTCAAAATTTCCAAATGTACAGAAATAAAATGTAACAGCTCTGTACAGTAAATGATTCCTTCTGGTAAACTGTGACCTGCTTCTGTGCTRTTGCAGCAAATGTGTGTTTTACTACTCTGGCAGTGGGATCGATCCCTTCCACAGTAAGTGCTGTAAGCAGATACATTCCTTGCTGGAGAGCTGATTTTGGATCAAATCTGTGTGAGTTAATTTGTGCTGAAATGTCCTATTATGAACACTTCTGTCATGTCTTACAGATTCCTAAATCCCAACTGGAAAACATCTTGACATTATACTGGTGTCATCAGTTTAGAAGAACATATAAAGTTAAGTTTATTGAGCTGCAATTTTGCAGTGCATTTGCAAAATTCAGAAAATATGTTAATGTGTTATTTCTCCTAAAAGCAGGCACTGAAAACACACACTGATCTACTTGTCCATGTGTTTACAATTATTTCTGTACATTACTGTGTCCAAATAGCTGTTAAAAAAATTTCCAAGCTAGTGTGTATATGTTTAGTTTTACTCAAATTCCCATAAATGCATAAGAAATCTCTGCTGCCTAGAGACTTTTGAAAACATAGTTTTAACTGGAATCAAATATCAGGAGTGATACCTATTACTGCATCCTACTCGCCTATTCCATTATAACTTGGAGGCATCGCAATATTTTGTGTCATTACATAGTGCTGGAGGCATGAAAACTCTCCAGGCTGATTAGCATCTTAAAATTTCTCACACTAAAGCACCTAATCCATCGGAAAGGACTGTTAGGTCTCAGCTGATCATTCATTTGTCTCATTGAAACCCTATGACTCCATTTTAAGAGCTTTTTTATAGACTCGTATAAAGGAGAAAGTGAACTTTTTAACATGTTTGCACTCCACTAAGTCAATACACATAAAAAGAAGTACAACTGGGGTTCCTACATGGATATATGGCCCAGAAGTGCTAAGCTGGTAAAGAGATACAGCTACTAGTTAGGCAAGAGATTAACTTTTTGATTTCCTTTTCTTCACTTTGCTAACTTCTTCCTAGAGAAGCAAGGGGCATCCAGGAATGTGACAGTAGGATGAGCCAGATCCCAGACTCTCCAGACACATGTTCTATCCAGTAAATTCATATGTGAATCTTTTCCCTAAGTTATTCTCTTGGAATAGTCCACGTTACTCTGGTTATCGTTTTGCTGTTGCTTATCTGTCCTTTGAATGCCAGTCCAAAACCAACAGCATTTGGCAGGATTCCCACAGCACTGTCATTACTGTCTCTATAGGACCTCATATGCAGCTTAAAAATAACAAGTAGTCTCTGTCMCAACAAATCTATATTGGAGCACTTTGCGCAGTTACCTGGTAGGTTGGTCACAGAACAGGGGTAAGGATTAAGGGTGTATTTCTCCTACCTGAAGGCCTTGTGCACTTATGTCTAATGATAGTTTGTAAGTCACGGTGGAGTGTTTGACCATCCCATTTACTGTGTGCATTACAGAGCATCATCTTCTCCCCAGCATCTCTAGTACTTGTCCAGATCTTTCCCACATCAATACAAAGATCTGAGTCATGTGAGAGAATAAAATCAAGTTGTCTCCATTGGTGGTGTTGGAGGCACTTGGCCCCCTCTCTGATGCCTGTAAGATGGTAAGAGAAACTTAGAGGAAGCAAGACAAAGAATCTCAGCAGCTGCAAGATGCAGCAAACAAAAGGAACATGTTTTTAAATAGAAACCATCAGTACCAATACAGCTGTCAACTGTGCTTTGCCCAAAAAGTGAATTTTTATTAAGCTCTGTAAAAAAGCTTCTAAATCTGAAACTTTAAAAGCATTTTTCTGTTTAAAATGAAGTTTAAAATGGCAGAGCTTTATTGAAAGCTAATGTTAAAGCAAGAGTTTTGCCAAGGGAATCACTGAGATGAATACTGTTATTAATTATCATTTAAACATCCACATCTTCAACAGTCTTTCAAAAACTGCCTGAAGTAGTACAATCGGGATCTCCCAGCCAGATGGCTAATGAAATAGCATCAGCCAGCCTTTCCCACAGACAATTACCTCCTTCATAGTCTACAACTTCCAAAATGTCCACATCACTGACAAAGTTTAAGAAAAAAAGGTTTAATCCAAAGTTAATAACATTGGTATAGTACCATTGATTGCTCAGTTTGCAGGAACCTGAGTGGCATTTGAGAAGTAATGAAAGAAATACGGAAAAGCTCAAAGGACAGCCTGAGGCCATTATCTCAGGCCACATAAAATCAATGCAGTTCTTCACTGTCTTTCAGTCTGAAGAACATTCTGCTTTCTAAAAATCCAGAGCTGAGCTGTGCAGCCAGGAAGTGGGGACTGAGGGGAGGTGACAGCACAGTCAAGCGATGGATTTGTCAAGAAGCATAAATTGGGCAGAAGAGGCAAAGAGGAAATCTCAGGATTTTAGTCATCCTTCACAACAGTTAATCCCATATCACTACAAGTAGTTCCTGGTGAAACTGAAACCACAGGGCCAGGCTTTGTGGGGTGTCCAGCAGCAGGCAGGAGAGAAGGGATCACAGAGGATCTGGTGCAAGGAAGCTTCTTCAGCAAAAGAGTGACCTCATCCACAAGCCAGTGGGAATCAGCCAAAAACCTTCAGACGTTCCTTGGTAAGGACCTCTCTGGTATGCCTTCATAGGCCCAGTCACTTCTCCACCCCCAGCTATGTTTTAAGAAAATTTAAATAAAATCCAGGCCTTGAGTTGGTACATCCTACAAGTTCAAAGCATACAGACTCATCTTCTGTTTCTAGATTTGAGACATTGTGCTGTGTTTTCTGCATGGTTTCTTTCAGCCCTTGTTCACACCTCATCACCCTCCCTTGGCTGTTGAGAGCCCTGTGGAAATGAGGCTGAACTAAAGCAGGGGTCCTGGGACTTTCCATGGCACGCTTCAGCAAGCTTTCCTGGCACCTTCTTTTCTCTACCTTTTCTATGATGTTGTCCCTTTTAATCTAGGCACATTTGGGATCAGATGTGATCCCAACATTAGCTCAAGAGCATAATTTGGCCTTGACAAGGAGCTGACTTTTGCTAGGACTGGTTGGAACAGTTCAAGACAAGGTAATTTTGAACTGCAGAAGAACCGGGAAAGGAAGCAGCGAAATACAAATAAACAGTGGGAGGAACACACAGAGAAATGAAAGAATGAATGAGCAACAAGGAGGAAGAAAAAAAGACAGAGGAAAGTATGAAAAAATAAAGAAGGAGAGAAAATCTAGGGGGAGGTATACAGAGATTCAGAAAGTCCAGTTATATTCAGAAAAAAAAAAAAAAGAAAAACCCACATGTCAGCTAACACAATCAAAGGAAAAGTTGTGAGTTGTCTTGGATGGTGTTTTAGCTAAAACCTTCAAGTTGTTAATTTTTTTTATTATTATTATTTTCTTGAAAAGTATACACATTAGTCCAAGCTGTCTGAAGGGCAGTGAAAGCCACAGAATCCCCAGGCCATCACCAAGCATCATCTTTTCCTAAAAATGCTGTTCTAGGCTGTTATTTATTTGACAAAAAAAGTTGAGAATATTTAAACAAGAGGCAACTACAGGCTAGAGAAGATGCTTATTAAAAACAGCCTCAAATTATATGTATAGTTTGATACTGTGTTTTTAAACCTATATAACAGTAATTCAACTCTTTCAGTAGAGTCAGGTCATGTTGCCTGGCAAAACACACTGGACAAAGGCAATGTTTCCATAGGGGAGGTTTTCTGATCTTGTTCTTCTCAGACTTTAACAGCATACCATCTGCTTTCTTTGGATCACCCTACACCTTATTCACACCAGAAGACAGCAAGAATTGCCACATCCCATCCACACACCTGCAAGAAAATAAGGAAACTTATTCCAAGGAAGGACGGGTTTTACTCTCCAAGCAATAGTTTATACCTACCCATTGACTGCTTGAAGAGGGCTATCCCCATGGGCTTATTTGAAAGGCTTTGCTTTCAAAATATGGGTGCAAAAAACACCAGCCATTACAATCTTCCTGGAAATGAGGGCAGAAATTTATGCTGTCCTCTCCTTTCTGACACTGCAGTGAGAAATACCCTAGAAACTCCTGGTTTATTACCATGAAATGAGAGTTCAAGGGAGGAGGTGTATCAAGGCAAGCAGACCTGCAGCTGCTGGATCAAGATGAACATGTACACAGCAAGAGAAAAAATATTCATTGGCATGTCTAAAATTTGAGGAAACCCAACTGCATTGCCCTGCTCCACAGGTTTTATGCAAGTAATTTATTATCATATCCACAACCGTATTAAAAGCATAACTGCTGATTAAAATAACCCAGACAATTAGTACTTGCATAGTTTGATAAACTTGTTCCTTAACTTCTTGATGGCAACATTTCCATTTTGTAATACAGGGAGATAAACACAACTCTTGCCTCACAGGGGGGAAGAAAAAAAAAAAAAACAACAAAGAAACCCGCATTACTTATTCTTCTCTGCCTGGAGGGAAGACCCGGGAGCCACCAAACCCATTGTTGAGCTATGCCAACCAACAGACAAGATTTCCAGTTATGGGCAAATTTGCTGTGGAAGATTGGAGGTGGACAGTGCCCAGCCTTAGAAACTGAATGACAGATGACATGAGAGCAACAGTAACAAAGACTCCCAGTGCCTACTATATCATGTTCAAGCATATTGAAATCAGCTGTCAGATATAAAAAGGGTTTGAGAGCATTGGCATGCAAAGTATGTTCTCCAAGACTATACCAAGCTAACATTTTGCAGGGGAATCTTGATTTATCCATATAGTGCTGAATTGGCCTCATCACCCAGGGATTAAGGGAATCTTGAAATAATTGCGAGCTTCTTGTATAACTGGGGATATTTTTTTTTTTTTTTAATTCCCCCCCAAAAAAGTTTTGGAAGCTTCTGCTTCCACAGGATCTGCAGACCCTTCCAACAGCAGGCTAATTAGCTACTGATTCCCAAAGTCTTAAAAGGATGTCAGGAATAAAAGGACATCGAGGTCTTTGGGTGAATGAATACAGGATGGCAAGCCATACATAAGCAAAATGTTTAAGTGTTTCTACTCTTACCCTAACTCCTAATGTGCTTTGGAAGACCTGGTGGAGCTTCAGTTATGAAGCAATTTGACAGTAATCTGAAATATGCCATATAAAAAAAAAAAATATCTGTGACACAACAAACAGTCTAGGCAGCAAATACAATATTTGCCCATGTGTTATGACTTCGAACATGTGGAGTAGCATAAAATGAGCGTTTGAAACACTTCAGAGTTTAACTTTATTACCCCACTCAGTGCCTTGTTAACTAGGCATAATTTTAATCAGCCAACTATCCTAATTTAGTTGCAACAGAATTGTCTTCTAGGGGATGGTGGGAACTACATGTCACTGCCACATTACATTTATTCAAGGAGCAGCATTCCTGGAGTGCTTGTCATTCTAAATGGCTTTGTTTCAGAAACAACGGGTAGTATAATTTTATCCAGCCCTGATGACAGTCTGGAGATCCACTTCACCATATTTCTCACAATGACTGGATTCTCAGGATCCAAGTTTCTAAGCTGTTCATTTCAGCAAGATCACCATGACACTGCTCCCATCTTGCAGAAAGGTCAGAAGAGAAAGAGAAAGCCATCCTGAAGACAGCTCTTGGGCCCAAATACTTGGACCTTTCCATTTTGGGACAGTTCATCAAAATATCTCTAACTTCCCTTAACTCTAAATGGTGGCAGTTTTCAAGCAGTTCTTTTCTCCTCCCTCCCCCCCCCCCCCTTTATTAAGACAACCTGTTTCTTTTTAATTAAAAAAGCCAGTGCCCTCCTGAGAGATAAACAAAAGGGAGGGGGAACCACAGCCAAGTGAACAGGATCCACTCTGATACACAGTTTGTGCATGGTTAATGGATGTTGGGCATTAATATTTCTTACCCTTTTGTCTGTGTTCACTGTAATAGAAACCCCTGTCTAGACTGAGTGGCTACTACAAGTAATCCCAGTAATATCCAGTAAAATCACTCTGAAATGCGATAGCTATAGTTATCAAGGAGCACCAGGATTAACTTGATTGATTGAACAATGGACTTCTGGTTTTTAACATGATCTATATGTGTCCCAAAAAAATCAAGAAATATACATACGGTTGTAAACCCTTCAATGCAGGGCAACTTATCATAGTCTGTAAGTGTACTGACACACCCTAAAAGGAGAGAGATTAGTGCTGTTCCAAAATGAAAGGATAAATGGCAATGGCCATAAAGAAATACTTTCACTTAACCAGCTTCTGCAAGGACAGGACATATCAACCTCTCTACTGGCAGCCAGTGAACAAACACATACTTAGATCAATCTTTCCGTAAAAGTCCTCTCCTGAAAATACATCACAAATTAAGATTTTTGCAGTAAGTCCAACCAAGAGAGCCATCTTCTCTTCTTAGAGTGGCCTCTGCAGTATCTCAATAAATAACTATTTCATTGAACAAGGAGAGCTATGAGGTCTGGTACATACAAGAGGTATGAGATTACATTGAATACATTTGCTGAATTTAAATCAATAGTAAAACTTCTAGGCCCAGGTGTAGGGCATCATCCACTTCCATTATGAGCACATGATGGTTTTCTTGCTGACCTAAGTCTGCAAGTGAGCATCTGATACCTTTGCTTTGAGCTGAGATAATCTGTGGTGTGTATGGCTGATCTTTCTGAAGACTGGTTCACATCAGTGAATAATTAGTCAGAGGTACAAGATCTGGAACCAGAACTCCTGCATTCTTTTCCAGCTCTGCTCATAGTCCTCTTTGCAAATTTGATCAAACTTTTGAGTTCTTTGTATGGGCTGGTCCAAGACTGGAAATAAGAAAAATGCTTCTATTTGGCACAATGGAGCTAACATTCAATAACTAAATGCATGGTTAGGTAGAAGATGAACCACTTCTCAAACTAGGAAAGTATCAAGCTTTAGAAAAGTTACTTGATAAATCAGTTTCATCTAAGGAATCACCACATATAGAGGTGAATTTTGTCACTAGAGTTCATAATCAATTCCCACTAAATTGAAAGGGAACTATCTGGACTCTGCAGCAGCACCCAGCTATAAGAAAGGTGACAACAATAAATATATATAGTTACCAAGAGTTTTAGTACAGTGACATTCCCTTTAAGAATGGCTTTTGGAATGACCTGCCAGGGAGGTGGGCTTTTTTGCTTATCTGTGGTGTACTAATAGACAACATGATTGTAAAGGAATGGAAAACTACTAACCTTAGCAAATTCTTCTGATGTTCAGGTTATTTCTGCCCCAGTTGTGCAATGACACAAAACATTCAGTCACTGAATTTTCAAGTTCTGTCTTGTGCTGCAGCAAAGAGGCAAGTTTCCTTCCCAAGGATCTCTGCCTTTCCTTTTATAATACACCTGTGAATCACATTTCCTTTGGTTCCTGCATTAAAATGGCAGAACAGGTGGTTCAGGTTTGTTTGAAAAAACAATTAAAAGAGCTCTCACTATATTGCTAATTGTTAAGTAGCTCATACTTACTCACCTGGGACTAGTCTGCTGCAACAAGGCTGCTTGTTCCCTTTGTTTCTGTAAGTAATCCAATTTGAGCAGGGCAGAGCAGGAAAGGGAAGTCCACAGAAAGTCCCTCATTCATTCTTTTTTTATTTTTTTGGTGAAGACATTTTTGTTTCTGGAAGCTGGGGCTGTACTCACTGCCCAGCTTTCCTCAAATGCTGACCAAATCCAACATTTAAAATGAGCAAGAGGTGAATGATTTAAATCACTTCCACTCCACCAGCTGCTATGGAGCTGTGACAATTTCTTAGGTGAAGACTTGGTCCATATCTAGCAAAACATGGTTAAAGAGCTTGCTGTGCTGACCTGACATTGAACCTTTTGCTGAGCCATTCTCAGTGCAGGAAAATATTTATTTTATTACAGCCCTGCAGAAATCATCCCAGTCCAGGCACTCAGATTAAGACCAAATGTGTTGAGCTTGCATTAGGTGAAGTTATGAGAGATCTGTATTTGGGATTTTATCTAACTTCTTTTGTAGATGCTAGTGATGCTGAAATGGCACAAAATAAAAGACTTGCAATAATAATAGTGCTCACGGCATCTTGCAGGTTCTGTTGGGGACTTCGTAAAGGGGATAGCCCTATCCTGTGTCAAATATTGTTTTCAAAGGATTATGTAACATAAGTCTCCCTGAATCCTAAGAAATTCCTTTTACAAGGAAATTCATGAGGCTCTCCTGGCTGGCTGAGCAACTTCAAGTCTTCGAGTCTTGGCTTATATCGGTTCGCTGCACATCACAGGGCCTGCAGACATCTCTAGGACTTGCTCAGTAACAGCACTAACCATCCCAACAGCAAGAGGAAGGTGGAGGAGGGAACCTCTCCCCAGCCAAAACTGGAAAGATGTCAAGCTGTGGAGAGTTCATAGCGGACATGTGTCTCTAGGCATAACCCAGATCTGATCTTGGGAATCCTGAAATATGATAGAAGGGACCATCTGACCTGTACTGAGACCTTAGTCTGAGATGTACAGTAAGACACCAATGAAACACACTCATACGTTTCTGATTTTCACTGCATTAATAGCTATTTCAATAGCAGTGAAAGAACTGAAATCTCCTGGGGTTAGACATTGATGAAACCATTAAAGAGTTTTCTCACCAAAATTTCTAAGTAATCCATGTTCTCATGGTAACAGCAAAATCCCTGTTAAAATATAGTTGCAAATATCCTGTTTCTTTTTATTGCTGAGCTGATATATCAGACCTGGGATATGAGATATATGATATTTCCATTACAAGCATAATGTCTCCTTGGGACCTATATGGTGTCACTGTGTATTACCAGACTTCAAGAGTGATCCTGAATACAAGGATTTTATTTACTAAAATATCACGTATACCAGTTCCTGATCCATCTATTGTAATACAAAGAAAATGAAAACTAATGAAAAATAAAAGCTAATTCCAATATTTTAAAGCCCAAACGTAAATTTCAAACTTAGAAAGTGTGGTAGGGAAAAACAGAGGAAAAAAGTGAGTGTGAAATCAAAAGTTCTTTTATCTGAACATGATCACGAGAGAAATGCCAAATGAACAGCATGAGGTTTTATTAGTGTCTCTGGGCTTGTTTCTGCAACTGTGTGAAAAACCTTTATAAAGGAGGCATTATTTGAAGATGCCCCCCAGTTCCCATACAATTTTCTGAAAGCGTAACGATATATCACTAACACAGAAACTGAGATCTGCCACAGTATTATCTATCCGATCTATTTGGAAGCAGCTTGAGACACAAGGAAGGGTGGTGAGATGCAGATGTTATCAATTAGCCAAAGAAGTTAACAAAACAACTTCAAACCGCAACAGTTGTTCCAGCTGAGAAGTCTGAAGTTTGAAGTGGGTATTTAGTTGTTGCTGTGTGCTCACTTCTTTTGTATGCGCTGATAGGAAGCCAGTCAGACCACAGCTGTGAAATCCCAGCTTTGGGAACCAGATCCTCCCCATCAAATCCGAGGGGCGGGAGGCAAGACTTGCATTGCAAGGGATGCCCAGTCCCGAGGCATAAATCACAACTAAAACACAACAGGTCTTGTAAAATAGTTATTGATAAACAAAGTGAGTGATAAAGAAAAGTAAACCCACTTCTATCAGTGGCAAAACCAGCAGTGATACAAAGGTTATGTGAATTGCTATTAAAAATAATTCCCCCAAATCACAACAAATAAGGCAAATGTGTGGGAAAGAATGATCAAGTCTAGAAATAGAGAGGAAATTTGCTTGTTCTATGCCCTGAAATGCGACCACCTGACTGAGGTGCAGTTGCACAAGAGTATGGAGGTTTTTGCAAACACTTCTTCATCTTCAGACTATGCTGAATCCTTGGCACCATCCATTGATCACTAGCTAGAACAGCCGAACTATGGCAGAAGGAAAATCAGGGATTTGTATTTGCTGCTGACAAAAAAGTAGCAGATGTCCAGAGCACAGGAGAGACTAAAGTCCTTCCTTCCCTTCTGCAGCTGCTGGACTCCCAGACCCTGTCGCTCCATGGCTTATTTAGTGCAGCTTCTGACCATCCTAGCAGGCCCATTATGTCCAGCTAAACCTGGTATTGAAAGCCAGCCTACAGATGCACCCGGGGGAAAGAACATGATTGTGCTTTCAGCTACTGAAGGCACTGCAGGTTCAAGAGTAGTCTGAGGATACTGCAGGATGTAAGGGCAGTGTCTAAAGCCTGTGGGTACAAGCAGAGCCTGTGGTGCTTTCTGTGGAGCATATGTGAGCTGAGCAGAAGCTGCTTATCACCACTTTGAGTAAAGCTCATCCAGCCTGCACATTCTGACCTAGTTCTGCAAAAGTCAAAGCAGAGTCTAGTAAACAAGTAAGCTCAAGATAAATACAGCTTGCCTGCAAAGGCATGATGTCTTGATTGTGACAAGGCTCCTGGTGATGTCCATGGCCCAAAATCTTGGGTGGGAGACAGGAATATACCGCAGTGTTCAGCCAACAAGGATATTTGGTGATGTCGTGGTTTAACCCTGGCCAGCAACTAAACACCACGCAGCCGCTCGCTCACCCCCCACCTCCGGTAGGATGGGGGAGAGAATCAGGAGGGCACGAGTGAAAAAACTCGCGGGTTGAGATAAAAACAGTTTAATAATTGAAATAAAACAAAGTAGAACAGTAATAATAACAGTGATAACAACAACAACAATAGAATATACAAAGCAGGCGATGCACAACGCAACTGCTCACCACCCGCCAAACCAACACGTAGCATGATACACGAGAGCCCATCCCATGACACCCGAGC